>JALPCB010000004.1:0-322651 GCA_026538395.1 Cryptococcus sp. GC_Crypt_3
CGCTTTTGCTTGGCGGGGCTTAACGTTGATCCCTTTTGCGCGTAACTTTATATCACGTTCTGCGAGCCTTTGTCTTTTGTCTGCTTTTCGCTGTTGGTTCGATGATAGGCGGTCAGAAGCGCTACTGGGGCCGGAAGATGAGGATGAGGAGGAGGTGGAAGGGGAGAGGAAGTTGCGGATTGTAAGAGAGACTGCTGCGTCCAATTCCGAGGGCGCGGTCGGTGTTGGAGTTGCCTCGGACGCAGATGACGCCGTGTCCGCAACTGCGGATGCTTCGTTGACCGCATTGACCGTTGTGGCAGGTGTTGGTTCTTCCGATGGCGCCGCTATCGGTTTGTCGTCCACATTTGCCAATAATGTTGATTCGGACACAGCCGAATCACCTTGACTCCGCTGACGATCATTGGCGATAGTACGCGGCACAAGCTCGTCCAAAGTCCACTGACCCAACTTCCCCTCCCTGAAAGCCCGTATCACAGCTAGCGCAGCAGCCTCGTGATCCCTCTCGCCGCCCCTCTTCAGCGCGCCGAGACGATCTGCCACTGCGTCCAAGAAGTGGGGTAGGGAATCGGTCGGTTCGGTGAATCCCTGTGGTAGTGGTAAGAGGTCCAGGTAGGTTGGGTCTGTATCCAATCATTCATCAGCACGAAGACTCTTGAGAGAAATCGAGAAGAGTGAGGAGTGCCCAGGATGCGAAGGATTGTGATGAGTAACAGCCACTCACGTCGTCGGGAATCACCCTTTGCCAAATGCTGTTCCGCTGCCAAACGGCAGTTCATCCTCCAGAGCAGATAATCAACCATCGCATCCTGCTCAAACAGACTCTCTTTGATCCCAGCTGTTCCATGAATCAACTTTCAGTAAACACTTCGCGGGACCAGGATCGCCTTTTGCAGAACCCTGCGTGAAATTGAACTCACCCGTAAGAGCCAGCTTAAGTCCCCTCTCTGCACCTTGTTCCCCACGACCAAGGAAAGGCATCATGACGCCCGGAGTATCGTATACGTACACGCTCGGCTCGTCGTGTATCCGTACGGTCCCGGTGAGCTTGCGTGTAATTCCTGCTTCCGCGCCGGTACGGAATGCTTTGCCTGCGAGTATATGGCGTCAGCACCGCTCAGGACTACGCTTCGTGTTGTAGAACAAGCAAGAGCCTGCATGACGGTCTGTCGTGAAGATATGCCAACTCGGACTTATTCATGAGACGAGTCGCCACGTACCTTTCCGAACGCCGACCCTCCGCAGGGCATTAAGCAATGACGATTTCCCAACGTTGGGCATTCCGACGACCAGTATCCGCATATCCGGCATAGTCTCGGCGTTGTCTCGTGCTATCCCTGCAAGTCGACCAGTAGTGTCAGCTCTGCTTATGACGGGTGATTAGCCCCGCTTCTTCCAGTCCGGTCACCCAATGGTGAGTCGACTAAGCTCGGTGAGACTGTAGGGACGCACTCACGCACTGCGTGCTGTAACACCTGGCGAACGTCCTTGTCCACCCTCGTATCGGCGAACATGACCTGTTGGCGCGCGTGTTCGAGAAAAGCCTTTCTTATAGGCTACCAGAGTGCCAGATCTACATCAGCTTCGCGATCCATGATATCCAGCCTGACACTCTGGACTGACCTCCTCGTAGCGCTGCTCGGCCAGATCTCGTTTCGTATAAACGACCAATTTCTCCCTCTGTCTCTCTTTGCCTTTGCCCTTCCCCTTCCGTCCACTCCGGTTGAGGAAATCATCGAACGTGGGATTCATACTTGTCAATGGCAATCTTGCGTCCCTTGCCTCAATGACCAGATCTATATCTTCGAGTAGAGACGGTAGTTCTCGCAGTGAGCGGGACATGTGGCCTGCGAACCATGATGGTGTTCGCAGCGGGTAAGGGAATGCGGCTCGCGGGATGAATGCCATCTTCGTCTCTTCTCTTGTGTCTCTTCCTCCTTGCTGAAAAGTATGATCGACTCGCGAGCTTAGTCTCAGTCGCGCGTTCTGTTGCAAGTGTTCCGGCAGTAGGCTTCGTTGTCTTGCTGCAACACTTCGCTCGAAAACAGTGGTTCTGAAATATTGGTGAAAAGTAATGACGTCGAGACATTTTCCACGTTTTGTCAACTTTTTTTCACCCGGTTTTGCAGCTCGGCAGGTTGGCCATCTCTTCTACCTCAGCAGTGTTGATCGACCAGGACGCTTACCAAGTCTCACACGCACTGCTGTCATCGCCCAAGTTAGCAGGTCGGCCCACCTTCTGATCATTAGCAAAGACACATAAGCGAAAGGTCTATACATAATGTCTTCGCAGCCAAACGCCGCTGCGAGCTCGTCAAAACATCATTCAAAAAAGGACAAATCCAAACGGAGTCATGAGAGCAAGAGCAAAGACAAGTCCGCTACTACATCAGGAGACAGCGTGGCTGCTCCGTCGTCTTCGGCGGCCAAGAGGTCCAAATTGGACAAATCGCCTTTCGAGCATCGCACATGTAAGATGAGGCTCAGTATCGCGCCCAAGTTCTCGGCGGATATTATGGTCGGCGTCAGAGAGAAGCTGGATGGGATGATCATGCGGTGGGTATTTGTGCAACATGCATCGCGAGAAGTAACGTCTCGCTGACATGTCATCGCTCAGTTACGTGCCGCAATTGGGCGGCGTGCTGCTGGCGCACTGGGATCACACCTTTAACGACGACACCACCAGCCTCATCAACGAGTGCCCCTACTCCATCTGCAAAGTGGAGTTCGAGTCGATCCTCTGGGCGCCCAAGATCGGCCAGAAGCTATGTACGTCTCTAGATTCTATACCTCTCCACACCGGTCTCGGACTGACACGAGGCTTGATTGCAGACGGCACGCACTCCCTCTCGTCGCCTTCGCATTTATCGCTGCTGTTTTCCAAAACGTTCAATGTGTCCATACCGCTCCAGCACATCCCCACGGACCTGTACGAGTTCGAGCAGACTGACGAAGCGGACCTCGACTCTGACTCTGAGGACGAGGATGAGGAAGAGGACTTTACGGGTCATGTGGGCGTGCACGAGGCGGGCAGGTGGAAGGAGACTGGTTCTGGCTCTATTCTCGGCGCAGGAGGAAAGGGGATCAAGTTCACTGTTATCGGGTATGTCATCGCTCCTCACTCTGCTACGCTGTGACAACTCGTCATGGCGGAACGAACTCGAGTCTTTTCTTTGAGAATAGCGCTAACGTACCTATTTCAGAATGCAAGTCACGAACCAGATGCTTTCCCTCACTGGCTCCCTTCTGGCCGACCCGTCGAACCCGCCTCCTCCTCCCGAGCCAACCTTGTCGGCCATCCCCGCCCGCTCTCCATCACTACCACCAACACCTTCCCCTGAGCCGGAGGCAGAGGCAGAGCCTGTTTCGCGACCAGCAAAACAAGCGCGGGCGAACCATACTGCATCCGCTGCGCCTGCGCAAGCGAGTGTAGTGATAGCAGACCAATACCTCAACCCCCGAGAACAGAAGAAGAGGCGCAAGGAGGAAGAAAAGGCAAAGAGGGACGCGCGCAAAGCGAAGAAAGACGACAAGGTCCTCGAGGGCGTACTGGATACCGGCGCAGAAGCAATGGTCGACACGCACGTGACCCCTATTGAGCCCATGCAAGCTTCGCGGGTAGCCCAGGCTCAGGCCCAAGCGGGCAAGAGGAAGGCTGAGAATGGTGAGGGTGAGAAGAGGAAGAAGCAGAAGTAGGCGAAGTTGGTGCGGTCAGGCAGTTGGTCTGTAACTAGGAGGAGGGTGACGAGTATTGTTGAACGGACTCGACGGGCATATTTAACGCTTCCGCAGTACTTTTGCTTCTGCTTATATCTTTCTGGTGTTTATGCATGGTTTTGTATCTGCTGCTCTGGGTTCTGAGCACAAGCGCAGGTACAGGCGGTATTGATGCCTAGACGCAGATTTCAAGTGGATGCAAGATGCGATACATGACGGTCTACGGCATGACATATCATATCAGATAGCTCACACTACCTGCTCCTAGCGCAAGACTCCTCCTGTCCGCTGTTGCAAGCATATGGCACTGGATCCGTTCTATAATGACGTTGATGGAGTTGATGGGGTGGCGCCTCCTGCTGCCGGTGGTGGTGACCACGCATGTTGCCATTTGTGCGGTGTTGTCAGGACGCCGCCCTGCGGTGAGAGCATGAGGTATTAGCGTGACGTCTTATTGAGATTTGAGCGGGGATATAATCGAAAGAGCCTGCACCCTGGCATGCAGGTGACTTGGTTGAAAGTAGTTGGCGTATAGGGCCATTCGCCGAAAGCTAGATGTGGATGTAGAAGTGGACAAGTTCGACTCACCTTCTCCAGAAGCTTAACGACCGTGCGGGTAGGCTCCGCCCCTACGCCAAGCCACCATCTGATGCGGTCCACGTTCCACTCGAGTTTCTTCTCCTTCTTGACCAACGCGGGATCGCTGCCGAACACATTCGCCGCGGGCGGGGGGAGCGCGCTAGCGCTCGTGCTCGCTGAACCTCCACGGGAGCTTGATGCGGACGCAGAGGTAGAGGTGGAGGGAGATGCAGAGGGGACTCGGGGTATAGGATCGTACACGCCCAGCAACTCCAGTGGTCTCCCCTCTCGCGGTCGTTTGGAGTTGATAGCGACTATGTGGTATACTGGCGCTTTGCGATGTCCGTGTCGCGCAAGACGGATTCGGACTGGCATGATTCACGATTTTCTGGTTTCCCGGTTGGTCTTGTTGGGATCGAAGTGCTGTGCTGTGCGCGGGGTGAGTTGGAGTGGAAGACGTACAGATGGAACCGTATCGCGGTTGACAATCGAATTGGGCTACGAGCTATGAGCTATATGCAGTGACAGACAGTGACAAGCATACTGTTGTAGAAACGACTTTTGCTCTTTGTCGAAAATACGAAAGCAAGCGTACATGTCACGTGCCTAACGGGGTGCCAGCTGCATAGTATCAGCGGGCGCCTATCGGTCGCTGCCACATTTATGAGCAAGTACCATAGCAGCGAGGCGGCGAGGCAGCGAGACAAAGTTGCTGGTAGGATAGATAAGTCTATGTATGACGGTCACCTGGAGATATATGCAGTGGGTACGCTGTGATGCGACTTGAGGCGCAGTACTCCTCTCACGCCTCACGACCAGGAAGCTGAAGGTAGAGGTAGCAGAACAGGCGAATGCGAACAGGATCGTAGCATTATTGCAGTGCATTGCCTCACTACTAACCCGCGGAACCGAACTTGACCCTCTTCAAAGTGCTTGTAGCGCTACTCAAGCAAAGCTGGTAGTGTACTCGAGGCGTCGCGAGCTGGAGGTCGGCGCGCAACTGACAGCGGCTTCGTGGTTCTGCTGATACGTTCGGTCGCCTTCTGCTTTTCTTGCCAAACAACACATTTCCGTAGCTGTATAACAGAGACACTGATTCATAAGTTGACACTGTACGCACCTCGACTGTACCTGGGGTACTGGCGTCATCTTTGTCAGAGGGCATATTGGCTCGCAGGATGCGAGAAGAATTACACTAACGATAAATGCTTCTGACAGACGATTGGTGACGGTGCGGCACTGCGCTAGCAACCTGCGAAACTCGAGTCGTTCCCTGGCGCGACGCAGATACTCCGCTATGCGGGTCGAAATTGTCACTGACACTGGCACTGGCGTCGACGTCGACGTCATGCGCTACCTACCTCTTCCAACGCTTAAAGGAGGACCGGTGGGCTTCTACTGGTGGAGCACGGCTGTACGCCAAGCACGGCGCCGAATTCGAGGCTACGGGGAGCCGAAAGTGCGATTGGAAGACGTACATATCAGTTCTCGCAGTCCATCACAGGCGACTGAGTACGACTCTGCTGAAGGCGTGTCGGTACACAGGCCTAAGCCACTGCAGTCTATCGACGGCGTGCTCTCCCTCACATGATGATCAATTGAACAACACGGTGCACGTTGCGCGTCGATAGGATTGATAAGCTCGATCATTGCCGTGGCAGCGTGTCTTGGCGAGAGCGCTTTCGTTTACAGGGGGTTGCAGTCTTCCTGTATCCAAGTAGTACGTGGTATCAGTCAGCCCGCTCAGCCGTTCAGACGTTCGAACGTTCAGACCAAATCGTCTATACAGATCAGCCATGCATGGTGCTAAGATCGTCTTCTTCTTCTTGAGACAAAGCTACAAATATCATACCATTTTTCCAGTGCCTACTTGGTTTCAAGTGCGCCGGCGCCAGCGCTACCACGGCGCGTCGAACCGCCCATCATCCACCGCGCCGCCTTTATCTTTACCTCCCAATTCCCCTCCCATCTTTCGCTTCGATTTGCTCTTCCTGCCCCCGAGCGCTTTATAATTCTCGCGCGCTGCGACCTTCCTCTCCGAGCTACTCTGCCCCGCCGCGCCCGCCTCGCCCTCTGTCCACTTCGCGGCGCTCCCACTGCCCAACCCAGAGTACCCATGTGCCGCACGGGCAGGCGTCGACGCTCCGGACGTGTGCAAGCTATCGATATCGACGCGCCGCGTATCGATCTCCGGCTCGGCATTCGGGTCGGAGCGCTTGAACGTGCTTCGGAATACCGTCCGCCAGGCCTTTTTCGACTCCGCCTTCGTCCATTGCGGCTGTTGGCTGGACGGTAAGGGCGGTGTGGGCAGGGAGGAGAGGCGTGGCGACTTGTCATATGGGTCGAAGAACTCTTGCGTGTGCGCGTCAATCTGCCGTGTCTTGCCGCCTGGCGCGGCGGGCAGGGCGATGCGCGGTAAGAGCAGCGCGCGGTCCTGCAGGAACCACACTGTGTAGAGGAGATTGAGAGTCAGCTCATCTCCTTTGTGTTTGGTTCCAACATGAATAGCAAGACGAAGAAGCATTCACCGTAATTGAGCGTCGAAGACTTGTGCCACCGCTTACAGACCCTGTCCGCGCGAGCGAGCGATCTTATATCGAGCTGGAGGAATACACGGACCGCGAGGTGGGTCGGGAGGGTGCGCAGCTGCGAGACGAGTATTAGCTCCCATCAGGATGCCGATACAATTGCAGCTAGAGATATCAATATCGACGGAGAAGACTCACGGGATCCTTGCTCTTGCCAGCAAGCGCACTACCTCCCCTCGCTGATCGATCTTTAGATACTGCACGTGGACCAGGCCCATCAAGGCCCAGAACCTGCCCTATCCCACGTCCAGTCGGTGTCCCGGGTCTCGTCCCCTTTCCTACATTGACCAACTCGTCCGCGTCCTCGTCGTCGGTCTCGAACTCCGAGGCAGAAGCGTAGGGCGAGAGCGATTCGTCGTTCGAGTCGCCCAAGTCGGAGCGCGCTGATTGGCCGGTCGAAGAGGGCGCGCGCGGGGTATGTGATTGTTGGTGTACTTGTTGCGAGACGTGCAGGTTCTGCAGCGCTGTTTGGAGGAGCGACGTTGTGGTCATCTTTCCTTTGTAGTGCCTCGTTCTTCGTTCTTCGTATTTACTAGGCGATGTGTTTTGTGAGAGTCGTTCGTGTCTAGTGCCGCTGTTGCTGGGTCTCAGCTAGTTGTGTGATATCGAGTTGCTTGCTGCTGTTAAGGATGGGATGTGATCAAAGTAGAAGCAGCTCAACAACGGGCTCGAGTGGTCATGTGAAATAATACTAGTCTACTCCTACGCTCTCACCCGGCCACGGCAAATCATGTACCGCTCCATTCATCCTTTATCAAAATACGATGACGTATGATATGCCAAGGGCAACTTTTCACAGGTCTGAATGCACGTTGAAAGACAACTGACCACGCTCGGTTCCCAGTATCGCTTGCAGCCATCAGGCCAGTTTTCGCATACAAGCATTCACTTTCGCGCGACGACAAGTCGCACCCCATTGAACACATATGACACAGGATCAACTGCATTCTCTTCAATGACTACGCTACACAAACACCAAGCATACCCATATCCATAGACACTCTAAGCGTTGTAGGTAGACGACGAAACGTTACCGGAAGTAGCGGTCCACCTGACGTGGACGTCCTGGCCCTCGGGGTACTTGTCGGTACCGTGACCGGGAACCACGCGGAAGGTGTGGGCTGAAAGGAAGGGCAGGACATATCAGCGACTGAGCACATTGAATGTAAGTAGAAAGCCGTTTACTCACCACCGAAGTAGTCTCGCTGGGCCTGGATAAGGTTGGCAGGGAGGGTCTCGGTACGGTAACCGTCGAAGAAGGACATGGCGGTGGTGTGGGCCGGGATGGGGATACCCCAGAGAGTGGACTGAGCAATGACTCGTCTCCATCCGGGTTGGGCCTTCTCGAGGGCCTTGACGAAGAAGGGAGACACGAGCAAGTTCTCGAGGTCGGGCTTCTCACGGTAGGCAGCGGTGATGTCGGAAAGGAAGACGGACTGCATGGTATTGTTAGCGCGAGATGAAATCATAGCGTGTGGCCGAACATACCTTGATGATGCAGCCACCACGCCACATAGCAGCGATACCGGCGTTGTTCAAGTGCCAGCTGTTGACAGCAGCGGCCTCACGCATGAGCAAGAAGCCCTGAGCGTAAGAGATGATCTTGGAAGCGTAAAGAGCTTGCTCAAGGTCGCTAAGAGGGATATCAGCTTTGTCAACAATAAGAAGAAAGCTGACTCACTCGATGAACTGCTGCTTGTCACCCTGGAAGGGCTCACGAGCGGGGCCAGCAATGATCTTGGAAGCCCTGACACGCTCGTCCTTGATGGCGGAAAGGCATCGGGCGAACACAGCCTCACCAATGAGGGTGACGGGCATACCGTTGTCGAGGGCGTCAATGGCGGTCCACTTTCCGGTACCCTTTTGGCCGGCCTTGTCCAGGATCTTGCGGACGATGGGCACACCGTCGTCATCGTTGAAGCGGAGGATGTCACGGGTGATCTCGATGAGGAAAGAGTCGAGGACACCGCTGTTCCACTAAATGAAAGCCGGCAGATTAGTACAAAAACGCTGATGTAGGTTTTCCTACGCACCTTGTCGAAGATGTCAGCGATCTCGCTCTCTTCGAGGCCAAGACCACGCTTGAGGATGTCGTAAGCCTCGGCGATCAATTGCATGTCTCCGTACTCGATACCGTTGTGGACCATCTTGACGTAGTGGCCGGAACCGGTCTCACCGACCCAGTCACAGCATGGCTCGCCTTGGGCCTGGGCGGCGGTCTTCTGGAAGATCTCCTTGATGTGGGGCCAGGCGGCGTCGGAACCACCGGGCATGAGAGAGGGTCCGTTACGGGCACCCTCCTCACCACCAGAGACACCGGAGCCGACGAAGAGGAGGCCCTTGGCCTCGAGCTCGTGGGTGCGGCGGATGGAGTCGGGGTAGTGAGAGTTACCACCGTCGATGATGATGTCACCCTTCTCGAGGTGGGGCTCGAGTTGAGCAATGAAGTCGTCGACGGCTTGACCGGCCTTGACGAGGAGGATGATTCGTCGAGGGGTCTTGAGCTTGGAGCAGAGCTCCTGGACGGAGTGAGCGCCAATGATGTTGGTGCCTACAGGAGTAAGTGGACAGGCATAAGTACAAGTTGTGCCAATGTCTAAAGAAGTTGTGGCGCACCCTTGGCCTCGTTCTCAAGGAAGTAGTCAACCTTAGAGGTGGTACTGATCACTGGGTTAGCTGCAATGCCTGTAGAAGGGTGTGGAGATCGAGCTCACCGGTTGTAGGCGCAGACCTTGAATCCCTTGTCGTTCATGTTGAGGATAAGGTTTTGGCCCTACATGCAGAAAATAGGTCATCAGTTCTCAGTCTATCAGGCCGGAAATAAGACGGCTGACTCACCATGACGGCCAAACCGATGAGACCGACGTCAGCGCTGAAAAAGGGCACAAGGGGTCAGCGCCTGCATGCCATTGCATTGCGATCGTATGCAATCATCGTGTGAAGGCGTCATGGAAGTAAGGCAGCTGAACATTTGAGCAGATTATTAAGGAGGCAGTGGGAGTGGGAAGGACTAGGAGGATTATCGGAGAACCGGCCGAACACCGGTACGGTTCCCAGAAAGACATTCCCAGTACGTTCCTCTCCCGGCGCAGAGATGCACTGGCACCGCTGCATCGCTGCATGGGTCGTTGAGCGGAAAACGGACTCACAGCTCGGAAGACATGTTGGCTATGCTTTTATGTTTTGCTTAGAACAAGTAAATGAAAGCAAGTTAGAGATGAGTTGTTTGACAAGAGGAAAAGAAAGTCAAAGAACGAAAACGGGTGACGGGTGTTGGAATGGGTGGAATGGGTGGGGAGTGCTATGTCATGGCATTTCCAATTCTCAGGGTCCAGCGCTCACTGCCACTTTGCATTTCCTTTTCCACGAGACGCCGTACGTGGCGACTTCTCACGCTGCTGCTGGTGGTCGACTGCTTAGCGAGCTAGATCTAAAGCTCCTAAAGCTCGAGTGCGACCACGTCATGCGTCCTCACTCCTCGCCTCTCTACTCGTGGGTCTTCGAATCATCCATTTCGCCCTACAACTACTCCGACAATCCATCTAAACGGATACAACAGTATGCGGTGCAGCGAAAACGGATCTCTACATACATATACTCTTCGGCCCGGACATCCGGAAGGGGAAAGCCAAGGGAAAACGTGCGCGGACCGGGCTAAATGTGCAAATCTGCCACATTCATCCACCTGTTTTGGGCTTATCCCCGGTGGCCCATTTGCAGGCAGCGGTTCTCGGAGAGCGTTATTGTGCTTAGCAAGACAGTGTCGCTTAGCGCGGTCCTCAGTAACAACGTAAAAGAGGCTTGGATGAAGAGGATAACGAGCATGCATAGCTCGGACCAGTACAACGGCTGTTCATCATCTGGTACATGACAAGTATGAAATGGAATAGCATGAATCTCGGCAAAGCGCCCTAGCTATCGCCTATGCCCCCTTGAGCGACAAGCTGCTGCAGCTCAGCCTCTTTGGTCTATCATCGTAACACACGTCAGCTCCTCAACTCATCAACGATATCTTGAGGTTTATGCGACACGCTACACTCACTTGATCTTGATCCCAGTCTTTCACAGCTGCGTCGATCCACCCTCTTATATCCAGCAATGCCTTGTCGACACTGCTTTCCACCTCGCCGTCCCTGGTCACTGCACCCTCGACGTCTGCGATTCCGCCTTCTACTTGCTCTGCCGTCTCCAGTCCTGCCTGATCCGCAATTGGTCCTGCTCCTAATCCATCTTGGACAGACGGTACTTGGCCAACTTGTCCCTCTCCCCCTGCTGACTCGACGTCCCCGCTCGCACCGCGAGACTGACCTGCTTGATCCACTTCTAGCGCATCTTGTGCTATAGACGATGACGATGCTGATTGTCCTGCTCTCGCTTTTCTCGAGTCTAGTTCCCTCTTCACGGCCTCTTTCTGCTTCGCGAGACTCTCCATCTCTCCGCGCAGATGGTCCAACATGGACTTCAGACTCCTGCTCTCCGCATCGAGATTGGACAACTTTGACGCATGGCCCAAAAGCTGATGGCGTAAAGCCGTCACCTCCTCGGAGGACTGTTGCAGCATCGGTTCATCGAGGTTCGAGCTTGACGGTGAAGGCTTCGTCAGCCGTGACACTTCCAGCTGTCGCTCGAATAAGGTCGATTTCGCTTGTGACAATTCGCCCTGGAGTTTGCTAAAGTATGCGTAGTCGATGCCGACACCAGCGCCAGCTCCAGCAGCTGTAGACGTGGATGGGGATGTCGTGCTAGTCCCACCAGGAAGAGCGTGGTGTGATGACGATGCTGTAGCATTGGAGAGGAAAGGGTCGATTGCATGAGCGGCAGTAGCATCCGTGACGGCTTCGCCTTCAGTCACCGATATTTCGCCTGCTGAGACTGGATCGTTGCCGTTGGTCCGACTGCCAAGAAGCGACGCTAGGCGCTGGCGGAGTCTGACGTTCTCTTCTTGCATGCCCTCGACGTTTATCTCTAGTGATGCGCTAAATCACAAATGACAACCAGGCATTAGCATGTCAATATGGTAGTCATGGGCCAAAGATATAGCAGACAGCCCCAGTGAAAGCGACTCCGAGACTCAGACTCACACTTCACCACGTTTCTTGCTCCTACTTTTCTCGGCAGCTTTACGATTCTGCGCTTTCTGTCTCGCCTTCTTCTCATTCGCGCTCAACCCTTTCCGCGCACTAGCATGCGGCGTAGCATTTGGATCCGAATTCGGAGTCAGTGCATGGGCGTGATCGAGGTGTGAGATGGTGTCGATGGGCTGGAACGGTGCCATGGCAGCTACTGCGGCTGCGCTCGAGAGGACATGGTCGATATCGTCTACGTCTACATCCATCTGTCCTTGATCTTGACCTCGGTCATGCTCTTGGTCCTCTTCGATAGGGACGAAGTCGCCGTCGTCCTCTTCGTGGTGCTCGATAAAGCTCGAATCGCCCACATGGCCGGCAAGCGCGCCAAACACTTCCGAGATGCCATCATGAGCCGCAGCGGAAGCATGATCATGACCGTCATGGTCATCGACATGAACAGGCGCAGAGTCGTCTGCGTCTATAGTATCTATAGTGGAAGGGCCAAAAGCGCCCTCTGCTTCTTGGAGGATCGCATCGTAGTCTATAGGCGGAGGAGGGGTGGACATGATTAGTGGAGGTCCACAGGTCAATGGTGAATTTGTGACGAGTGACGTGGTGTTGATAAAGAGTGGTTCAAGCGGTGGTGGTGATAAAAACATGGTGATGTGGGTTTGCTGTTTGTGCTGCAATCAAAACAGCACGGTTACTTACGTAAAGCCACAAAAGCGCGGTTCATGCGTGTGTCGTATAAGTCATCACACAACCTCCACTTTACCCCGGACCGTTGTCGTCACCGGCTCACAGAGCTCGATCAATCGCTGTCAGCACTCGACTATACTTCAACCCAACTCTCCCTCTCTCTCGACTACTGACATCTCAACTCACAAGCACAACAAGTGAGCTTCGATTTTTGCAGCCTTATATCAAGCTCGAGCGCTGACTCCTAAGGCAGAATCACAGCACACAATGGGCGTCACCGAAACTGGAAAGACCATCATCCTTAACACCGCTTCGGTGGGTTTCATTTCTTTGTCCTCGATTTGAGCTGCTATGCTGACTGCAGAGTTTGATAACCACAGGGATCGAGCGCGGAGATCTAGTGCGTCACATCCACAATCATGAGTGACCATACAGGCTAACCAACGCACAACTCGAATTTGATCACCTACTATCATTACCGATCTACCTCGTGCTTTCGGCTTAACCTATATAGCCTATTCGGAGCTACCGTTACATCATGGAAGCAAGCCGGCAAAGAGCGGCTGTTCGTCAGCTCCAAGTCGCACTTGGATGGTAGTAAGCCCGTGAGTATCAAAGGCGATTGGTGCTATTAGAGCTTGCTTCATGACAACGCTGATACTCGATTGTTTATTAGATCCGCGGCGGTATCCCCGTCTGCTTCGTAAGTATCCTTCCGATCTGCAACAACTGCATGTCCTGATCAATACACTGCCACAGCCGATCTTTGGCCCGCCACCCTCGTCTCCGCCAGAGTACGCCGCCTTGTCGCAGCACGGCTTTGCGCGGACACAGACGTGGTCGCTCGAGAAAACCGTCATGGACCGACCTGAAGGCGTCTCAATCCGTCTGTCCGCGCCGGCACCCCCCTCGTCTTTCGGGCACACTTACAAGCTTGCCTACGTGATTACTCTGACTGAACACCAATTGTCTACCGATCTGCACATCACCAATACCGGCAGCGAAGACTTCATCTTCCAGGCCTTATTGCACAGTTACTTGGCTGTGCCGGATGTCAGCAAGATCAAGATCACCGGCATTGATAAAGGTACCACCCGCAGAGACAAGGTACAGGGCGGCGCTATCACCCAGTATGCCGGAGGCGAGCTTGTGGTCGATCAAGAGGTTGACAGGTGGGTCAAGAAATACAAATGCGATCATCATGCTGAGCGATGCGTTTTGTCATACCCAGTGTCTTCTACAAAGTCCCATCTCAGGAGATCCACGTGGACGACGGCGCTGGTTCTGGCTTCAAGGTCCGCATTCGAGGATTTGAGGAGTAAGTCGGCGTTAGCCATTCTAGTACTGTAAATTCGCTAAACACGTGCATTAGCTACACGATCTGGAACCCTCAACAAGGCACTGGAGCCAAGATCGCGGACATGGAAGACAAGGGATGGGTGAGTGCACCCCTTGCCTGGTCCGTCGTAAAGCATCAGCTGCTAATCTGTCTCGATTAAATTTGATTAGGAGAAATATATCTGCGTTGAGCCTGGATACGTGCGCGAGTTCAAGACGCTCGCAGCGGGCGAGGAGTTCATTGGTCAGCAAGTCCTCTCCGTGTTATAAGCTTCAGCGGGCATTGCAGTATCTAAGCATGTAGTCGACGACTGGAGGGACTGTCACGCAAGTGAAGAAAGTAAACAGTATATGCATATCGTTAAGCAGTATTAGTATTAGCGATAATGAACGGATACAAGCTGGTATTACTCACAGCACCAGGTCGAACCTTCTCGATTGAAACGTTGAAACGTCACGCCACGTGGCCTGGATCACATCGCCTACGAAATGGTTGCTGGTCGTTCACTCAACTTTCGATTTTGTCCCATACCATACCTATACTCTGTACTTGTTCAGTAGATTTATCGCTAAAGACAGAAGAGCAACAGCAACAAGCAAAAATGGCACCTATCCACCCCGAGATCACTTACGCAGAGCGATGTTCGCTCTCCGAGCCCGAGAAGGTGTGTTACTGTCACAGCGTTCCTCCTGGTTCTGAACCAGACTTTACTCCATCCCCATCCCTCTCCCTATACTTCCTTCAAATCGGTGTTCAAGGCTCGCAAGTCAACGTGTTGCGTTACTGACGATACATTTGTCTCGTGGTACGTGATTTAGAACATCATCTACTTCACTATCGCCGCTCCCGACATCCAGGGCGAGCCCAAGTTGGACATCAAGCCTACTGAGATTTCCTTCGCGGCCAAAGCTGGCGAGTGAGTCAACCTCTCCGCTCTCTCAGCTACTCTACCTTCAGTCCACGTTTGGTACCGATTGTGGATAATGCTCGACTATCTCGTCACATGCTGACTCTGCCATCTTTTGATAGCCCATCAAAGGGCGTCCCTGAGAAAGAGTACGCTTTCGACCTTCAGCTGTATGACGAGATCATCCCCGAGGTGAGCTATCGTCTATCATCAGCTTATTCTCCATTGATAGTACAATATCACCATACTGACGTGTTACCTCTTTCTGCTACGTTCGTAGGAGACCCGAAAAGTTGTCACTTCCCGCGCCATTGTCCTCGTTCTGAGGAAGAAGGAACCCAGAGCCGAGTACTGGCTGCGTCTCACCAAGGAGAAGCCTAACAGGAACTGGGTCAAGACCGATTTCTCCAAGGTGCGTGATCGTCCAAGCTTTAGTAGTACCCTCATTACTCGGTTGGCGTTTGGGTAGCTGACAATATCTATTCGTAATCTTTAGTGGGTTGATGAGGACGAGCAGGAGGGCGCCGAAGAGTAAGTCTGGATACTAGGTCCCATCGCCCCGTTGAGCCGCAGTGAGGAAAGGTCGCTGACATCACACTCGCATTTACAGCCTTAGCGCTGGCATGGAAGACCCTATGGCCGGCATGGGCGGTATGGGTGGTGGTATGCCCGGTATGGGTGGTATGGGCGGTATGCCCGGCATGGGCGGAATGGGTGGTATGCCCGGCATGGAGGGTATGGGCGGTATGGGTGGTATGGGAGGAATGGGCGGCATGGACTTCGTAAGTGATCAATCACCTTCACATCCTCTCTTCCCGATCATCTATACTTGAGCCTCGAGCTTCAAGCTCTTCATGAGTGACAAATACGAAGGAATTGAGCTGACTGGAACATGTCATGACGCTCAGTCCAAGATCATGGAGCAGATGGGCGGCGCAGGCGCTCTCGGTGGTATGGGCGGTCTCGGTGGCGAGGGCGATGATGGACCCGCCGACTTCAACGATTCGGATGACGACGGCGAGATCGAGGGTGCAGAGGAGGAGGAGATCGAGGAGATTGGCTCTGCCAAGGGCAAGGGCAAGGAGGCGAGCGTGAGTCGTTGTCCACCAGCTAGCTAGCTGGCTAGCTAAGCAGTGATCAAGCTTTGTACTGATTGATGAGTCTCGGTCTCAATAGCTCGACGACGTCGAGTAAGCTCTTCGCGCGTTCAATAGGCGCGAGAGGGCGAGAGGGGGAAAGGGGTTGTGCTGGAGTCAATGAAGAATGCAAAACCGACGTATCATATGCATATACAATGATAATCTGATCAAACCGCTGTGATAGCTGTGCTATTGACATGTGCGATCATCCTGCTTGCTTACCTTCCATTAAACGGAACTGAGGCGTTGCTAAGTTGCAGGATAAGGTAATGGAGAGGAGTTGACGGAGAGCGAAGGCCCTCTGCCATGTCGGACACCGCGTTAATTTGAAAGCATGCTTGAGCTCGAAGATGCGTGTGTACCACTCTTGCCCTTGAGCAGATCGGCCATACAACCATGAGTAAGCTTGTAATGAGGCTCTCCGCAGAGGTGGCAGATCTACGGAATGATTCCCTTAGGACCGTATGAATGCTGTGAGCACCAAAGTCGGATGCTCCGTAAGGCTTAGACGGTGTCACTGATAGGGAAGAAAGAGGATGTTCATGTGAGTCCAGCAACATGGTCTACGTTGTCATACACATCACCAGCCGACGGGAAACCCATGCATGTGCTCATCCACCTCAAAAGAGCAGAACACTTGACTCCAAAGGCGCAAGAAGATATACAAAAGTGGGAGAGAAAAAAATCAAAAAGTCACAGTGGAGGAGCAGGGAATTGAACCCGGTACCTCGTCAAGTTTTCAGGTGGAACGCTGCTAATGACGCGCTCTACCAAATGAGCTACACCCCCTGTGTGTTGATGTTTGTCTGGTATTGGCATGCTATATATAGATTACGGGCTCGACCACCCAGCACCGGTGTACATGCTTGTTCTCGAGACGTGCTATGGTGCTTTCCTCGTCAATTCAGTTTTCATTGCGATCGGCACATGTGGGCAATCTGCGTCTACATACATACCCTTCACATCGGTATATCAGGTTCGGCGGAGTATGTCACGAAGACCCAGTATACAGGTAGTAAGCTCCGGTTCAGGTAGCTCGCTCAGTCCTGCGGCTGTGCGAAACTGTGAGAGTGCCTTCTCCGTCAATTGGGGTATGCGGCTTGCCAGACACGTGCAGCATTCAACCAAGTCCTCCAAGAAAAATCCAAAGATACGAGTGATGCAAGTGTCGAAGCAAATGACACTCGCCGAGCATCATTTCAGCAGATGGGACACCTACACCTAGTCCGCCCGGCCAAAATGGGCGAGCAAATACCCGACTAACGTCGACCCGGACGAAGGGCAAAAAAAGATGATCCCGGGCGGGATCGAACCGCCGACCTCCTGTGACCCGTAAATCCCATAGTGGGATAAACTGTTAGACAGGTATGGTGACCAACTCCATCACGTGACCATGTTATATGTTTCGGAGGGGTTTTGGTTCAATATATACACAACTTGATTAGCGTACGTACGACGGTGTTGGACCTTCTCGATAGCCTTTGGGAGCTGTATGAGCACAACTCTGAGCGAGAACGGCTTGAGAAAATCTGGAGCTGCTCGACGCTTCTTCCAGTGTTCTGTCTAGATGTGTAAGGCTCGCTGCCCAGTTCGCTTCTCGTATTCGATGCTATACAGTAGTAGCTAGCATCTCGGCGAGTGGATTTTCAAGGCTTGTAAGAGTTGCGGGAACCCCGCTAGCTAGTTCCTCCCGAACACGCCTCTAAGCGCAGTAGACAATCAATGTTATCTTCCAAGGCCCAAACACGTTTCGGCGCATTCCACCATTCGGTCCTGCGTAGACCAGCACAATTATCGAGGCACAGTGCAGCTCCAAAGCTAGAAGTATAGTTCGTCTTGGCAATGATGGACCACATCTGCTCGAGCGCAAGGTCACCGCATTTACATTCTCGCCCCTTCATACGGAAAGGTATTACAATATCAAGAAATTATATAGCCTACTGACCTGTATACTAGACGGTAGCTATTGCTTGGTCCAAGCGACACTACGTCGTCACCATTGTGTTCACTGGCCTCTCACAATCTCCTCGATATCTGTTCGCAAAGAGGGCGTGGAATGTATTACGGTATCGTATTGTTCCGTAGAACCATCGCTGCTGCACGCATCTTCGGAGGGATTAAGCGTCTAAACGGAAAACCAATCACACTCTCCCGATGGCTTACGAACGACGCAGAAAAACATCGTCCTGTACTCATGCGCTATAGCCAGTCTTGCGGCGAACAATGAACTACTGTACACCCTCGATTCGCGGGATTTGGCCATGTATTGCAGGAATTGGTTTTGACAATTCTACAGACAACATAGCGAATGTGGTCATATGTGCGAGACCCTGGGGGCTGTATGCGAGATTCTTGCCATCTCGCCTCATTGCACGGTACCACACGATCATCCCCTCGCTCCTCATCGAACCAACGACACCAACGAAGACGCTACTCTATGGCTACGCCAACATTCTGATTCAACTGCTATGAGCTAAGAGGCGAGAGGGAGGACTGTGATGAGAGCAGGAAATTCGACATCCCCTTGCCATCACTCGAGAACATGCTTCCACGCACCTCACTTGGCGGTGCTCGGAGCACGTACTGACCGACCCATACCTAATGACCGAATCGCCTCTAATAAATTATTCGAGCGAGCTTCACCGCGGTAGCAACAAATCCTTATTCGCCACCTCCCCCGATGCAATGCTCTGGTCGACTAGAGTACACTAATCCAGCATACTCTACAAAATAACTATACCGGAACAGTAACTTCGTTCTTCGCCTACCGCCACACTCAGTCTACTGTAGGAGGGAGAAGAGGAAGACGCCAAATTCCAAATTCACCGGTTACCACATCGTTCATGCATTGTAATCTCGCCGCTCAGTCATATGTGCAAACCGATACCATAACTACCTGCGAGTCGGAAAGAACAAGACGAAGCCGTTGCCTCCACGAGAAGACAACAGCACACGGTGCATGTCATTTGACACGACTAACGACAATGATAACGACAATGATGTGACAATGGTGAACGATCGTACAAGCAAGATTTCCTAGTCCCGGTACAGCCGGTATCCCACACAAATGATATATGCTAACAAGATGATAAGATGATAAGATGATAAGATGATAAGATGGAGAGATGAGATATAAGATTATGATATGATGATAAATGATGAAATGATAGATGATGAACTGTATATTTCTAGAACGAACACATGCTTGATATGGCTCCCTTCCCGTCATTGCCCCAAATTGAGCACGCGCAGTAATGCTGACGAGACACGTCCTTATAAGGCACTCCCCTTGAACTCGAATGGAGATCGAAGTTCGTCGTTGAATGCGGCTCCGACACGTTTCGGTACACTGACCATTAATCCAGGGCGGAAACGCGGTCCAAGACCTAGAGCTCGTTGACGCTTACTCTCGCGGTCTTTCTCGTTACTAAAAGTCGGTGATAAAGCGTTCGAATCGGACAAGGAGCGAGTGAGGGGAGGTGGTCGGAGCGCCCTCTTGACGCCTACTGACGTAGACGAGGTCATTGGCGCGGACGTAAAGGGCAGGGCGAGCGGGAGCGATGTGCCTGATAGCGAGAGGGAAGAGAAAGCGCCAGAAGGCGAATCCGTAATTGGCATCCGAGGCGTTGTGGACGTAGGTCGTTCGGGTGAGTCGACCGTAAGTGTGATTGAAGGTGCAGGCGGAGGCACAGCCGGTGTAGCCCTGGGTGTTGGAGTGAGGCACAGGTCCCCTAGCAGGCTGCTGTAGCCAAGAGCAGACGCAAAGGTCTGCCCCAGCGGCGTGATGGGCGCTGATTCGGTGTCGACCTCTACATCCAGCAGCTCAGAGTCGTTGGCAGACTTGCTCGAGACCGACGAAGGCGGCGAGGAGTGCGTTACTGACTCTGGGCTAGAGACTGTCCGATGCATGTCTGGGCGAACGGTGATTGTGGGCATCTCGTCGTCAGAGTCGCCGTCGAGCATGAAATCGTCTGGAAGAGATTTCGACATTGACATGGCCTGTTCTCGAGCAAAGTCCCCCGAGGTGAACGAACGACCGCGTTGAAGTAGCGATGCAGGCCGAGGAATGAATGAAGACGGAGCGGAGAAGGGGAACGGTTTGCGTGATGGCGCAGAAGCAAAGTTGAAGTTGAAAGCAAGGGCTACGATCAAGGAGACGTCAGCATGGCCACAGACCGATAGGGTAAATAATGACTCACGAGAAGAGAGACCAGAGCCAGAGGTGAGGATCGAGTTGGCCCCGTCGGCGCTGTCTTGCAGGTTACTGGACAGTCTGTACGATGGAGTCAGTATCGGCTGCAAAGTTGAAATGTTGTTTGTGTGACTCACCTAAGCGTTTCCTGGAAGGTATGGGGTTCCTCATCGCCATAAAGCGAGTCCATGCTATGCTGCTGCCTGTTCATGCTTGCCCCGCCTAGAACCACCAATTTTGGCCTCTGAGGTTTCATGACTGCGTCCCCTGCTGGCGCCATGATTGAAGCAGGGACGATCGAGTCGGACTTCTGTCGTCGATGACCGCCAATCGCGTTCATACTCTCTCGTCGCGCGAAGGTGAACAAGCGCTGACGAGTGGCTTTCCATGAATGACGCCATGATGCGAACTGCTCGTCCCCGTCGGAATCTACCGAGAGTGATGTTTGGTGATTCTCGGTCATCACAACCTGAGTTGCGATCTCATCAAGAGCGCCGGGAGGGGGAAGAGTACCAGGTGGGTAAACAGTGTGGAGTGGTCGTGGTGGGCCAGCCAGGTACTGCGCTGTGATTCAGCAATTGAGTTCGATATCATGTCTGTGCATTAGAAACTCACGCTCTGCAAGATTCCATCCTCGTCCTCAGTCCAGCTGACAATCTCGTCTATAGTTTCGAGGCCATCTTCGTCAAATGTCCTCTTCGCGCCAGCTAGGCTCATCTCCAAGCTTGACATCTCGAAAGCGGGAGTGTCGGGAGTCATGACGAGCTGTCCTTGTTCATAGGGGATCGGCGTGTAGGGGATGGGAGTGTGCACGTCCTGTGCCAGCAGGGTAGGGCAGCTATCATGTAGGATTCCGAGTCAGTTGTTGCACAGCCACGAGAAAAGGTTGACACTCACGTTGTCTTGCCTGGAAGGCAGAGCGCGGGGAGATTGGGTCGACGTGCTTGTAAAGGCATTGTGGATGGGTGATGTGTGTAAGATGCAAGGGAATGGGATGATTGGAACGGTCAACGCTCGTTGGCGTTGTGCAAACGTCCGGCGGTGGGTGGGTCTATATAGCTGAGAGGTAGAGAGGTAGAACTTTGGTCCGACTTTCAGAGATGTGTGTTGATATGCGAGGCTTTGGTTCCCAGGCGAGATGAGGACAGGTAAGAGAAGGGTAGGACGCCTTGATTTCGATATCGACCGAGGACCAGGCAGGTTATTAATTGATTTTCGACTAGCTGTACCACTACTGAATGCGCGGTGTTGGACTCGCAGTGATGTGAAGCGGGAGCGATGTGATCGAGCGTCAACACTTGATCTGCGTGAGAAACAGACCGTCCGATAGACGATAGGCAGATAGGAACGATGGACGAGCGTGAGGAGCTGAACTGAATGCGCGACACGAGTGTAACTTGGTCTGGCGGAATGCCCCTATCCTATTCAATCCGGATGTCGATGGGCGGACCAAGAGTCAGAGCAAATATTGATAACGATCAAGAAGCGTGCAAGCTCGATCCCGGGTCCAGCGAGTTGGCCAACTCAAAACTATAGGTGGAGAGTACGCAGGTCGGCGACGATAACCGGCAAGACCACCGAGGCGGGTACGCACTGCTCCGAGTCGTATTCAATCTGCACTGCTATTACGTTGTGTGGTACCCGCGGTGCTGCGATGCTGCGTTGCTGTGTGGCTGCGATCGTCGGGGTGACTGTCCCGTATGAGGCTGTCGCAGTCACAAGCCGAAGAAAGAAGGTTAAGTGATTTCAAGGCTTGGGGTGGAGCACGAAGCCTGGAGGTGGCGTAGAGGCGCAGACGTAGAACAAAGGCGTCTTCGTCGATGGGCGGAGCGGAGAGCGGGACGACGATAAATTAAGAAAGCGAAGAGGTGTCTGTGCTCCGATGAAAGGTGAAAAGCGGGAAGCGAGCAACGATAACGGTCGCGGGGTGAACTGATAAGATGGGAAAGAGGACGACTTGCAATAACGTGGAGACGCGATGAGATGTACCAGTACTGGAATACGAGCAATGGCAAAAAAGAAGATGTTCTTCTTTACAGCATGGATAGCGTACGTGGAGGAGCAGCAGGAGTGCTCGTCATCGGCCCCTTGCGCGGGACATGGTACCGGTATACAGCCAAGGACGATTACGACGAGCACGACGAGCACGACGAGGGGCGACAACCTCTGCACGGCATGTGGGGATTAGCCCCATTCAATCCAATTTTTGCATTTGCGTAATGCATCACAGAGCTTGTCCGCGTCCGCTCTTGCTCTCGCCCCATGCCTCTGGGCTCTGCCTCTGGAGCCTATAGTCCGAGACATGCGCAATACCGTTGGCATCGGACGACGACGATGAAGGAGCGGCGGCAGCAGCAGCAGCAGCGAACTGATCAAGGCAAGGCACTGTCGCCCAGTAAAGCTTTATGATTAGATTTCTTCTCCTGTCGCCCTTTCGCCTTGAAACCATCAAAACGCGTCTATCTCTCTGGGTTCGCCCTCGAGGCTTCGGCCGCTGCTCAATCCCCGTCGTCATGGTGACTCCCGATGTCCAGCGCCACTCAGTAAAGCTAATTAACCTACAGCTGTTCCAGAGAGAAGGACGCGTCTCTCTCTCGTATGGGGGAAACGCGACGAACTGCAGAACTGAAGAATAAGAAGGAGAAAAATCCTAATGTGCGAACGGAACACGCGAAACCTAGATACGCTTTTTACCCGCGACACCAAGACGCGTCTTTCTCCTTTCAATGCCGTTTTGACGTTCTGGCTGCTCGACGCGTCTCGATTGCATCACTGCCTCAGCTAATCGCACATCGCATCGCCTCTCTTGGCTTGCATCCATCGGCTGTCTATCACCTCGGAGCCAAGCGCTGTATGTCTACGTTGCTATGTTGCACAGCTCGGCTGCAGGGTCTCTTGGTCTCGCTTGGCTCATTCTTATTGTTCTCGGCGTTACTTACTCGGCAGGCGTAAGGCTCGGCATCCCGTTTGTTCTGCAAGCATGCAGGTGGTCCGGGGCAAGATGGTCGTATGAGAGCTCACCAAGAATCACCAAGCAGGCTCGGCATCCGATTCACCCTGGCGGCGTGTACCTCGTTCCTCGTTCCTTTGGCTGACCAGGACGATGGCAATGACATGGTCTAACCGACTCATGTTCATCGACGAATTTTACCCGTCATCCATCGTCTCTCTCCCAGCCTCAGCTACCACTCGACAAAAAGATCCGGTATCACGCCGTCTTCACTAATTGCGGCACGGCACACCGAGCAACCGAGCATGACACTTCATTAGGCCAGGTCCGAGGCACCACTTTTACAATCCAAAAGCCAAAGGCGTTCGCTTCGCTGTAATCTGTACATGGTCGTAAAAAACAATGCATGCTGGTATTGAATGTACGTCGGTCCGACTGACTCCAGACACAGTCGTCAGCAGGTCGTCCACTACCATGATCCCCTCGACGCCCTGTCCTCAACGGTAACTCAATCTAAGCTTGATAATCCTTGAAATCGCGCCATTTCTCACTCGCCAACCATGTTCCAACCAGAGTGTGGAACGATGGGGCCTGTTGGTACGTGCTCATCTTGTAAAGCGGAACAGCCGTACGCAGCGCGCTGCGCTGCATTTCCTCTACAATTCGACCACCATAAGTCCCCAAACTTGTGCCGGTGTTTGCATTTCGGCTTAAACTCACCTTTACGTTCCAAGTCTTGTTTAACAGTATCGTCTTTAACCTCGAGATCCTTCATAATCGTCTTGAAGCTGAGCGCCACGTCGTCCAATAACGGAATGACAGACATCGGCGCCAGTCGCCCCAATCGTAACAACAACATCAAGCCGAGGATCTTGACCTCATTCACGTCATTCAGTGCTGCCGTAACGCGCTGTGTAAATATCGGCAGATCGATCTTGGAGAAACAGGTGCCGAGCTGATGTATAGCAACGTCAGTGATGGTCAATCATGGTCATTGCGTGGTACCCGTCGTCTCACCATAGTGTACATGGTCTCATATGCCGTCTTTCGGTTCTCCAGTCCATCGTCCTGAATGACTGATAACACATCCGATCGATCAGCGAAATTCGCGAATACATTGGTCGCACACGTACCCTTCCAAGGTCCCATTTGCACTTCGCGCTGCAGCTCCTTCCTCTCGCACGTCTCTTTGTACAACAGCGGCTGCAGAGTGGCCAGCTTGTCAATCACTAGATGTGGCTTATTTTGAAGTGCGGCATTAAGAGAGGCAAGGGATAGGCGTCGGACGATCTGAAAGGTTCGAGTTAGTTTCCGCTTTGCTGCTCTCCTTGCGAAGAGTTCAGGTCACAACGACCTACCAGGTTGTCATCCGACATAAGGGATAAGAAGTCTACGATGATAGGCGCGATAACATCGTCGTAGGCAGATGAGGTGTCGATGAAAGTGTACCTGACAGCGGCGGCAACGAGTGCCTTGTTGCGCGATGAAGATTTCAGTAGTTCCTGCAACCCAATATAAGCTTTGCACGCACTATCTGAGCCCAGATATTTACTCACCTGAAGTTGGGGAAGGAACTTGCCCGGCGCCGTCGTGGTCAGTTTACCGATACATGCCGCTTTGACGTTCCGGATGCCATCATCGCCTATGTCTTTGGAGTCGTCTGAGGTAGTCTCCTCGTTGGCGAACAAGGGTCTCCACAGCGAGTCTGCTAATGCCTCGAGCTGGGCGCCCGAGCTGTGGAGCGTAACCTATCCACCAAAGCATCAGCGTCGTGCTACACTATGTTTGCATATGAGCAGAAGCTCACCTCTTTGAGAGCATGCAGGAGCAACAGATGTGACCCTGCAGTGTCGGCAGAGCCGATATGTTTGACCAAGGACGGCAAAAACACCGATGGAGAACCAACGGCCAGATTGCCCGCAGCAAAGGCTGCAGCGCTCCTGATCTCCTCGCTGTCGTTCTCGAAGAAAGTCAAGACTTTGTCAAACAGATCATGCCTGGTCGACAAGTCGGTTGATCGACCAATTTCTCCGATGCAGAGCAGTGCCAGGTAGACATCAGGTTCAGTTGCTTTCGGCGACTTGACAGCCTTCTCGAAAACCGCCAATATTCCCGCCGCGTTCCTCTGCGAATGAGCGACCACCACACCTACGATTCTCGCCGTGGTGGTATACGAGGAAGTTCCGCCGTTCGTTGCATCGGGCAAGGCGTTGGATTTACCCAGAGTTTCCACCAGAACCGGGATCAGACGAGTCGCGCAATCCACGTCGCCGGCGACATACGCAGCAAAGAAAGCGCTAAGAGCATCGATCATATGTGGATTGACGGTAGGTATCTTAATCACCTCCATGATGCGCGGCGAGAGATGGCTGTCCACCGCTTCACGGCTGTGAGGTTGTTGACTGAGAATCACCGCAACGATTTGCAGGGCCATAGGCGTATCGATAAAGGGCTTGATCTCGCTAACGATCTCCGCGGCTGTATCTGCAGGCAAGCTTTTTCCTACTCTTGTCAAGACATGAGAAAGGCAACCGAACTCGGCAGTCTTCGTGTTCGATCGCCTGCTTCGACGCAAAGTCACCACCACCTCCGGGACGACGTCGAGGAGCCAGGCGTCATATTCTGCACCCTTGCACAGAGGAGAATCTGCGATCTTACCAATGACGTGAACCGCAGCAGTGGCAGTATTTTCGTTGGCGAGACGTGCGGTGATGAGGGGCAATGTCGTTGTCAAGAAGGAGGTAAAGATGTCTCCTTCGTGGACAAGCAGATTGCCTAAAGTGTCGAGTGCCTTCTCACGCACATCAGCATCGACACTCGCGTCGGCTAGAACCTCCGTGGTGGCTGAGAATAACTGTTGAACGGGTTTTGCAAAATTATTAGCAAGCGGTGATGCAGAGCCTTTAGGTCGGGCAGCTTTCGCTAAAGCCGAAGCAACCGCAAAGGCTTCGAATGTGACCCGCTGCAGCTTGTCTTTCATACAACGGACGATCGCCGGGACGAGTTGAGTGAGGTGATCGCCGTAAGAGCGAGCAGAATGTGTCGAGAAGAAGACGTCCAGGAAAGATAGAGTTGCGATAGCAAGCGAAGAAGCTGTCGCGCTATCGGCTGTTCGCACTGCTGCCGCAGCCGCGGAACATATAGGGTATGTCGAGTCTTCCAAGCCGCCTTGCAACGCACTTGAGATCTCACGCAAGAGGGTGAAACACTGTTGGCGCGTGACCACAGACTTTGATGACAATTGCTTGAGAATAGCGCGAACCAATTGGGGCAGGATGGCGCGAAGATAGGAAATTGCACTATACAGAATGTCAGGCCGTGCATTACTAGTGCCTTAGTGACTCACGTGTCATCTGGAACATTATCCTCGTCCATGCCCTCGCTTCTTTTCCGTTTGTTCCTTGAGCCGGTGGCGAGCTCGACCGTTCGCGCACTTATAGTCTGCTGCAGAAGTACTCCAAATGCTGATAGGACTTCGAGTCGAACACTTTCCTCCCTCTCGTTAAAGCGAGAGATAAGTACTGGTGCCGCCGAGCCATAAAATTCGCCCAGCATTTCGTTGCGAGTGCCAATCAACGCATGGAGTAACTTGGCGGCAGCACGGCGGACCTTCCAAGATTCGTCCTCGTCATCAGAATAGCTGAATGATTCGTTAGACGGGCATATTCCAAGAGCATCGAACAAGGCCGACTCACGCTTCATCATACTCGTCATCTTCCTCCTCCTCATCCTCGTCTTGGTCGTCCATATTGACATCATCGTCATCGAGATCAACGTAATTCTAACGAGGTGTGATCAGCCACGGCGAGTGCGGCATGTAATTGGCGACTCACTGGGTCGAATTTGACCAGTGTCAAGGCTCGCTCCAGCAGTGACGGTAGATAGGGTGCAATTTCCGTCGGACAACGCAGAACTACCGCCTCAAGAGCCTATGATGCACAGTTCAGCTGTGCCTACGCTCCATTCGATGTGCCCACTCACTACTAAGGCTCCCTCTACAGTCTCGACGTCTTCCGGCTCACTGATGCGATTAAGGACAAGCTTGGGAAGAGGCCCCTCAGCCAAAAGGGCACCGATTTTGGCCGCCATCTGGCCCCTGGCCAGACTCGCTACCACACCGAGCCAGGCTCTTGCTGCGTCCACGCCATCTTCCAAACCTTGAATGAGGTGTCCCTTGACGTATGATTCGAAAAGACCAGAATTTGTTGATACAAGCGCTGAAAGGGTTGGGATTGCCCTCTTACGGATAGCTGGACGAGCCGTGGAGATGATCTTGATAAGGGAGTTGGCGGAAGAGTTCTGTATCTTGGCCGAAGCAGCGATCACGTTGCGATAGCGAACAAAGATGTCTGTGAGGATTTGCAGCACTTCGGAGGCGACTTGCGGGTTGATCTCAGACTGTGAAACTTGTCAGGCTGTGGTCCAAGGGCGAGAAACACGCACTCACTTCGAAGAGAGCGAATAACCTCGTGGTGAACAACTCGACGTTGTGATCAGCGCGCTCAGTGAGAGTGGGCATCTCCAGAACGACCGATTTCAGAGCTGAAGGCGATGGTCAGCCACGGGCTCTGGGCGTCGTATCAACAATCTTACCCAGGCAGGATATGTCTCTTCTTTCCTCGTCACTCGATGAAACACCGTCAAGCAACGCAATGCTTATGCTCGTCAGAGCTTGAGCTCTAGCTTTTCGCACCATCAAGGCAATGCTGATCGAAGTCAGTCAGGTACGTAACTCCACACATTCAGATGACTTCAGCTCACCAGGAGACGGCAGCGTTCTTGACCTCGGCATTGGTGTCATTCAAGAGTTTGATGACTGCGTCGGTGAGCTGGGTTTCGGTGAACTCGTCGGTGTATGTCTGGTCTGCCGAGCGACGAGAAGAGGAAGAGGATGATGATGGGGTAGCGTTGAGAATCCTGGTGAGATCCTTCTGCAAGTCGATGAGAGCCATCACCCTGCAAGAGAGTCAGCTTTAGGACGTTTCCGATGACACGGCCTCGACAGACCTGATATCAGAATCAGTCGACCTCATCTGTACGGTTAAGTGATAACATAACGTCAGTGCCATCGTCAAGCTGAAGAGGAATGAATTTTAGCATGCCTTTTCGAGTAGCGAGTGCAGCTGATTGCTCAGCGACGTTGAACCCCTCGACGACATGGCGCTGCGTATTCTTGAACCTTGTGAAGCGAGGTGAAGAAGCGAGCTGGAGGAAGAAGCGAAACACGAAGAGCAGGAAGTAGGATGACGGTAGATTGATGTCTGCATGTCGCAACCATCAAAAGTGGAGGGTGAGGACAAGTCACGAACCGGTCACTTTACGTAACGGGATCAACCAGGTCAGCACGTTGTAGGCTCGCAGAAATCTCCCTCACAGGCGCGCCTGATGCGCCTGATTTTCAGCCCAGACTCCTTTTCCGGGAACATTACCTTTTGGTCCGAAGTCGCGTGTTGTCAAGGATCATGCAGGATTCAAATGGACAAAATACGCGACCAGTGGGATGATTCAACCCTTGCTCACATATCTTGACTAGACTCCCCTCATCTCATTCGTCGTGCTCGTCATTCTTGCATCTTGCTGCAGAGCAGGACTGACTCCGCCGTATACGCCGCCGCATCATGGCCATCAGCGTCAGTGTCAGCCCGAGCCCGGCCAAGCTCGAGCGTAGCCACGTCAAACGCTCGGCCTCCCAAAACAAGATATACGCCGACGTCGACTTGACGATGGACAGTGATGAGGATGAGGATGAGGATGAGGATGTGAGACCTTTGGAGAGCTCTCGGAGGGCTAACCAGGGGAATAAGCGCAAACGGGTCAGCAGACTGATCTGCTCTGCTAATATGCATGCTTAATAATGGCTGACAACTTCATCAGATTGTGACACCGAGTCCAGCACCTTCGGACGCCGAATCCAGCGCAGGCAGCTCGAATCTTGGCGAAGAGGAGTACGAAGTTGATTACATTGTCGATTCCCGTCTGACTGTCCTGAAGGGCAAGCGAGTACTTGAATACCTCATTCACTGGACGGGTTATAGCAAGAAGGATCGCTCGTGGAGCCTTGCCAGTCAGTTCCACAACGACGATCCGCCCGTACAGGAATTCTACGCTCGCAATCCATCGAAACCTCGATATCCTCCTAAAGAAAAGGAAATTGGCATCAAGAGCTTCTTCCAGGTCCTTGATAAGGGCAAGGGCAAGGAGAATCAGGATACCCATCGATCCAGTCAGCCGGAGCCGGCGAAGAAGCTGAAGGGTGTGACGAACCCGAAGAGTGAGGCAAAGCCACTGGTAGAGAAGAGCAAAGGGAAACCTAAGGAGAATGGCACCAAGCTCAAATCGCCGGAGAAGAAGAAGCGCAAGGTCGTCGAGGAGAGCGATGAAAGCGATTTCGTCATGGAAGAGGAACCGCCCGAGAGCGAGGACGACCCAGTGGAAGATGATGCGTTTCAAGCAAGCTCAGAAGCGGCAGCAAGCGATGCGGAGGAAGGCGATGACAATGATGACGACGATCTAGCATCATTGGACGGAAAAGGTCAGTTCTGTTTGAGGTAGATGATTTAGCATACAGCTGACTGTCTTGATCTTCTTATCATAGATGCTAAGAAGACTGTCAAGAAGACATCGGGCGGCTGGGGCGTCAAGCTCAAGGGCACAAAGAAAGCACCTGTCAATCTGTAGGTCTCTCTTACATTTCTTCCGATGGTCCGAGGGCCCTGACATGTCTTTCTAGTGGCGCTTACAAGTCCGGCGTGAAGCCTCTTGGGCAGAAAGTCGACATCAAAACCGCCATCAAAAATATGAGCGAGGATCTGCCACCGCTCAATGATATAGAATTGATGTTCGACCACTTGGTCTCGAGAGTCAGTGAAATCACTAGCGGCTCATTGACGTGCAGCTGACTTGCTCGATCAGGTGCCAGACATAGTGCAACTCGTCGAACGGCTGAATGGCCGGAAACTGCGCGTGGCAACGATGTGCTCGTACGTCCTTCATCTGCGTTGTGCGAGGATCTTGACTGATAGGATATGCAGAGGTACCGAATCACCCCTCCTTGCTCTGAACATGGTCGCCAAAGCCATCAAAGCGCAACATGGAATGACGCTAGCCTTCGACCATGTGTTTTCTTGCGAAATCGAGCCGTTCAAGCAGGCATACATAGAAAGAAATTTTGCTCCGCCAGTGCTATTCCGAGACGTCACCGAATTGGGAAAGAAGAGAGCTCACACAGCCTATGGCTCGCTGGTCGAAGTCCCAGGCGGTGTCGATGTGCTCATTGCCGGTACTTCCTGCGTCGATTATTCCAACTTGAACAACGTCCAGCAAGATATCGACGCCAATGGCGAGTCCGGTCGCACTTTCCGGGGCATGCTTCAGTGGGTCAAGAAGCATCAACCGCCTGTTGTTCTTCTTGAGAATGTGTGCAATGCGCCGTGGGACAAGGTCATTGAATATTTTGCGCAGATCGATTATGATGCGCAATATGCAAGGTGAGCCAAGCTGCCCGATGAACCGCTGAACGACCGTTTGCAGATTGGACACCAAGGAGTTCTACATTCCCCACACCCGTACCAGAGTCTACCTCTTCGCTACACCAATGAAGAAGGGCGAACACCTTGCCGAAAAGTGGGCTGCCACTGTCAAGGATCTGCGTCGGCCCTGGTCTTCCCCCTTCGAGGCATTTCTCCTTCATACCGATGACCCCAACATTCACCGCGCGCGCTTAGATCTGGCCTCTGCAAAAGCGCAGAAAGACGGAAACCAGCGGAAACCGACTGACTGGAATAGATGCGAATCCAGACATCAGCGTGCACGACAGGATGAGAAGCTGGGATTGCTGCGTCCGTTAACGTCTTGGCAGGAAGCAGGAGTGTGCAAGGGTTTGGACTGGACATGGAACGACTGGTTGTTGACGCAAACGGAAAGAGTGCTGGATCTTCTCGAAATCTCGACATTGCGTATGGCCAAAGACGGCATCGATTCTGGCTTCAAAGCTTGCATCTGGAATGTCAGCCAAAACGTCGATCGACAAACCGGCTCATCCAAAACCGCATTGGCCCCCTGTCTCACGCCTAACATGATTCCCTGGGTGACCATTCGCGGTGGACCGGTCACTGGTCGAGAAGCTTTGGCTCTCCAGGGTATTCCTGTTCGAGAACTGCTCCTCACTAGCGAGAGTGAAGACCAACTCGCCGATCTTGCCGGCAACGCCATGACAACGACTGTTGTCGGTGCATCGATGGTAGCAGCCTTGCGAGTCGCTCTTGACAAGTTGGCGCAGGGACAGAATGCTGTTGCCGATGCTGCAAGGATCGAAGAGGAGGCGGCAATCAACGACGACGAGGTCGCTAAGCGTATCATTGGCGAGGACAGCTTGGATAAGCACGAGCTCGACCTTGCTAAAGTCAACAAGGCGGACTTGCAGGAAATTATGGACCTAGCCGAGCGCAGCTCGAGACATTGTCAGTGTGAGGGTCAATCAGGTACCGCTTCTCCTATCGAAGAGTGCGCAGCATGCGGTTACCGGGCATGCAAGTCATGTGGTGGTCGGCCCGATCATCAATACACCTCCTGCAAGAACATCCGCGTCGGACCTGCAGATTTCGAGAAGCGATTCAAGGATTTGTTACCGATGCGAGTCAAAATCGCTGGATTGACATTAGAAGCCTTGAACAAGGTCCGGCAAGAGGCAGTAGCGCAAGGCAAGGGCGAAGTGAACGAGAAGGACTGGACGTTGTGGAGTCAAGCTGTCTTGAAGGGCGTGCAAGATGCGGAGTTCAGATTCAAATATCTGAAGCGTCAATTCACTTGGACTGCAGTGTACGAAGCGCCCGAAGCTACTCTCGACCTCTTCCTACAAAATCAGATACCCGAATGGCGGCTTACGATCAAAGCGCCTATATCCGAGCCGAACAATAGCCGACTTCGAGCTCTACTTCTTCACCCGGTTGCACGACTGCGCTTCGACAGTAAAGGCCAGGATGTCCTGTGTGGGCCATGGGAATTATGCGTCCCGTCACGCCAATCCTTCAGTGTCAGCATCGTTGGCAGAGGCGAGCTCGTGCCTACTTGGCAGGCGTCTTTGGGTCTGCAAGACGGCTTCGAAAAAAGCGAACGGTGGTCCAAGGTTGAATTCTTCGTTCCTCCTGAAGCGGAGAAAGCGCTCGATCGCAAGCTGTCAGGCACGTACACCCTCTTACCGAAATGCGGTCAAGCGATGTCTTCCTTGCACAGGAAGGATGCCGATCCCGCGGACAAAGGTTTAGCCCCACTGTACTTCTTCCTCGACCCCACTCGGTGCGGCGAAGCAGAGGACGACTCGTACGTCTTCTCCACCAGTACAGACCGAATCGACTTTGGAACGGAACGAGCGGCTATTGCTGTCCTGGAGCCAAAATGGCGCGAGAACTCCAAGGCGGAACAGAAAGTCCGCATTGACGTGCGTGGCGGCTGGATTGTGTGTGACGAAGCACATCTCACGGCTGTAGGAGGCAGCGATATAGCTGTGGTCGCCGGCGACGTCAAGGATGTCCGTCGAGACACCGCTACATACGCGATTCCAAAATCCGCCGCATCCATCTCGGTCGACCTCGCAAATGATGCATGTACTCAGGCGACGGCACTCTTGTCTTGCCGTGTCCCGCTTGATCCCGCTCACTCCGAGGGCATGTGGCGGGAAGGCGCTTGGGGCGAGGTCGACTTGCTCCATCACGGTAATGCCACATTTGCCAACCTCGCCTGGGTGACCGAGCGTTTGCCCAACTTGGACGACATGAGCAAATGGACTCCTCTCGCAGAAGTTGATGTAAGTCATCATAATTTGTCACCTGTAGCCTAATTGACGTGGATTCAGGCTGCCGGTACCGCTTGTGAACGTTGTGCACCCAGAGCGCCTAAGATCCACTGGATCAAAAGGGCCGGTAAGCTCAACAAGAATGGTGGCAAAACGAAGAGCAGCATAGTTGCGTTCGAGGACAAGCTTGAAGCAGGTCGTTACGAACACGTGAGTGAGCCTTTTGTTGACAAATGATTGTTGCTGAAGTACTATGTGCAGGCTCTGAAAAACCGTCCAGCTCCCTTCGTGGTGCAACTACGGCTAGACAAGGATGTTGGATCATTCAGAATTGGCCTGAACATTGTCTCTCTCGCTCATCGTGCCTTGTCGAGACTACCCGTCAATACCAACAAAGGTCAGATCCGCCTATCATGGCGACTGACTCCCGGACAGGTGGCGGATGTCCCCCGGCCTCCGCGCGTATTCATCTTGCCCAGCAACAAGAAGGATCCTCAACACGATCAGCCAACCGGATTCAAGCTCTCTCTTCGAAAGGAGCAGCTTCGGTCGCTCTGGTGGATGCTGGAGCAGGAGAAAGCAGAGGGCAAATCTCATACATTTGTCGAAGAAGAGATTTCGGAAGCAGCTCTCCCATCACTCGGCTGGCGCGCAGAAGGCAAGGCCGAGCGACCCGTCATGATACGCGGAGGTGTCATTGCGGATCAAGTCGGCTACGGCAAGACGATCATATCGCTTGCTCTTATTGCTGAATCCAAAAGACTGTCGGCACCCGAACCCGCACCAAAGGGCTTGATCGACCTTAAAGCAACCCTGATCGTTGTCCCTGGTCATCTCAGTAAGCAGTGGCCCAGCGAAATTGCCAGATTCACGGGATCCTTGTTCCGAGTGATCGTCCTCCAAAACATGCGTGACTTGCAGAGCAAGAGTATCTCCGAATTAGCAAAAGCGGACATCATCGTCATGGCCTCGGAGATATTTGAGGCTGACGGGTACTGGGAGAGGTTCGAGTACATGTCTGCGCAGCCTGAAGACTGGCTAAACGATAAACAAGGAGGAAGGTTCTTCTCGGACCGTCTCGAGACAGCCATGCACTCGCTTCGCACGCAAACGGACATCCTAGCCAATCAAGGAGCTGAAGCTGCCCAGGACGCCATGGCTGAACACCAGAGAACAGCTATCCAAGAAGCTGAGAATAAGAAGGCTGCGCACAAGACCGCCAACTTTGGTAAACGGATGAAAGGTCAAGCCTACAGAGATCGATATGAGGCCGAACCCCCGAAGAAAAAGGCTAAGACTACTACCAAGGATATCGAAAAGTGGGAAGCGTCAGAGGAGGAGGAAAGCGTGAGCTCGCTTCTGTCGTCCCAAGCACCATGACTGGTCATCGCTGATTGCTTTGCAGGACGAGGAGGACGAGCAAGACGCTATACCTGTCCCCACTTTCCGAAAAGCCAAAGGCGCGGAAGCATTGTCGAGCTCTTCAGTGAAGGGGAACTACGGGCAGCTCTCCTACCCACTCATGCACATGTTCCGGTTGGTCGCTTTCATCCACGAGCGTTTGAAGCAGGCTGATGTCCATTTGCAGCTTCCGCCGAGTCATCGCGGATGAGTTCACCTATCTTGAAAGGAAAACCCTTGCGGCTCTTCTGCGTCTGTCGTCCTGCTATAAATGGGTCTTGTCAGGTACACCTCCCGTCAACGACTTCCCTGCTATCCGAAGGTGAGCTGGCACTGTGTTCAACATCATATTCGTCTCGCTCACACCGTGCAGCATCGCCGCATTCATGGGTATCCACCTTGGTGTGGAGGACGATGCAGAGGGAAACGCGCAGCTGCAAAAGGCTCGAGCGAAGGAACAGACTCAAGCAGAAAAGTTCCACGCGTTCCGAGAGATCCATTCGTCAGCTTGGCACAAACGCCGCGATGATCTCGCCCAAGAGTTCTTGAACGTCTTTGTGAGGCAGAACATCGCCGAGATCGACGATATCCCCACTGTCGAGCATATTCATCATATCAAACTGCCGGCTTCCGAAGGCGCTGTATATCTCGAGTTGGAGCACCATCTACAGGCGCTCGAGATGCAAGCGTGAGTACTGTTGCGTGGTGACACACAATGCACAGCGCTAATTTTAACTTCACTGTAGGCGAAAAGAGACCAAGTTCAAGAACGTCACTCAGGGTGACCGAAATGCTCGACTGGAAGAAGCATTGGCCGACTCCAAGACTGCCGAGGAAGCGCTTCTCAAGAGATGTTGCCATTTCACCCTCGACTTGACGGACAAGACGCGGGATGCCAAGTCTGCCCAAGAGGCTTGCGAGCACATTTCAGGCGCGAGATCAAAGCAGCTTATCGGGTGCGAGGAGGACCTCAACCGGTCGATTAGCGAGGCGGTCGCATTGCACGCATGGATCAGGAAAAAGGGATACTTTGGTAAAGGCGACGAGGATCGACAACATTTCAAGGAATGGGTCGACTTTTCCGCTGATCCAAAGCAACACCAGGGCGATGCCGAAGCTGCAGGGAGGTTGATCAAGGTCATGGCGAAATGCGGCATCAAAAACGGTGTGATCCCCAGTGAAACCGTGAACGGCAAACAACCCAAACTTGAGAAGGGTGCCAAAGTTGAGGACGTCAAATGGCAACTTCGAGAACAGAGTCACCTTCTACGTCGATTATCGAAAGAGCTCGTTGCGCGAGTCCGGTCATTACGATTTTTCGAGGTGGTACGGAAACTGCAGCGGAACGGCGAAGAAGCCAAGGTCGTCCTTGAGGCTTCGGCTTGCGGACACCGACCGTCTTCGGACCCGGAAGTGGAGATGGCCGTGCTCTCCTGCTGTGGACACGTAGCGTGCTTCAAGTGCATGGTCCGAGCTGCGGAGGCACAGCGGTGTGTCAAGGGGGACGACTGTCATGCCGCAGTCAGACATACGAATATCGTCAAAGTCTCTTCGTTGGGCATAGAAGGCGAATTGTCCTCTGGACGATATGGCGCCAAGCTCCAAGGACTTGTCGACCTCATTCACATGATTCCGAAAGATCAGCGCGTGCTAGTCTTCCTCCAATGGGAAGATCTGGCAGGCAAAGTCTCCGACGCGCTTACAGCCGGCAAGATCCCGCATGTTACGCTGAAAGGAAGCGTCAAGTCCAGGGCGAATACGCTGGACAAGTTCCAATCGTCGGACGCCGAGACGGCGCGCGTGCTACTGCTCAAGATGAACGACGCGTCTGCCGCCGGATCGAATTTGACGACGGCCAACCACGCCATATTCCTCGGACCGCTCTTCACCAACACACTGCTCAATTACCGGGCGGTCGAGACGCAGGCTATAGGCCGTGTGAGACGATATGGCCAAGAGAAGAAGGTCCACATTCACAGATTACTCGCTCTGGATACTATCGACATGACCATCTTCGACTCGAGGTCAAATGAGCTCAGGGCCAAACCCGACTACGAGGAAATCCCGCGAGTAGAGTATGCGGGCAAGAAAATCGTCCCGCGCAAAAGCAAAGCCAAGCTCGAAGCTGAAGTCGAAGTCATTGTCAGAAGTCCTAAGAAAGTAGGCGCAATGAGCGCATCTCAGGAGTCGAGAAAGTCCATAGTCAATGGAAATCGCGGGGAGCAGCCGATCGAGATTGATTAGTCAGCATATACATAGTCACCCTTATCATTTGGTACCTCTTGTCATATATCTCCTTGTTATCTTGTTACCTAGTTTACAAGTTCCCTACAGTCCCAAAATGCATGGTTCAATGCTTTCCATAGATATTTGCTGTATCCAAGAAGTACCGACGAAGAAGTGAAAGTTCTTCCTCGGTGGAAACCACTATGCAAGTGGTTTGCTCACCCGCGGCTTCTTGGGCGCTGGCGCATGTCCGCTATTTGGCTTCCCACCTTTCCAATTCCCATTGCCATTTCCGTTTCCGTTGGCACTACCATAACCATTTCCATTTCCAAGTCCATTGACCGCCCCGCTATCCTTTTCAGCTGAGCCTGACTTTGGTGCTGACGCTGACGTTCGGGCCTGAGCCTGAGCCTGAGCTTGAGCCTGAGCCTGTTTCTGCTTTTGCTTCGATTGTGCCTTTTCGGCCGAATCATCAAACGCAAAGCCCACCCTATTGTCGTTGGATCGTATCAGCTTGGGAGCCAGAGAGCAGTTCAGAAAGTCGATATGGAGAAAGAGGACATACCCATAATCGAATCGGATCTCCTCATGACGGCGTATATGTCGAGCTACCAGAAGTCACATTCGATCAATCCTACTCACATGTTTGGGCGCAATTGAACAGTATGTACTCACAGGCAAAGAAGACTATACACAAATCGTCGCGAACCACCCTCACTGTATATCAATAGCACCGTCAGTATTCTGTTCATCCTGGTCACTGAGTCACACGCAGTGCGCAGCAGGTGCGCGATCGTAACGTGTGAAATGACTGACTCCCTGCCTCGCAATTGACGTCTGACCCTTTCCCACTATTGATGAAACGCGTGATGTTGCCGCAATTGGCCGAATCGATTTCGTAGTCCGCGTTGAAGGCGAACATGTATTGTCGACCGATGATATCCTTTGCAGGGGATCAGAACAACCCCTTTACCCATGACATCGCCGGGCGAAACTCACGTTTACCAGACTGTAATTGGTGGATCTCAGCAGCTTTTGGCTTGGAATGAGTCCCAAGCAGGTGGCGCACTCACGTCCGTTTCTCTCCTTCTGTGGGACTCACGTCCTCTCCCACATATTCTATGTTTGCGATTTAGCGTCTAAACTGCGTGACCATGTTGCCCTATCTGCCTGGCTTACCTCCCAGCATCCGACCAATACCAATGTCCTCATCGGCAAACAAGCCGTATCCAGCTATGCGACTGATTCCCACGCGAAGTTTCTGTGCACGTAAGAGTAAGTACAGTTCTGAGAGCGAGGTCACAGCAGTGCAAGGGTACGAGCGACACTTACCGGCCAATCTGCTTTTTGGAGTTGGACATTACTGCAATTGATCCACTGGCGATCTTCTCCATCGCTCGCGGGCGAAGGCGCGAGCGTGTCGGTACCGAGGACTCGACGAGTCGACCAGCAAGTGTCCAGCTCATCTCTGTCAGACACCACCTAAGAGTCAACAAGGCAGTCTTGATCACCGTGGCGGATCTCGACTTACCTAGATCCGCAACCTAGACACAGGTCGGGATCGCATTCCCGCTGAGCCTTCTGACACGGACATCGATCCGGCACGCAAACTCGTACTTGGCGCTTATGAGAAGAAGAAGTCGAGCTACCGGGTGTTCCAGCCGAAGCACGCTCGATTCTTCGGCAGTCACATCCCTTGAATCGACGTGTACATGAGGTCGGACACTATGTAGCGGAATGGCGAGGACGTCAGTTTGCTGGGGTCCTTCAAAATAAGGATGAAAGCCGAGACCTACACCACAATTCCTCCCGCACGTCCAATTGGCGTCAGCGCAGATGCATGCTCCCCGAACACACGGTCCATCGTGATTGCACTCTTCGAAGTTGCAGAGCGCTCTGAAGTCGGTTGCTATTGGAACGAGTAGTTCAAGCTTAGTATTTTAGTGGCCGCCCAAAGATCAAGATAGGTATGGTGTTGTACTCGGACTACCTCGGCACTCACATATCTCCGAGACGTGCAACCGTATCTTGGCAGGTCTTGATGGTCCTCCCGAGGGTGGTGCGGATTGTGCGATGCGGTGCGAATTGTTATCTGCTATTGTGACATCTGTCTGCACCAAATCTGCTACCAAGAGTATTTGCCGGGCAATCTACGAATCATTCGACTAGATCAGCAATCATCAAGCACGACATTGCACATAGGACATGAGCAGCAGCAGTTCGGTGCACTCACCCCAGCACACGATTCACCAGTGAAATACTCTGGCAGATCGCAGCAAGAGCTCAATCCCATCTCATTCCAGTTGACCACAAATTCGTGGATTTGTGCAAGATCTACCTCACTCCAAGCGACGCTAGGAGCTCGAAGGCTTTCTTCTGACATAATGGCAAAGCAAGATCTGGAACAAGGAGATGTACCAGGTGGGAATATTGCTGCGCGACGGATCTTTGGCTTGGTTTCCATATCGGGTCCCGTGTGATAAGAATGAGAGATCGAGACAAGGGTGCCGTCCACTAAGCCCGCTATTCAATTGGCGCACAGCGGGATTTGATCAGCGTAACTCCCATCAACTAGTGTCGTACTCGATGCGAAGGCTTGCAATTTACTCACTATGTTTTCGACAAGCAACATGCAAGCAACCCGGACGGAAACAGTGTATCTCGGCAGAGTTCACCTCGTCGGCTTCCGCTTCCAAATCGTCGTTGACCATCAAAGGTTCGAGCCACTTCCGCTTGTTGCCGTTGCTGGCCTCCGCGCTGTTGATGCCGTTCATCGCTGAGATAGGGCTTTGTGACGTTGGACGAGGAAAAGGAGGAAGATCTCGTATGAGGTCGAGATTAGCAATCAAGCGACATTCAGAGGGCAGTATCCGAGTGGCATCGATTGCAGCCTCAGACAGGTTAAGAGCTTGTAATCGATGAAGGGTTTCCACTTGTATTATGTCGACTGTCCGTCGTCAATAGGGCCTCAACCGTAGAAAAGCAATGATGATAGGTTCGGAAGGGTGTTTGAGAGTGGGCAAGCGTTTCTGCGATCAGCTCGCAGCAATCATATTGTTATCACGTAAAACGCACCATCTGGTTCTCTACCTGGCTGATTGAATGCGGCTCTCTGATCAAAGAGCTCCTTGTACTTGTCCTCGTCGAAGTTGTCGGTCACATCATCCGGGAAAGTAGGCATGAACGGCACAAGCTTCTCGTCCGGACTCCAGCCGCTCTTGATCCGCGACACGCAAAAAGCATATGGCGGGACGCGCTTCGAGCTTGGATCCGAGTCTCTGAGGGTAAGATGAAATGTGCCCTCTTTAGGCGCAGCAGATTCCTGCTTGCCTGAGCCCCTCTTCCATGTGTACCCTCGAGCACGCTGAGCGGCGGCAGAAGAGCTCTCTCCGAATTCCACTCCTTGTTGATCGTGATAGCGTGGAGCGGTTGACGAGACAGGGATGGAAACATCGCTTGCACCATTCCCGGTAGGCGCGATTGATGCCAATCGACTTGTATGTAGATGTTGCAGACTCTTCCCCAGCTCTTGCGATTTTCTGACAGAGGCTTGGTCCAGCGCTAGAGCTGCGTTGAATAGTCTGTCATCATCTAGCGGAAGGGTACCCGGCGGTTTCCAGGCATAAAAGTCCGCCCATGTCTGCTCGAATGTTCGGCGGACAACGGCTCTAACGCTATTGTCTAATTGTGGACGCGGCGGAACCGATATCATGGGAGCCGGGGCCGGGGAGCCGAGGAGTGATGAAGCACCAAGAGTAGCTGGAACGAGCAAGAATGACACGTGTGGTCTTGGTTGAGATGGATCAGATGCGAATTGTTGTCGACGTGATTGTGATTTCATGCTTCGGTTGTTTATGCAATTCGGACCGAAAGAGTGGAGGCAGAAACAAGTTGTCAGCGGCAATGATATGATGACGGCGACGACAAATCAAGCGACGAGACAAGCTAGATAGAACAGCGAGGGCGCAAGGAAGCAAGCTACCAAGCGTTGTCAATGCATCACAGTGTATCAATTGATCATTTCTTTTCTAATCCTCGTCGGACATCAGCTCCGCCAACTCCCGCTCTTCCTCTTCTGTCATTCCACTTTCCTTCTTCTCAGCCGCCGGCTCATAGTCCAGCTCGGGAGGGTTGAGTATGTCTGTAGCACGTAACGGGGATTCCGAATATCAGCACAACTCGTACCGTCTCCTGCTCTCCTTCGTGAGGAACACCCACCTTCCACCGTCCACCGCCGTATGGTCCCGTCCAAACTACCGGACACGACGACCCATTCCTTCTTGCCCCCAGCCCCGTGATCCCTCAACCAAGGTCTGATCACAGACACTTCCCCACAATGTCCTCGAATTGTTCCAGCAAGCCTAGCTGCAGTCTCCTCGATATCCCATATCCGGATATCTTCGTCGTCCGATCCAGTGAGAATGTACGAGCGCGGAAGGGGGAAATCCTCATGTAAGGGCAAGACCGATTTGGCGTATGATGGATGTGGGATAGACGTGCGGGAGCGCGACGGGCCTGATTGATCGAATGGATGGAACATTGCCGTCTTGTCCATCGAGACTGCGAACGTATCAGTATCTTCGCTGGGGTGGGGTCATGCAGCCGCGAAGGAGGTAGACGTACCGCTCCATAAGCCATCATCGGCCACAGCCAGCTGGGCAACACTCGTCTCGTGTCCCTTCACGTCCTCGACAAAGATCAATCGAAGTTCTTTCAGTTGCCAGTGCTTGATGACGCTCAACGAGTCACCAGTCCAAATGAGCAGACTACCGGTCGATCGTCCGGAAGAGTCTGTCTCGTACTTCCACGCAGCACATTCTACGGGTCTAGTATGGTCCTTGACGGTCTGTATTGATCTAGGTGCAGTGCGAGACGAGAGAGAGGACAGGTCCCATAGTCGACAAGTGCGATCTGACGATGTGGTCAGAAGCAAGGGTGGAGTGGAGGGTAAGATGGTGAGGGATTTGACAAAGTCTGTATGACCTTCGAGCGTTGCAATCAATTCCCCAGACTATGCAGTATCGTCTGATCAGTTGAGATGTCCAACATGTGTACAATATACTCACATCTGCATCCCATACTCGCACCGTCTTGTCCCATGATCCAGTGAACAATGCCAGCCACGTTGACCCATCTTCAGAGACAACGTCCCATAGCGCTACGCTGGTCACGGGGCCCTTATGGCCTTTATAAAGCTTGAGCGTCTTGCCGTCCTGCACATCAGAAGGAACGAGATTTAGCATGCCAGCTTCACCGGGAACGAATGTCGGTGTAAGGGGTGATTAGGAGTAGATAAGCAGGAGCACACTTACCCGCAGATCCAACCGTCTAGCTTGCCAACCCGACTCGGCAGTCCACGCCTCCTGATCTCTGACGACAAGATCAAGGATCTTACTGGAGAGTCTAATGGGATCCCCAACCTTCTCAGCTGCTATCAGCTTGCGTCCCCGCTCTGCCTCTTGGCGTAACTGCTGAGTCGTCTGGAACAGATGGCCCGGATCGGAGGACTGCATCGTGATAGCGTGATAGCGTAGTGCTTGTGATTATGCTTGTACGTGGTCTATATGGTGTGTTTAAGCAGGTTGATTGTGGTCGTTTCCGAAAAAGACATTTTCAGCTGCTCGTAATGTTGTCCAAGCGCGACGCGTCTTTTCATCGGTGTGGCATTTGGCAAATGAATTCCCTTCTTTCTCACATCCACGGCACTCAGCAAAAGGCAGTGAACAGCAGCATCACACTCCGTACGTCGCCTCTTTCACAGACTAGCGACAGTATACAGTGCAGCCTCATGTCTGCACGCACCCGTCGTCTGATTGAGCACTGCTAGCCCGAATAGGATTGACATCAGGCTCTCACGTTATACAGGCCGATGTTAGCTATCCTGAAACAAAATTCAAAAAGGTATTATAATATACCGTACTATACTTTGGTCTGGGAAAATAGGCGGGTATCCGTGCTCAATCTACAGATCTCAGAGGAAATGTAGAATTGATGGAAGAACTATCCCTTTCTCCTCCACCTAGATACCGATGGCGACGACTAAACCTCACGAATCCTAATGCGACAGCAGCCACAAAAGCGGCCGCCAACACCGCCAACGTGACACCGGCCCCGATCCCTCCTCCCGCCGCTGCGGACAGACTCCCGGCAGAAGACCCAGTCGAAATCACCGTCACTGTCGCTCCCGCTGCAGAAGCCGTGGCTGCGTATACGCTGACTGTCTGTCCGTTGGCCGTGTCCCCCTCTGTTCCGATGTTCAGGATTGTAGAGGTATTCGAGCAAGTGTACGACGCAGCGGTGTAGTCGCTATCGTCAACTAGGGTGATATCCGCACAATGGTAATAATACGTCTCTTCAGTGCCATACAGCTACAGCCCCAACTGATAGGTTAGCGGTGACTAATGATATCCCCTGCTCGACTGTATCGCCCATGTCACTCACCTGGTAGAACAACATCACCGTCACACTTGTCCCAGCTGGATAGCCTAGAGTCGAAAAGTCCGGGGCGGAAGTACAATAGTACCCAGGCGAGATATCGAGGACAGTATCGGTATACGTGGAGAATTGGTGGTAGGCAGTGGGGTCGGCTTGGTTGACATACATGATGTCGAGGTTGGCGGCCACGCCTAGAGACTGGATGGAGATGTCACCGCCGGCTATATACCACGGTGCGCGACAGAGGACAGGTAGACTGTCAGCGGTACTCGATGCGAAGCAGGACAGTCAGTGTAATAGGGCGGGAATACGCTTACACAGTGGGAAGCTCGTCCGGCTCGAGCTGACAGCTGCATTTCCACACGGATCATATGCGGCGGTACTAGCGTTGAACCCCGATCGAGCGGGAGGATAGACAAAGTCGACCGGACTTTGCGTGTAGCCCTTCGAACACCTTACCGCGTCAGCAGCTGCTCGGCTATGGTCCGACATCAAGCTTCTATTGCGATGTCACTCACAGTGATGTCTGTCACCTCACGAGTGTAGAGGAAGGACTTCGGCACAAGCATCCTAGAATGATGATACTGACAGGTTATGGAGGGTTGGATGACTTGGAAAAAGTAACACTTCTGTCTGGGTTATTACATCAGATTGTCGAGATGGTCGACAGTGCTGTCTCACGCATTCGACAGTACGCAGAAACGCGAGAGTCGACAGATGCATTGAGCCTTGGCATACTGACAAGAAGCGGCACATGTGACTTGCTACGATCGCATTGCCTCCGCATCCGCATCCGCATCGGCCGATAAGATCTCCCATCTCCCACAGGCCGTTCAGCCACACGTCGGTACTGCACGTCGGTACTGTGCATGCGCGACGTACCGAATTTACCGGTACCGAGACTGACGGGATCTTATGGTGCACCAGTCCAGTCAACACAAAGTTGTTGTTGTCGGTAGCTGGAGACTGCTATTGAATAGCTTGGCGAGTCCGGGTCGGCCGGAGAACGCGGCGTGGGAGAACAGCTTACTGCAGTATTGTATGCCACTCGTCCGAGAGATATACCATATCCGACGTCCCTCAGATACGGCCATGCGGCCTCAGTCGAGATCACGGCTCACCCGCTCCTCATCTCCCCCTGGTACCGCCAGGCCACTCTTCCATTTCTGGGACAAGACACTGCGCATAATATTGTACCAGCCTAAATCCGTCAACGGGATGAAGGCACTCTCACTTCTCACATCTCACATCTCACATGGCGAGATGATCCGAGCCGCCACCGGCGCCATACGCTCGGGGCGGCGGGATCAAAGCTGATGCTGTTGAGCCTGAGGTCGACCGTCAGTGGACAGTGCTCGGAAGCATATGTCAAGGAAGCATGTGGGACACTTGACATACGCAGGCGCGATGAATTTTGCGCAGAGACGAACACAGTCAAGCGAGCGAGCGAGCGAGCAGATCTGCACGGGGAAGGAAGGAAAGACGGGTGGGTGAGGCAAGTTGCCTTATCTGATAAAAACTGATTCTGGCTCAGGCACGCTTGGCGTTTTTGCGTTTTTGCGTGTCTGTGCGCAGTCAGATGAATGAGTGTTGCAGAGCTCATTCGGCCGACGAGCGTGGCGTGGCAGTTGAGAGTGTTCTGCCTGCTGATTTTGATATAAACTCGAGCATGCGTGCAGCTCGACTGCTGTATCCCATCTTCTCCTAGTACCCAGTGATATACCTTTGATCTCTCTGTCGCACACCGCTCAACGTTCGCGCAGACAAGAAAGGAAATGCTCGGGCTACTGTTCACTCTGGCTCTCACGGCCTCAGCCGTGGCGGCCGCGGACAACATCACGGTGCGTGTTTCTTACTCCTACATACTCCGTCAGCATGAGGCAACACTGTGTAAAGAGCTGACGTGACAATTCGATCATACGGCGCAGGACTATACTTCCAGTCCGGTCGATTGGGTCTACCCACCTTCTAGAGGCTTCGATGCGAGTACAGCCAGCGTCTACCCATGCGGCGGTATCGACCCTTCCGCCACGCGCACGAGCTATCCCCTGTGTGAGTTGCGTAACAATTTCGCACTCTCATCACGCCATGCCTATTTGTGCGCTAGAGTACAGAGAGACAGTCGCTAACGCCAAGACCAAACACGATCGTGTCGCCGCCGTATACAGCCGGAGGCCAAGTCTCGATCAACTCTGACATCCTGGCGGCAAACGTCAATTTGCTCTACGTGAACATGACGGATCCCACGCTCTTCCACGATTTTAGCACGTGGACCGACTCGATCCTGGATATTTCCGTGGGGGACTACTGCGTCGACGCGCCTGACATGTCCGCTTTTGGCGCTGGGACCAACGTTACGCTTCTGGTCATTTGGCAGGTGGGTCGTTCGTCGTTCCTCTCCTGCTCTCCTGCTCGAAGACTGTGCCAAAGACGAGCACAGGGTTGATGAGGTGTCCTATTGCAGTTCTACGGGAGTAACGAGTCGACGTACTACTACAACTGCGCCGACCTGACCCTGGTGGACGACAGCGCGTACACCGAGCCGAGCTATACGTGCTCCAACACCTCCATCATCCTGGATCTGGGCACAGACGACAACTCGCTCGTCCTCCACGGGACAAACTACACGGGCGACGCCGCAGGAGGTGATGGCCAAGACCTCAATTTCACCTCGACCCCGACCGCCTCGGCGACGTCGGAAGTCAGCGCCTCGTTCGTCAGTGCAACTAGCACAGTTGCTGGCTCGGGGAGCGAACACGGTTCAGGCGAGTCAGCCGTCTCGTCCGCTGCCGCAGCTACTACGTCGGCCGCCAGCACCTCCACCGCGGCCTCGTCCAGCAGTAGCTCGTCGTCGTCGTCAAGCGCTGGCTTGACTGTACAAGGAAGTGCCGTCGGCGCCGTCATTGGCGTCGTAGTGTTCGCTGGATCCTTCTTGCTGCTTTGATGCTATGACTAATCAGTAGAGTACTAGAACACTCTTTGGCCTCTAGTGAAAGATAAGTAATAGTGAAAGTCGCGAGATAAGGGAGTGATGTGCATGCAATTATAATCGTTCCTGCCCTCGCTGCGCTTGCGCCAAGCGCTTTCCCTTCCGAAGTTGATCGAGTCCGCGTCCGGATCCTCGATTTGAGATTGAAGGTGGAGAGACCTAGATTACCGTCCAAAGACCTTGATCTCGATGTATCGCAGTGGGAGATAGACCACGAATGAGAATACGGCGCTATGTTCAATGTCACGTAAGCCTGACTTTCCGTACTGCGCCAGACGAAAACGGATACTCACGCCATCTCGAAACCCAAGTCTCCGCCGTACTCGCCAAACTTGGCTGCGAGCGGACCGATATACCACGTCTCTACAGAACGAAATCGAAATCAGCACCACTTCACGTGTACGGAGAGTATACATATCCGAAGGACGGAAAAGACTCACCCGCCATGCCCACGACGGCTCCTCCCGCGCCCGCACATCCAGCGATGATGCCAGCGATCCCGACAGGGAGCTGCTTGACTGTACATTCTCGTCAGTCGTGTGTCGCCCAACGAGATACGGTACGGAGAACATACAAGAATCGTAGACAGTCAGGTCATATCCGTCCAACACGTAGCGTCGGAAGATGTAATGCTCCGTAGCGAGAATGACTAATAGTCATTTCGTTAGCTCGATTATCCAAGTTACACGGATTGCGACTCACCGATGAAGAAAGCGATCCAGTATCCGAGCACGGCCAAGAAGTTGGATAGAATGGCGGAAAAGTGCTCTCGTCCGAACACGCCCGCCAGCCTACTCGGTATCAGCTACTATGCCAACCGCCAATTAGAGATCCACTAACGTGTACGCCAAGAAAACGACAATGGTCCTAGAGGAGCAGTTGTCAGCAGTGTCAATTTGGTATTGGCAGCGTACTCACCAGATAGCACGAGGTATCTTCTGCATGACTGGGTGTAGCGCTTGGATCGACAAAGCAGCAGAGTACGTGTTGGGGACTGATCAAAATCGTGAGTCGAGTTCATGGCAATCGTAACTCGCGGCCCAAGAGAACTTACTGTTGTTGGCGATGACGGAGAAGGCAAGGATGACCAAGAGGAACTTGCCGCCCCCTCCCCATGGCTCGAAGACTAAAGCAGAGTCAGCGTGCATGACCTACACAACAACATCATTGGACTCACCTTGCGCGATGAGGCCACCCGCATCGCCTTCGTCGTATGCAGCAGCGTATACGGGCACCGTCATGAGGGCCGCTCCAAGCGTTTCTACGAAAACGAGCTGTCTTCTTGTCAGCATTCGATGCTAGGTCGTTGTATGGATTCACGTACAGGTACCATAAGACCGACCCAGGTAAGCCAAAAGAGTTTCGTTGGACTTGTATCAGCGGGCAAGCGAACGTTGAAATCTGTACTGCCAAATCAGCCTGTTCTTCGGTTATTATACGTGGTACGCGTTGTAACTGACCAGCTGCAACTGGCGCCCAACTATTGTTCCAGTCAGCGACAAAAACCCTGTAGAGAGCGGTGACACTCACCCGGCCGCGGAGGAGAAGATGATACCGCCGAAAGAGAGGAAATCGCCCGCGAAGGGAGTTCCGGTGTCCTCCGACGCCGCTTGAAGACTCGGCTGATAACCAGCTTTACCTCCCAGGCCATACATCATGCAGTAGATGACCACAATGACGAGCCAGGCGTACTTCTCATAGCTACAGGGAGCGTACCGGGTCATCGTCAGCGGTAATGCTCAGTTTGGGGTCGAGATGAAAGTGTGACTCACTGGTGCAGAGCGGAATAACCGAAGAAGCAAACTATGAGAGAGCATACCCCGACAAGGATGACGCCGACGACTAAAGGCAGTTTGCCAGAGAGATTGTACAATGTCTGACCGCCGAGGATGACTGCTGTAGTGGAGAATCCGAGCTGAGTGAGGATATTGAGGATGGAGAAGACGGCTCCGCCAACGTAGCCGACAGAGTAGCGCGAGATGATCTGTCCAGCCCCAACCAAAAACACATCAGATATACGACAGTATACTTCACTGCATACACAACTTGACTGACCATGGTACGGAGACCCGTGCGCGGTCCGAGGGTAGCGATGAATCCGACTGTTGCCGCGCCAATAGCCGAAAAGACGATGATGGCAGCGAAAGCGTATTTGAACTCCAAGGTGAAGTAATATTGCGCCAGCATGCCTAGAAGAAGTACAGGTCAATCACCAAGCAAGGACTGGAGGATCGCGTGTGAACTTACCGATGGGCACGGTAGTCAAGACGGTGTTCACGCTGAACCATCTGTTTGTCACACAGTCCCATTAGCTGAGATAATAACGACAAGACGCCGGGAGCTTACAAGATCATGACGTTGATAAGGTGCTTGTTGGACCTTTCGTCCTCTGGCACACGCTCGATACCTCGCACCTCGACTCCCATCGCGAATATTTTCTGTCCAAGCGCTAATGTCAGGATACTTGTAGCTGTACGCCAGCAAGAATCGAGGGGCGTTGATGACTTACGGAGAGCCAACGGAAGACGGGCGATTTGTGGCGGATCGCATCTTCAGGTGGAGCTTCGATCTCATCCGCATATGCCAAAGGCGTCGCATTGCTTGCACTGCCAATGCCGTTCGCGGCCTCTACGTCTCCCTGGGCCGGGAGGTATTCGTCTTTCTCCTCGTAGAACCGGCTCATCGCGCGCTGTTTGTTTGGTTGGTGCTAGGTGAAAGCAGATATACGTTGCTACGGAAAGTGAAAAGAAGATGAATAGATTGATTTGCGATAGGAGACAAGACTAGGCCCCGCTAGTTATCATGTGATCGGCGATTGTAGCGCAAGCATGCATGCATTGTAATTTTCATGATAAGGACTGGTTCGGAGAGGCATGCACCATGTGGTCAAGATTATTTTTACATGCGACCACTTGGCCCGCCTCCACCTTGCCGTCAGCCGACCTTTTCGGAGCTGGACAGCTCACGTGACTGTTAGGCGTGACAGAAAAATTCCACAAATAGGCGAGCCAGGCCTGAGGCCCGGAGACAATTAAGGTGGGCCGCGTGGCTCTTAATGAAAGAAAGAAGGAAACAATCCCAAGCGAGGTCTGACGTGTCCTCTTCCTACAGCGGCAATAGAGTGACTCCGTGACTTGTATGGTGTACGTACACGGCCGCGTGCTTTTCAGGTCGGACCTATCCATCCCGGCAGCGACTTGAGTAATGGTTGCCGTTGTTCATGCAGCCTAGTTGGCCATTACGTTTTGCCAAGCTACTCTGATAGCGGTGGACATGGTCTGCTGAGATCTATTTGAATAACGAAAGGGCATTAAACCGGCGGTACTAGGACTGGAACGAGTATAGAGTTACGCTATGGACTTATGCGTCGTACTCGTGCGTCAGAGAACACATCGAGCGTCATCGTTGAGATCAAGTTGAATCCGGCTCTGTAGTTTCCGACATCTCCAGTAGTACATAATGGTGAGTGGCGCGCCCGCAACTATGTATGCATAGGCCGACCGAAAGAAGCGGGTCTCAGTGACGCTGCGCGCTGCGAATGCCGGATTGAAGTGGTACATCGGTGAGACATGATGATCACCTTTCCCCCTCTTACCTGCTCAGGAGCCGGATGCAGATGGATCCACAGTATCCACAGTCTAGAGAAAGCGGCTATAGGTAGCTAGCTCGTGTGCTACTGAATGATGGTCCCGGGAACAAGGGGGTTTCAGTGCCAGAGTGACGATACTTCGGTAATTGGGGGTAAAAGTTACCGTGCACTACCAGCCTTTTAGCTTGTAATGGAACATCTAGCGAAGCCTTCAGGACATCAGGCAATGTACGGGTATCCCCTTCAGCCTCCTTGATCGATTCACCCTATACAGGTCGTTCGATCACCTTCGCTTAGGAGAGGCGGAGGTATGGTGATCCCCTATGCGGGTTCCGCATCTGTGTCAGCAGACAATGGCTTCCGTATGCAAGCAGCTTGTAAGATGCGTTGTTGCACTCCAATATGAAAGTAGTGCGAATAGAAGCCACGCAGCCACTCCAAACTCCATACGGCCTTGGTTCAGCCCATGGTCTCGAACTCTCCTCCAAGAAGAGTAACCGATAATTAGCGTTGAGATTTCCGAATTCCCATCTGATCTCTGTCTCCCCTTTACTTGAAGCGGGACCTTGTTCCTAATAAAACTTTGCAAATTTCCCCATTCGGCAATGATTGCGTCACCAAGAGCTTCAGACTAAACTACGGATTTGACAGCAAGCGACATACTCCCATGCGGTGCTTCGGGCCAACACAACTAGCAAGGCAAGTCACCTAGGGTGGATCGAAGCGATGCCTGGGAAATGCAAAGGGCAACAGGGCGTGGGCGTCGAGGTCGCATGGAGTAAAGAAGCATGAATTGGCTTGCGTGAGCAGCTTGGTAGCTAGTTTAAGACGGAAGTCGTATACCGCGGCTACTACCCCTTCCCTTACCTCCCAAACAAGCTTGAACCGATAAACCCGGTCAATGAGGGTTATAAAGGGGGATGAGACTCTGCGCTGGCCATGAGCCCGACGATGCCGGTACCAAACGCAGTTCAGTGTTCAGGGCGCAATCGTTACGGGATTTGGGTACACCAGGACACACTAAATCAGACCCGTTCTCGTGCTCTTTCCCTGTCTCGGCAATCCGACTTTTGGCATTGGTGCCAGTTGTGCCAGTTGGTGTTGTTAGCAGCCAACCAAAGACATGCCATAGAGATCTTCGCAGTAACATCCCGGGTGGAACCACCAGCTCGCACCACAACTTGCTCAGACGACCACTACTCTTCTCTCTTATACTCTCTCGCCAGTAACCCGAACGCACTCTCCCAGCTCTCCCATTGATAGTTACCATCGCATTCATATTCGACAGTCTCCCTACACCAACAATAACTCACACGATCAACAATGTCCCACTCGTCGTCCAACTCTTCTCTCCTACACCGCCATCGCCCAGAATCACTCCCTCCTATCCCCTCATTCGCTCAAGCAGCGCACAACGACAACTCTCAATGGCTGGCGTCACACGAGCGGGCTCGTCTGTGCAGAGGAAGCAATAGCAGCGAAGATCTTCGTGAGTTTGATTGTCACGAGACCTTCCTTTGATCTCGCTGTGCCTATGTTATCAATTCATTGCATCACACGCTAATTCACACCCTTTCTGCTCTGCCCCACCTTCATTCACCCACCTTCTATCCTTTGCCGCTTCCTCATCGTCATCCCCCCGCACCACCCACGATACATACATACAAACAGATCCAGCCAAGATCAGTTCGTCCCTCGATACACCAGCTTCTCGCTCAACACCAAACTTCCACTCAACCTACATCCAGCCAGTCGCATCCAGCTCAGCAGGCATGAGGTACCTTAACATCGAACCCACCCTGCGACCTTCAGATGAACACGCAACGGCTTCTACCACCTCATCCGCTTCTTCCGGCCAACAATCCGCTCGCGCCTTCTCCACAATGCTCGTCACCTCTCCTGCAAGTGCGGTCGGAGAAGCTCTGGGCAAGTCCCAGTGGCAAGTGAGTAACGCGGTCAACATATATGCCGAGGTGTGCCCTAACAGATCATTTCTTGCAGCCCGATGCAGAATCCGCTTTGTGCACCTACCCCTTATGCACTGCCAATTTTGCGCAGACCAGCTACTTCTTCTTGCGAACTCGACGACATCACTGCCGCCTCTGTGGCCTGCTCTTCTGTGGCTCTCATACATCACAGCGCGCGCCTGTCATGCACACTGGCGCTTCCGGCAAACGTCACGTTGCCGTCGAGAGAGTGTGCGACATCTGTCTTCCTCAACTCGAAAATGAGCCGTCTGAGCCAGGACACTCAGGATTCTCGCGAAGAGACAGCTCATGCACCGAGAGCGAGCCTTGCTCCGACAATACCGATCTCATCACTCCTTACTCTGAAGATGGCGCAGGCCACTCCATGATCTCTAATGGATCCATCTTCCGCACCGGATCTCGCGTCACACTCGAACTTCCACAAGCCGAGGCGACCGAGCTCGCGCCCATCGAAGAGTGGATGGACCGTTCCGGTGTCCTCTCTCTCTACCCTCTGGCTGTCAACGCTTCACACTCGCGCGGCCAGCGTCATCACTCCCACAGCGCTGCTGCCGGTCCCCTCTTCGCGCCATCCCTTAAGGCGCGTCGCGACGCCAAAGAGAAGGAGATGGAACGTGTTACGCTGCGAGAGAGACGCCTCGGCCAGGACAACTGCTTCTGGCTCCCCGGGAAATGGGGATACAAGAGGGAAGATTTCGACCCCTCTTTCTCCAGAAACAGCGATGATTCAGAGGACGAGCGGGAGGTAGGCGGTGTGGTGGAGGACGGTCCCATCAGGTTCAGGACTGGCGTGCGCAAGGTGACTTCCCCTCTTGCGGCACAGGCCTCCGCTAGGGTGTAGATGGAGTGCTGGGAGTGGGCAGAGCCCACAAAAGGGCTCAGACAAATCATCGTATCCCTTGCCAGCTTGTTGTAACTCGAACACGGAAGGCAGAATATCATCATAGAACATCTCACCCATCATTTCACTCGTGCTTGTACCACCGCTTTGACGATTTCTACTACTGTACCTTGCTTGTTGTTTGTTTGATATCTGATAATTGGCATAATGCCCTAGATAGATGTACAAGACAGAAACGAAATGAAAGACGATGATGACTTCGCTGCGTCTCATGGTTCTTTCTCTGTTGCAACGTGGACACTGAAGTAGCAGTAAGAAGCCTGTTTTTGCCACCCAATACTTGAAGACAACGGTCCAGTCAACCACAACAACACCTCCACTTTTAATATCCACACAGATCTCTTTCGCGCTGGCTCTACCTTTCTTCTTCTTACATGATTCCTGGACGCCCTTGATGACCCGAGTGGTCTAGCATAAGCAATGGCGGGGATATATAGTAAGCTCAACCTCCCCTGGAGTGTGCAGCTGTACGTTTGACGGCACGAGCTGATGACATCACGATTTGCACAGATGGCCACTTGCTCGAATTCCCTCAGATCCGAGTCGACTGCTTCCTCCCTTCCTCCTCCACGCTCCTCCCCTCATGCCCTACTTCGGCCTCGCCCTCGTATCCATATCCATTGAGACCAGCCCCCAATGCACAGCTCTTCTTGCTTACGCACGTCCATTCGGACCACTTGTACGGCCTCACCGATGATTTCACGGGCAAAATCATCTGCAGTCCCGATACGAAGCGGATGTTACTTCGTCTCGAGCCTGAGGTGCACCGTACCCACCTCCAGAAAGGCTTGAAAGAGCAGAAGACGCTGCGATTCAAGGGTCTGCGAAGCAGAGTGCTGGATGCGGGGACAAAGGACGAGAGGGTCGTCGATCGGATTGTGGGTAGCTTTCTGTTTCCCAGTATATCCGTCATAATGAATCTCAGCTGACACCATTTCTCTTGGCAGGAAGCATTGCCGTACGGTCATCCGAAAGAGTTCGATCTAGGCTATCAGGATGGCATTCCGCTTAAGGTCACAATCACACTACTCGACGCAAATCATTGTCCTGGTTCAACCATGTGCGCTGTCGTCGTGCCGTTAGCCCATACAGCTGAACTTACGTAGGAGCAACGATCGGTCTTCGATAGGTTCCTGATCACCTCGCCGGACAAAGCAGTCCTGCACACGGGCGACATTCGAGCGGATGCGCATTTCATACACGACCTCAAAAGGAATCCGGCCGTACAGCAGTATCTAGTACCCGAAGGGTACAGAGGCAAGGTTGGCGCTGGACGAAGAGTCCTGGACAGAATATATCTCGATACTAGTGCTGTGTGAGTGAGCTCGATCATAGAGTGGACACAGATGCTCATGCTGATTAACTCAGCATGGGAACCGGTGACATGCCCGATAGGGTGAGCAACTGAACCTTGAGCGAGATGCGTCTTCTCCGACTGACGGCTCGTGTAGGAGCCGATATTGCAAGACTTGGTAGAGCAGATGAGTCTGTATCCGCCTGATACGACGTTCTTCCTCAATGTCTGGTGTTTTGGGTGAGCCCCTACTACTTATTGTCCAGATAATATGCAGCAGCTTACGAACTTCAGGTGGGAGGCCGTCGTGCAAGCGGTCGCAAGGCATTTCAACGAACTTGTGAGTCGTTCGCGCTGCCTCCAACGACATTCAATTGACATAAGTGTACTAGGTATATGTCGACCGCTACAAGCGAAGCATATACGTTGCAGTAGAGACCGATCCATTCCTCCTCGCATGTACGACTTCCAACCCAGAGGCCAGTCGGTTCCACGCCTGCGAACAATCCGCTCGCTGCCATGTCTGCCGGCAATGGGAAAAGGGCAATCCTAAACCAGTCTACAACCTAAACAAGCTCATTGTCACGGTTAATATGGTGGAGATCAAGCAAGCTGCTTGGACGATGCAGCATCAAACGTTCGTCAATGAGCTAGGCAAGGCCGCTTTGGGAGAAGGTCCTTGGCCAAGAGCAATTGTGAGTCACTACTGTAAATCGATGTCCTTTGTTGACGATGATACAGCGAGTGCCTTTTGCTCGACACAGTCCGCTACCGGAGCTGCAAGCCCTGGTCAAGCTCTTTCGACCCCTTGGTGTATCCCCTAATGCCCTAACTCCAGCATGCGAAGGTCTAGACTACTATGCCTTGCCCGAATTCCTCAAGGACTGCATTGCGGACGGCGCATACGAAGGAATGATCCGCGAGCGGGACATGTATCTGGGCGGCAGATTCGGATCGGATTACATCCAGACTCTCACTGCCATGCCGTGTCAGGGTATGGAGCTCTTGGGTGAAGTGGAAACGAGATTGTATGCTGGTAGAGAGGATATCAGCGTCATGGCTGATAAGGTGGTGCAAGAGGCCTGGTCGGGGAACGGCAGCAGCGGTATCAAAGTGGAAAAGAGCGCTTCAAAGGAGCTGATACGTCTCGATCAGCTGCAGAGGATAGGGATCAATACCGGCGTTGCGAGTCAAAGACAAGGCCCGGTCTTGGACGATTACGATACCGACGACGAGGAGTCCGATCGGCGGAAGAGGAAGCGACGAATACAGTACCGCTCCAGCAGCAACCGTTACACCGAACCATCTCATACGCAATTGTCTAGTCTCCCACAACAGGTCGCCAAGGTAGAAATGGGAGAGACCTCTGAATCAAAGCGAGACTGTTCACCCATACCGGGAGACGTCAAGCCAATACGACATCAGTTGGAGACGCGAAATCGCAAAAGCACGTCCCGTACGCCATCGAGGTTTTCGCTTGGTCCGGATGACAGGGAACGGATCAAAGCGCTCATGGCGCGGGATCGGGATGTGCTGGCGTTGGTAGGGAGTGACAGCATGATCGTTAAAGGCGAGGCGGAATGAAGTGCTGCGCGCAACGCCTTGCATTGGCTTGAGTCTTGGTGATTTTGTTGTATCGACACCCATACTTGTTGTTGTAGAGTAGCTTTGCCCATGTGAGTGCCACATTGAGTTTACCCCGGCACCAAATCCCGCGTCGCAAGGGCAAGGCCACTTTAAGCTCTCACGCGTCTCGACCCGCTGCTTGGCTGTTCTTGAAACCGCTCATATCGACGTCTTGCACCTGCAAGCACAAACACGACACCATGCCCAGCCCTAATGGAGTCTCGGCGCGCACACGGCTGCTCGCTCTGGCAGGCGGTGCGATCGCATTCATCTTTGTGCTCCATTTCGCGTTTGGCGGCTCGAACAAATTCCTCGCACACACACAACGATGGACGACCGCTTCATCCTCTGTGATCCGGTCAAAGTTCCTACGAGCCAAAGCAAAGGCTCCCAAGGCGCCCATCCATCACCCTATCCCTGGTCTGATGGCTGACGCGAGAGAGGAGTTCGATGCCAAGCTGAGAAGGCAAAGCAAGACTGTGCCCGAGGCGGTGGCAGAGTACCAGAAGCGATATGGGATGAACCCGCCAAAAGGGTTTGACGAGTGGTTTAACTTTGCCAAAGATCACGGATCGGTCATGGTCGACGAGTACGATCAACTGTTCTCTGACCTGACTCCCTTCTGGCTCTTCTCGGGCGAAGAGCTGAGACGGAGGTGTATCCAAGTCGGTTTCTTGCCTTCGGTCGATTTGGTGAGGATAGAAAAGGGCCAAACGCGGACGATAGACGTTAGTAAAGGCTTCGACGACTCGGAAGTGGGAGCAAGAGCAAAAGGGTTTAGGGTCATGTTGGAGAAGTTCCAGGACAAGTTGCCCGATATGGACTTCCCAATCAACGAAAAGGCCGAAGGACGTATTCTCGTTCCATGGGAGGAGAACCTTTACTCCAACTTGACCGCCGATTCGTCTGGTGAGTCGACAAGATTGACCAATATCGTATCTAGATGAGTCGCGGTACTGATACAACAATGGCGTAGAGGGTATCAATCACGTTCTTGGCGGCGAGTTCATTCCCGACTGGCGAGGAGACGGCAATGTCTGGGAAGCCTATCGACGCACCTGCGACCCCTCATCTCAAGCCCGGCGGCTGTTCGGCTCCCTCCGCGCTCAACTGAAAGAGGGCCAAGCGCCAGTCTCCCGTTTAGCCGATGCCGGTATCACCTCGGATGTGATTTCAGAAGACTTCAATTTCCCCGAGAAGACCGACGAGAAATTCGATTTCTGCTCGCACCCTTGGGCGCACTACAACCAAGGTCATTTCTTCTCGGACTGGCGAACCATCCACGCTCTCTACCCCATGTTCTCCCCCGCCAAAGGCGTGGGATACTCGGATATCCTCATTCCAAGTCATTACTACTTCTCCTCCACTAAGCGATACACATACGGTTGGGACCCTGTCACTATGGTCATCAAGGACGTCGATGATATGGAGACACCGTGGGAGGAGAAGAGCGATGATATCTTCTGGCGAGGAGCGACGACCGGTGGCGGTTCCAGTCCTCCAGGTTTCCTTGCTCAATATCAACGACATCGGTAAGTTGATCTCGACCCCAGTGTCCGGTGCACGCACGTATAGCGTCGCTGACACCTACTACCCAGACTCATCAAGATGACATCAGACATCACCGATGTGAACAAGACTGTCATCTTTGCCGACCCTCCAAACACGAACAACTTCGTCTCTGCCCAAGTCGCCATCGGCCAGCTCAATGCGGACATGATGGACGTTGCGTTCACCAAGGCTGTAGGGTGCACTCAATACGCTGGCGGATGTGATGGGATGCGAAAGGACCATCGATTCGCTGACGCAGTGCCACTCGGAGAAAACTGGAGGCATAAGTACCTTATCGATATTGACGGTATGGGTTACTCTGCTCGTCTCTTTGCTCTGGTGGGTTATCCTTTGAATGAAGCCGAATCGCAAACGCTGACAGCCATCTAGCTCAAATCGGAAAGTGCTGTTCTGAAATCAACCGTGTATACTGAATTCTGCTCCGAGTGGCTCCAACCTTGGTAAGCAGGTCCAAGCTGTTGATGACTACTACAGACTCTAATATGACTTGTGCAGGCTTCACTATATCCCCATCTCTCAATTGTACAGCGAGATCTACAATGTTCACTCCTACTTCTCCGGCCCATCAAAAGCCATGCTTTCCGCCGCTAACTCTACGAGGGGGGCGTACCAATCTGCGGGTCTAACTACCAAAAGACTCGATGGTGATGCCGAGCTGAGAAAGGTCGCCAAGGCTGGCAGAGATTGGATGTTTACCATTGGCCGAAAGATTGACATGGAGAGTGAGTATCGAAGATGGTTGTTTCTGTAGAGCACAGAAGCTGATTGACTTCTTCTGTAGTCTACGTCTACAGACTGTGTCTCGAGTGGGCACGGCTGACTGCAGATGATCGCGATGCCTTGACCTATCAGGGTTGAGTGAGGGTTATCTGAGCTGGAGATGAGTCGGAGAACAGACAAGGAGCATTTGGGAATATCGGTAGTTTTGCTCTCATATCTTGCTCTCTGCGCAAGGGACGCTTGATGATACCCACAAATAGACAAAGAAGCAGAATGTTTGTAGTTTTTATGCAATACTTGCATCCATGATTTCGTGGTATAGCTGATAGCTGATAGCTGATAGATGATAGATGATGGATGATAGATGATAGATGATAAATGATAGATGATAGATGATAGAAGATAGATGATAGATCGTGGACTGTTAAATCACGATCAAAGCAAGATGCCGATTTAAGCGGGAGTACGGTAAGGGAGGATAACGTCATTCAATGTCGCGAGCTGAATGCGAGACTTATGTTCATACGAGTTGTGCATCTATCCTCTATATGTGAGTGTAAGATACGTTCACGCCAAGCACGATGATCACCATTACAATAGTGCGTACATCCAAGGGGGCTTGCTTGGTACAGAGTACAGAGAGCTGAGACGTCCACTTGGGATAGGTTCGACATGGAGAATCAACAGGTACGATCAGATCTGGCTTCTTCTTGATCGATTACACGATCGATGGTTGAGAGATATGGTGAACGATTGAGCTGATGAGGGAAATCAGACAATCTCAAGCCGTTATGGGCGGGATGGTCCGACGCTCCGCTCTCAGTGCATGGTGCGTTGCTCGATCCCACTTGACATGGGCTGGGCATAAGCTGACGAGCTTCGTGTCGCCGTGCCGGAAAATAGGAATGAACGTGAGTCGCCCGGCCAATTGTACTTGCCTGCACGGGGGAAGCGTAGCGTTGGATTAGTGCTGAGCTCATGGGGTATGGCGTGTGTGGTGTATAGCAAGCGAAAGCTCTCGGCGAGTCGTTGCGGAATACCAAATTCGATTACATTGTCGCCTCCGATCTGCTTCGAGCGCACTGGACCGTGAGTCGAGTTGGCGATCTATATCGCATCTGCTCAACGACGGCCGAAGTATGTATGGCTGACGCTATGTACTCGTGTTACGATTGCAGGCCCAGCAGATACAGAAGAATCAACTCGAGCCAAAACCTGAATTGACCACTTCGCCCCTTCTGCGAGAACAGAATTTTGGCCAAGGTGCGTACGAGTAAACTCGATTGCTTCTCGTCGTCCCATTGAAGGACTGGGCCCGATGCAGATTCTCTCGCTCTACTACTGTCCTCAGGTGCTGACATGCTCCTCGCTTGCTGGTAAGCCGAGCATAAGCCGTTTGGCGAGAAAGGGGGCTACGTCCGTCAGCCTGGTCGAGCATTCAAGTTCCCGGATGGCGAGAGTCTAGACGATGTCCGCAAAAGGGCTAACGAGGTGTGAGCGTGTCTTCCATCTTGTGCTATCCTCCCCCTTGCTCATACACATACAACCAACGGCTCAGCTGACGACTGTCATCGCTCGCGCAGGATCGCAAGATACATCGAACCCGCACTGAAAGAATGCGTCGGTCAACCGCCCAGTTCAAAACATATCGCAGTCGTAGCGCACGGCATCTTCAATGCCGAATTTCTCGGTGCACTGCTAGCTCGAAGAAAGGATGATGCGCCACTGCAGTGGGGATATAAAGGTGATTCACCATCTCTTTGCCTTCCCCTCCTTCTCTCATATGAGAGCTCAAAGCTGACCAATCGGGTATCGCAGGTATGACGAATGTGAGCCAAACTCCCTGATGGTCAGTTGAGTCGCGCTAATGGTGCGGTGCGTACAGACCGGTTGGAACAGAGCAGAAGTGGGCTATGCGGTACGTGACTCCTCCTGATCTCATTCAATAACGACCAACGCTCACTCTCGCTCACATCGCATGATACAGGACGAGACCTCGCGATCTTCCACACCCCGCGTCCAGACCAATCCCGAAGGACCGGTTTCTCCCTCTTCGCAGCCGACTGAGCCGCCACCTCAAATCCCCATCAATAAAGACTTACCGCCCTTATCCACCCGTGTGCTCTGTACGGACATCACGACGCATCTCGAGGGTGTGCACCGACAAAAGGGTGGGATAGGTAATCAGGGCTATGACGAGAAACAAGGTGATATTCGCAAATTCTTCGGGGGAGGCGGCGAATAACCGTTATATGAAAGAGTTGTCCATGCAATGCATAATGTGTAAGTTGAGTGGTGTCGCCACGCGGTATCAATAGTCTATGTCCTCCTCGCCTTGCAGGAGAGATTCTAGTCGCCGTTCCATCAAGTCCTTCTTCATCATCGTAATCACCAGGTCCAAGCCATCCCCGTCCAACACACTCTGCAAGCCAGTCAGACTGAAGCCAATACGATGGTCGGTCAGGCGGTCCTGCGAGAGCGCATGGGTATTAGCGCAATGGCCATTGTGATGAACGTGTCACGTACCTGAGGGAAATTGTATGTCCGCACTTTGTCGCTTCGATCAGCGCCTTTGACCTGGTTCCTTCGACTCGCTCGCCGCGCTTCCACATCCTCATTGTGCTTCTTCTCTGACAAACGAGCGCGCAGAATGTCCCATGCCCAAGCGCGGTTCTAAGAAAGCACGTCAACAGGTGGCACGGCTCTGATAGTGAATTGTCCTCACCTGGTGCTGACTGCGCGAGTCCTGCATGGATACGGTGATACCGGTAGGGAGATGGGTTAGACGGACTGCCGATTCTGTCCTGTTGACATGTTGTCCACCTGCACCTCTGGCGCGCATGACATCGATCTTGACGTCTTTGGGATCGACTAGCGGTGCTTCCTCGGTATCGGGGTAGATGGGCAGGACCTATGCAATCTCAGCATGATAGATCGGATCATGTAGGACCGCGGTAACTCACAACTATAGCGACGGTACTGGTGTGCACCCTGCCCATGGTCTCTGTAATGGGCACTCGCTGGACCCTGTGTACTCCTTTCTCCCACTGCAAAATCCCGAATACCTCGTTGGCACCATCATCACCCGAGGTTGCCCATGCCGAAGGCTCAAACTTGATCGTGAGCTCTCTCAAACCCCCACCTCCTTTCCCACCAGGTCCTTCGACCCTGCTGATCTCTTCCATCTTCCAGCCCCTCTTCTCGGCGAAACGGATATACATCCGCGCTAGTTCCTCGGCGAACAGAGCCGATTCAGAGCCGCCAACACCAGCATTGATGGACATGACAGTCGGCAGCGAGGCGGTGGGCGACGTCGGCAGAAGTAGAGAGGGCAGCTGATCAGTGATCAGCGCATCGAGGTCGGCGCACAGTGCAGCGTGTTCCAAGGCGAACATCTCCCGGAGCGTAGCGTCTGGATCATTCAGGTACGGTTTCGTCTCGACTATCGACTAAGTGGTTATTAGCTACATGTAACATCGTACACTGCGCGACATACCTGCTTCAATCCGAGATATTGGTCCCACGCTGTAGCTAGCGGGCCCAGCTCTCGTTGCATTTTGGCCTTGGCTATCTGGGCCTGTACATCGGTGATCGAAGCTTCCTGCAAATGGTGAAAATTACATCAGCTTGTCGTGCGTCAGGGGTGGTATTCGACGCAGCGCACCTGATTAAAAGCCTGTCGATACCCCTCTACTCTAGTCTTAGCCGACTCGAGCAATTTAGCTTGCTTTTGCTCAGTCTCGGTACACCACTCCTCTTTGACGGCTTGTGCAGCAGCATATCCTCGCGAAGAGTGTCTTCGGTGTTGAAGAAGAGGTACCGATGACGAAGACGGAGAGAAGCGCTGTGAGGGTCGTATTGAAGGCAAAGTCGAAAGACCAGGTTGGAATTTCCAACAGCCACAAGCGCAATTGGATAGCGATACTGCACGTCCTAGACTCGTCGGAGCAAGCAATTTGTGCGCTACCCGAGCGAGTCGCCCCTTACTGGATGTAGCCAACATGCGTTTAGTACTTGTGCGATATCGTTCAAACAGTGAAAGTGCGTTTCGAAATAAGTTGCCGAACAGAACTCGAGTACTTTCACTCGAAGTCATCGAAAAGTTGGATCACGTGAGTGATGCGATGAAACCTCATCCAAACGGGTTCGGGATCCGTTGATTCTTCAAACACAACATGCAAGGTGTACCCCGAACAGGTGAGAACAAAGGAGACTAGACGGATAGGTGCGGCTATGTGTACACTGCGCCATAGGGGACAGGGGAGGTGGTGTTTGGATGATGGGACCTTGCAAAGACTGACGTTAATCGTTGCAGGATGGTATCACCCCAATCTTGCCGCCACCTCCTCTTTGTTCCTTGATGAGATTGCTGCCATCCCTTTGCATCGCAGCTTCCTGGGAGGTATTTACTTTGTGGTTTCACCTCGTACCCATACCTGTGCAACACGCTGCATACACGCACTGATCACAATCACTCATGACGTCGCGTACTGATGTCATCTACAATCTGATGCACTTCTCAAAGGACGTCCGGAAAATCTTGGGGGCATATAAGTAGGGCTCTTCTGCTCGCCTCGTGAGAAATCAAAAACACTCATCTGTCTCCATCATCCAAGTTTGTTCTCTGCCTTGATCGAGCGTACCAAGATGTGGTCGACAGTCTTCTTCGCCAGCCTGGCTTTGACGAGACTCGTCTTCGCCCTTTCAGCGGACAATTCGACGGCGTATTTCGATGGCATCCAAACAGCGCTCAGTCAGTCGGGACTCAACTACTTCTGGAACGCGCTGGACATAGCGAACTCGACTGCAAGTGGACAGAGCTTGCTCAACGGGCTGTACTCTGATTATACATACACCATCTACGCGCCTGTCGATGCGGTGCGCTCAGCCGTGTATGTACAATTGTGGCCATCTGACTGACAGACCTGTGCAGGCATGGGAAGACAGTGGATTGACGAACCCTCAGGCCAGCGAAGACTTGGTGTCACTCCTCTGGTACCACGTAAATCACCCCTGCTCCACTTCAGATCCATACAACGCTGAACGACCTCCCATCACGACTAGATCGTCAAAGCCACCTTGAATTCGTCGACCGACATCGCCCCTTCCCGCCAACACACCATCCCATTCACTGAGCTCCGCTCGTCCACAGTCGACCTCCCAGGTGATCAGACGCAGGTGATGGTGATCGAGACGGCTGAGAACGCTACTACCGGTGCAGCATCCGATAACACCACTATCCTCATTCGCGGCGATAGCTGGAATGCCACTAGTACAGCATCGCAATTCAGGCTGGAGAACCTGTGGATACAGCCTGTTGATAAGGTACATCGCTTACTACACCGCACACCTGAGAACTCAGCTGACCTTCCCTTCACCTAGATTCTGGCGGTTGTGAGCTCCCATGACAAGGTGCCTCAAGGACTGTTGAGTACTGACCTACCTGTAGCCCTCGCCCCTACTCAAGACTCTATCCCAGAGTGGTCTGGCTCTCGCGGCCAACCTTGGTGCGACATCAGCGGTCGACTTCATCTCTTCGTTGGGATTAAACGATACCGTCGCCTCATGCCATGGATGTACTTTCTTCATCCCGGTCAACGAAGCGTTCACCGACGCATCATCCCAAAGCAACTTCACAACTCTCAACACTACTCAGCAGACTAGCGTCCTCAAGAACCACGTGAGCAGCCGTACTGCCTTACAAACACGCATGACGCGCTGATCGATGACGAACAGATCATCAACGGGTCGGTGGTCTACAGCCCTGATCTCACTACCAGCACCAACTACATCACAGCCGCTGGTGGACCTCTTCTGTATTCTGAGTCCGACTCTGCAGGGTTCGTCTCCGTTGGCCGTTATCGAGGCAGGATCTTACGTAGCGACTTGCCCGTGTCCAATGGTGTTGTCCACGTAAGCTAGAACGAACAGATCTACGCTGACAGTGTCAGCTCATTGACACCGTATTGATCGAGACCTTGTCGAATCCGGGCGAAGCCAGCAGCGCGTGAGTCGCACTCTCATCGGTGCACATGTTGCAAAGCTAACAGTCTTTCCACAGAGTCTCCTCTGCGTCGTCCGCAGCGGCAAATCCTACCACCACTACCAACGTGATCGGAGTTGGCGGAGCCACGTCGACCGCCGCCACGGCCACTTCATCTGCGAGCAACACGGCGACTCGGAGTCAAAGTGCAGCGCTATCGGTTCTCCGCGTCAAAACCGCTGCTGTCAAAATCACCTTATTCACGGTAGTCCTAGGAGGGATTTGGCTTTGATGAGTGGATGGACAAAATGTCCGACGAATAACATTCACGAGTAATGATGATCGTGCTCCTTATACACGCTACAAGGTATAATATATACACTATATACACGCACCCTTAATGCATCTGATCTAATCATCCTTGCGCTTATCATGCTCGAGCTGAGCAGAACGATCCACGAGCTCCTCGAACCAGCGGAACTCCTATCAAAGAATCAGCTCCAGCCACAATCACCGACTAACCTTGTTTTGATAGCCCATGCGATCCATCCACTTTGTCACCTTGTCGACGTCTTTGTGGTTATCTGGGAGGTTCCCCTTCCTGCGCAACCGCTCCACGCGTCCAGCAGTCGCGAATCGTCGTTGCTCTCGCGTCTTCTTTCTCTCTCGGACCTCTTCCGGATCGCTTTCCGAGTCTGATTCCGAAGATGAGGCCTCAGAGTCGCTGGCGATAGGTTTGTATTTGGCGCGGAGTAAGTCGTGGTAAAACCCTTTGACTCTGTGATACAGCGTATCCTCCCAATGCGAAAGGCTGTGGAAAACCTCTGCTCGGGCTCTGCAAAAGCGGCCTGATTGTCAACGATCTGTTCGTGCGCGCTAGTGCTCACCCATGAGGAGAGTCTCTCCAATCTTGTCAGGACGACTAGCGTCGCTGTCCGATGACTCGGACTCATCAGAGCTGTCCAGCTCTTCGTGCGTATCAGGGTCGTATGGGGCGCCTTCAAGCGTGATGCGGTATCGACTCCGACGACCGCTCAGATGGCACGCATCGCAGCCTGGCTCTTGCCATTCCAGCTCTTCCACCTTTTTATCAGCTTTGTTATCGGCGAAAAACTTACACTAAATATTGGGTACTTTTCTAGCTCCTTGACAAAGTTGGTGCGCCAGATCTGACTACGGACTGACGAATTCTTGATATCTTGCATCTTACGACGTATATCCATGAGTTGTGGACGGAAGTATTGGGCATCTTCGCCTCGAAGCGGGAAAATGTCGGATCCTTTCATGACAAGCAGAACCAGGAGGTGAAAGACAACCTTGAACTTGAACTCCGGAGTCCGCGCAGAGTTGTTTGAGAACTCATGTGGGAGGATGTTTTTGACAACCTGACTGCCGTCATCTTCGACGATGAAATCGTCAGTACCGCTGGAAGAGCTGCCCGAGGCGCTATCGTCTGACGAGTCTTCTTCGGAGCTTGACTCGCTGGATGGCTCCTCGACGCCCAGACGCTTGTTTCTTGCTTTGCGCAGAATACGTTGTGCAGGCGTCTCCTTTTTCTTCTGCCGCAAACGGGTCGCGCTTTTAAATCTTTCAGGTTCGTCCATTGCGAGCTCGTCCAGAATGTCACCCTCATCCTCGGTTTCGACATCAGACGAGTCCTGAATTGCAGGCTTGCGTTTCGCGAATCGGATAGCTTTGGCAGGCTTCGGCGAACTCCCCGCTGGCATGGGGCGAACTCGCTTTTTCGGCGTGCTTGGCTGTTCGTCATCGCTGCTACTGCTGATGTGGACGGCCTTTTGCTTGCCCTTCATGTTTTGCTTGCCCTTTATTGCGCCAGAGGCTCCAGGCATCAGTGAGCGGGGCCGGATTGCGACGGGTGAGGGGGATATCGCCTTTCGCTGAATATTTTCGGACGTTGTGGCGGTCGACGGAGCGGTTTCGATAAGAAGGTCGAGGTCACTGTCGGAGACTGATATATGAAGCGCAGAAAGGGGTTGTGTGTCGTTTGAGGGTTTGTCAGAAGCGGCAGCCTCGATTGTGGGCAGATGGAGGTCGGGATGGGATTGCGGTGAATGGGTTGAACTCTCGAAGTGCACGGGAGTATGCGAAGACACATCAACTTGTGGTGCGTCGAAGGCAGGTACTGGAGACTCGTTCGTGGTTTCGGGTATATCAGACAAGGGCGGTGGACGCTCCACTTCGAGTTCGGGAACTTCGAGTATGGGCGACGGGGCCAAGCTGTTCTGTGGCAAGTCCTTTGCGAGAGCAGGGACGACTGTGTGCGCAGTTCCATCCTCCGGCTGTACGGACTCTCTCGGCGGGATGGGTACTGATGATGCACTCTGAGCGAGGGCGCCAGGTCTAGGCGAGCTGATATTACGCATTGCGTACTTTGCGCGCTCATCCGGGGAAAGCATGCGCAGCTCAACTTCAACTGTTCGTTTGCGTTTGGACCTATCTGCCGTACGAGCCGGAAGCGAGCGTTGCGATTCGGGTTTACCCCTTCGACCAGTTGATCGTTGGATCGTTAGGGGCAGGACGACACTGGGAGAATTGGCCCGGCGACGGCGTGTGGGCCGCGTCGAGGTCGAGCGGGGTGGCGAAGGGAAGACGACTATCTGATCATGTATATCGTCCTCCTCTTCTTGCTTCTTCCGAGCCCTTTCCAGCACTTTTCTCTCATCGATCTGAAGTTGCCGCTTTGTCTTCATCTTCTTCTCCTCCTCCGAATCGGTCTCGTCCTTGCCAGTGGGGACTTTATGCGAGAAGAGGTCGGAGTCGGGATCGTACGGAGACTTGAGTCGCGTGGGCCTCTTGCGAGTGGCCGTTGGTCGTAAACTCCTTGATGATTGGGTGGATGATTTATCATCTATGACGCTCTCCGCTTCATCCTCTGAGCCGAGAGTATTCGCACCTTGACTAGGCTTAGAGGATCTGTTACTGGTACTGGTACGGATACGAGAGCCCCTCGCCGGCGATAATCTGATAGCTCCCATACCTTCCGATCCTTCACTATCGGACGCAGAAGAAGACCGCTGACGAGAAGGACGGACACGTCGCGAGGGGCCCGCTACAGCTGGCTGAGAGGAGAAGTGGGCGCGAAGGGTCGTCTGTCGTGGAGGCATCGTGACGGGCAGTTACTTTGGGCAGGCGAGTCCTGCTCTGTGGATCGAATGATCATGTCAGCTGGGTGTCGCTCAAGTGTTCGAGTGTATGGGTTATGATGAAGAGGTCGGTTGATTGTTGTTGCTGCAATACGCGGTGCACGAAGCCGAAATTTTGATCCCGTTCATTACTCGAGTACTCTTCACAATGCCTGGTACAACTTAGCTACTGCCAGTCATCTCTCATATCGAAGACACCTATGCATCCGGCCAAGCATAGGCAGCGATGACGAACCAGACACGGCCATGTGAGTGATTAGGCCACCATGCACCCAAGATATGCTCATCATTATCGTAGTCCCGCGAGATGGCCGACTCATCTCCCTCATCCTCGCTTCAAAAGGCGTAGACGACGCGGACGAGCGAGTCATACATCAGCTATTGGACTTTGCTCATCGTATGTGTCTATCACAATGACCTGCAGCTGATTGATTCTATAGGATATACAGCAGATGTATTGACTAGTGCGCAATCCCTGGCGGACCATGCGAGTCGGACAGGGGCGGGTGCGAACAAGATCGACAAGGAGGATGTAGAGTTGGCTATCCAGATGCGAAAGCGTTACGAGTTTTTCGAGGCCCCTCCAAGAGATGTAAGCGATTAATTCATCAAGGTAGAATTGTAGTACTGACTCCAGTAGTACCTCGCGACACTGGCGCATGAGCTCAACTCTCAGCCATTACCAGTATTACCGGAATCTTTCGACGTGGTGCGACTACCGCCGCCGCATCAGAGATTAGCAGAGGTCAATTTCGATATTGTGCCCGAGTCAGACCTCGTCTTGACCGATGCTGAGGACGAGGATGAGAGCGAGGACGAAGAGGAGGAAGGGATGGAGGAAGAAGCCGAGGATGAAGAGGCGAAAGCGGATGGCGCCGACGACGCGGATGGCGAGGACGAGGATATGGAAGAGGTCGGTGTGGAAGAGGCGCCGGCACCAGTGCGACAGGAGAGAGAGGTGGACGAGGATTACGACGAGTGAGCCATCAAGTCTGAACAACGAACAAGACACCATGTTGTACGCAATATGCATAGATGTATATATTATAGATGCTAGTTCTGTGTTGATCCCGCAGATAGTCGACTATGGGTAGACATGGCGTCTTGTTGAGCATGTGCCATCTCGGCGTAGCTACGGAGGGGTCAGTATCTGCTAAAGGGCAGACGATACTCACAGCATCTTATACCGGACCAGCTCATTCTCCGTTTCTTCCTTTTCAATCTTACACATGACGAGTTGACGGACGAGTTCGACGTGCTCCTGATTGCTACGGGTGTCAGCGGAGATTAGGCATTGCGGACTTACATCGTGGATAAAGACGACTCGAGCTGTTTCCTACGGAGAACGTCAGGTCAAGGACAGCAGGGCACTGGACTGAAGACCCACACTTGATTACTCAGGTGACGATTGGCGTTGCGCAGTTGATCCACTTCCAAGGCGTGCTTGTTCTGACTTCGACATTGTTCATCCCATTCTGAAGCGTATGAGTCAAGCATAAAGGGAGTTCTTCATTTGTCAGCGGAGGCGGTGAAAATTGACTCACATCCGTATCTCGTATGCGTCCCGGACAAAGTCGCTGGCCTTCCATTCAGATTCATCGTGTGAATCGCTCTCAGGCGACGCCCCATCGGAGCGATACACCTCGAAAAGATCGGATTGAAGGAAGTTTAGAATCTGCTCGAATTCCAATTCTAGTAGTTGATCCTCGGACTTCTTGAGCAGTGCAATGGAGAAGCGGAAGATCGCTTCTATCCCTTCTGCAAACACGATGTCCAGGACGCGGTAGACAAGGGAAAGCGGGAACCTGATCGAGTCAGAAACGGATTCGACGCCAGAACCCACCGATAGCTGAACATGGTCATGAACCACTGGCTCGCATACATGCTGCTTTTGATTCCTTTCCGGACGAAATGAGTGTGGATCAGAGGTAAAATCTCCTCGAGGAGACGGTCGAATTGAAACAGTCGTAATTGCAAACCTTGCATCTCGGCGGTGTAGTGGGTGCGAAGGTTGTACGAGTCCATGAGGCGGACGAGCACGCAGAATGCCTCCTCGTCGGGCATCTGTCATGTCAGCGTGTGGAGACTTGGGATGTACTTACGTTGAGTAGCAACGCCGCGACAATGAATGCGAGGCCTTGTGTGTAGCCCACGTCTTGGTCGTATCTAGGCTATCAGCTAAAGTCACAGGCCTGCACTCACAAGCTGTAAGCCTTGACCACCATGAACAGGCTCTCTTGACCGACTCCTCCACCTTCTTGGAAGAATTTATGGTTGGGAAACGTTCGATTAATATCCTTTGCGATGGCTTTCTCGTGAGGGGATTGCATCTTGAGCAACGCCTTGTATGTCTCTTCCAATGGCGGCGATTTTGACGATGACATGAGTTGCCATATGGCGCCGCTACACGTTTATGAGCGACGAGTATCCCAGCATAACTCACCGGATAACAGGCGGTATCCCTTGTTGGATCGCTTTGGAAAGCTGTTTTGGATCTGTTCTCGCAACGTCCTCAAAGTCTTGCACTACTGCCCCCCAGAAAATCCAATCAATGGCGTTGTCATCGTCATCGTTGTTCTCAGCAGTTGCCGCTTGAGATTCTCGTTCCCGACGCATCTCTCGTGCGACAGACTCCATTTCGCCTCGAACTCGCTCAAACCCTTGTCTGATCCTCTCTCCTCCTCCTAGTTGCTGACTTATCCGTCTGTCCCGCGAAGCTGTTGAAGATGAGATACGACGAAGGAGTAGGGCAGAACCTTGCTCACTGGGGTTGCGAGCGGGTGCTGCGGGTCGAGAAGAGGATGATGCCTCGGAGAGTGATGTTGCGAGAGGCTCTGGGGATGGCGGAAGAGGAGAAGTAGACGAGGCGGAGCGGGAGGTGAGGAGATTGGTCAACCCCGAGCGCCATCCGCCATTTACGTTGCTGCTAGTAGAGGCGGAGCGGGACGGCTCTTCTATCGGTTCAGAGATTATACCATTTGCCGCTGGGAAGCCGAAACCCAACGCCGAGGTGAAGAAGGAGGACGCTTTGTTGGGTTGCTCTTTCGTGGGTGGTGTGACCACTGGCTCCGGTAAGATGTCTAAGAAGTCTGCCGGGCGGGGAGGGGAAGGGGAGATCGAATAGCTTCGTTGAACAGGTGGAGGGGACAGGGCGTCTGGCTGAGGCGAGGTTACAGTGAGAGGCACATCTGAGAAACGCTCTACCTTTGGCGAAGGTGACGGAGCTCGCACAGCAAAGGGCGAATGGAGCTGGGGGTTTTCGGACGAGGGAGATGGCAAGGGTTTACTGCCAGTGGAAACTGAGATGGATCGAAAGGATGAAGAAGGCGATACCTTTGGGCGGTCTATAGCTGACGACGAAGAGGTACCCTCCCACAGAGCCGCGGCAGCTTTCACTTTGCTCGATGCCTCTGTGGGCGTGGACTCGACCAAGGGTGTTGTCGGTTTCACGGGCGAAGCGGTGGTACTGGCGGACACATCTTCAAAAACGTCGTCGTCAGAGTGGTCGTCTTCTAGCTCGAGCTCCTCGGCCGCTTTGATCTGCGGGGATGTCGGATCGTTCATACGTGGTGAAGCGGTCGATGAGGAGGAGGAGGACATGACAAGTGCATCAGTGCTCATGCTAAAATGGCTGAAGTGGTGCACCACTCTCGTCCAAAAGACAGACACGACCCAAGTGGATGTCATTCAGTTACCCCGCGTTCTCAACGTTGCTTTACCCCGCACTCTCCTTTCAACGATACAAATTTGTTTCTTTACTTTGTTTTCTTCATACACTACACTGTTATCATCAACACGACACAACAACACCATGGCAGCCACTGCAAGCTCATCAAAGACAAAAGCCCAGGCCATTTCGGCAGCAATGATAGACGACGAGGCGGAGGAATCAGGCAGCGACGCTTCGTCCAGCGCCGATAGCGATGAAGATCTCGAAGCCATCACACCGAAGAAGAGCAGGGTCAATAATGCCGCGACCTCATTGGTAAAGTCGGGGAAGAGCTTACCGTGAGTTACAGGTGGACCAAGCATGAGCTGATCAGACGTACAGAAAGTACACTCCACCACATGGCATGGCCGAAGTAAAGATATCAACGGCGTTTGTCAACTCGCCGTTCGAGTGGAATGCTCTCGCGTCAAAAAGCGGCGTGGAGATATGGGCCATCCGTGCTCCTAAAGACGTAAGTTGTATCAAGACAAGCCAACGCTTACACTTTCGTCAGCTCAAAGCCGCTCGACTCTCAGCCATGAACGTCTCCGTGCCCAAAAGCGGCGCGATCAGTGGTAGCCTGAAGACCAAATCGCAGTCATATACATTATCGTCTGCGGGATCATCAAAACATACACACGCGGTGGTGGATGCGGAGGGCCGTCAGCCAACTGCTGGACCGGGTTTAGTCGATGCGATGGCAATGGACGTGGACGGGCAGGCTCCTTCGGAATTGCGAGTAGAAGGTGGGGAGGAGATGGAAGGTGGAATGCGGTTGTTGTTGCCAAAAGTTTCTCAAGGAGGCAAGCTTTACGTCGGTGCGTGAAACTGGTCATCATGAAGGATAATCACTAACAAACGATTCAGCTCCCGTGCCGATCACTCGACATCTTCTGCTTACACCAGAAGTGACAGCGACTTCTGAGGTATCATCTGAAACACAACCGCTCCCTTCCTTCCTCTCCACCTCCGCTCCTGAGACCACCGAAACACCCTCGTCGTTCCACCCAGAAGCCGCATTGCCATCGAAACGGGCTCAACCGAGTCATCTCATGAAATTCAGGAATCACGCATATGGCTTTGATACTCCTGGGCCCAATGCTGGGGCAGAGCAAGTCTCGGCTGCAGCGCCGTTGGTCAAGGAGAAGAGACGAAAGGCTGAATCACCGGTGAAGAAGAAGGCGAAGAAGGTCAAGGTGTAGATTGGCTCGAGGTGTGAGTGCGGCCACAGCAAGGTGGACGTGAGCTACAGCCCTGTATGCATTATTCTCATTATATTGAGCTGTCATCGTCGACCTCAAGCCATTCACTGAAGTGAGGCTATCTGCGTCGCCGTTATATCAAAGGTGTCGCCGGCAGAGCCACCTGTCGCTCGAAAAGACTGTGCACCACCTCACGACCCCTGCGGTACGACTTTTACGCCAGAGCCAGACTGTCCTCGCCGCGGAACACGTTATACACTCGTTTTGCTAGTGCCTGTTCTCGTCAGCCAAAGCTTTTCAATTGCTCAATCCCACCTTATTCAGCTTCCGCCCATTCGCCGTGCCATCGCGTAATGTCTTGATCTGATATCGTCAGCTATGACCAGAACCGACTATTCACCTCGCAATCTTGAAGGATGACGTCTGCGGTGGTAGGACCCCTCTTCTCGGCTCGCTCAAACGCCTCCATCAAGTCCCGGAACGTAGGATATTCCGCAGCGATACCTATCGCTGCGCTGGGCGTAACGCCTTGGACCTCTTGCAGCATGAGTTCGAGGGTCTCTGTCGGGTTGCCACTCTTTCTAATCCCATCGGTGGGACAGAAGTTCAGATGCGACTTGTTGACGAGTTTGTACTGGAGGTCAGCGCATATCACAATATGTCTATGCTTACCGGGCGGAGAGCGACATCGGCGGCAATGTTGTAGACCCAATCTTCGATGTCTTCGGTCTTCTCCACTAAAGGTTTAGCTACGCAAATTCAAAGCGACCCACCGTGCACCAAGAAACACCTCTCGGCGACTTGTAGCTTGACCAATTCTGTGTCAACTTCCTCTCGTGATGGTCTAAAGGCGAGGGTCGTATTTGAGGAAGCGCCAGTGAGACCGGCTCGTGCAGCAGCGGTGAATTCCTTGTTGACCATGGATTTGGTCCTGGTGTGGTATTTGGCCAAACCTTTGATCATGAGCATTATTTGATCGGTCGGAGACAGATTCAACGCCAAGCGTAGATCACCCGCCCAAGTAGAGAGACCGTCTTCCGCGATCTTGTCAACTACGTCTTCGGCCGTCACAATGACTAGAAGGGTAGATTCCCATTCCCATCGTGTAGTGTCGAGGGGGATGTACTGCTTCTTCATCGAGTCCCATCGCGCTGTGACATGACGTTTAAACTTGATCACACCAGGAATGGGACATTCGTCCTTGTCGAGTACGTGGATCTTTGATAGGTTGTCCGTGACACGAGTGTGGATTTCCGGCAGCGCTCCGGCTATGGGCGAGGAGGGCAGTTCCAGATCAGGAGAGAGGTACAGGTGTATCTCACGAATTGCGTCGTTTTTGGATACGCGGAGCTGAGGGTTGACAACGGGGATATGCACCAGTCGGGAATGAGCGGATTGACCGAGACATGAATATTGCGACATACCTTGTTGACCTCGGTGAGCTTGCGCTGATACGACTTTTCTGCTTCTTTCGCGGCCTGGTTGGGTCAGAATGGCATTGACAGAGGCTAGAACTCACCTTGGCTGCGTCTCGCTGCAACTGCTTCTCCTGTCGTTCTTTCGCTTTGATAGCGTCTTTCTCCTCTTTCGACAGCGTCGGTGGAGGCATGGGTGCCGAGGCGGGATCTGTTGTTGTGGTCGACTTCTTGCGCTTCTCTACCGCATCACTTGGATCACCACAAGACTTCCGCTTGGGGTTGGGAGCAGTAAGACGCGGGATATTGTTGTTGTCATCGAACTTTGCGCCCGTCGCAGTCAGCGCTGTTGAATCGCAAAACCCACCTGACTCCGTGTCACATTCACGATACTTTCTACGATAGAATGGCTATGCCTTACTGTGACCTCCACCTGAGCACCTTGAATGGAGTATCCCCCTTGTCTCACTCCGATCTCCGTTGCCATGTCTACCCGCTCAACCGCCCGCCGTTTGCCCTTTCGGTCCAGCCGGCTACTCTTCGCATCGCCTTGCAGCAGCTGGATGAGATCCTGCGATTCACCCTCCGAATCCGAGCTGATCAACAAGGGTATCCTATACGGTCAGTGTCTATGCCTAAGTTGATGGACCTACCGGGAAGGACCAGAGGGCACGGCCCTTGGCTGCTTCATGCTAACGAACGCAATGTCATCGTCCTCGCCGTCGCTGATCACGACGATATCTGCTAGAGGCAACTCAGCATCGTCGTAGCGTCAATCATAGCTTGGCTTGGCTCACCCATGTTATGCCGTGTATCCTACAGTGTCGATGACCAGTTCACAAAGTTGATGAAAAGGCAACAACAAGAAAGGTGGAGGTTGGGTCTACGCGCTCTCGGTCCAAAGGATAAGCTGACCACGTGACCAGGTCTCTGTCGCTCGAGGAAATAGGCGCCTCAGCTTGAGATTTGGAGACGGTAGCAGAGATAAGGTGCACAGCTATCGTCCATCGCAGCACCACCGAAAGCCTAGATAGCATACAGACTGCTACTGCTGCATTGTCACATCATCACCAGAGCAACGGACACATCCTTGACCCGGAACCTTATGTATCCTTCGGACTGTAGTCTTCCTGCATGATTTAACAATATGAGCATATGTGGAACATGCTGCGTGCAGTATCTGCCACTAAAAATACATCCCTCTGTTCTCAATCCACTCGATAAGTTTCATCAACTATCCGCCAGGAAGGTCCGGGCATCCACAGACTGTCAAGTGCTATCTACCGTTCAAGACCTACTCTGGTAGCAAGCTTGAAGCGCGGGATACAGTCGGATACGTTATCGCTGTTACTTTTCAGTAATCAAACGCATAGTCAGTTTGTTCAGACTCTTAGCAGGTACACGTCAGAACAGACGATAAGCGGTGTCCTCGCTCAGAACATCCAATGTGCTTTTCTTACTAGGCATCAAGGTGTTGTCGTTATCGGCCGCTGCCATTCGAACGTTTATTTCAATCCTTCTTGCCGACGTGTTGGAACATCGCTGATAGCATCACGCTCGATTAAGACACATACTCGGATACAATATCACACGGGAAGAGGCATCGGGGTGGTCCAGGGAGCCCAAATGTTACATGACCACGCAGCACGAGTTTTGCTTCAGACAAAACGATCAGCATGAGTTGCACTGACAATATCCCGTAACATACCTTCTTTGCCGTCTTGTAGAACATTTTACTCTGCGCAGACAGGGCATTGGATCGTTCAACCAAGTTGTCCAACTTCTCTCCACGTTCAAGAACCGATTCGATTGTTTTGTGCTAAAGATCAAATGATCAGCGAATGGTGACAACCACCCCGACTCCGTTCCGCAGCTTACCAGAACAATCTTGGTCTCGTCCAACTCCTTTTGCACTTTCATGATCGTATCGGCCTGCTTTGGATCCTGGTACTTTGTGAGATAGTTTGCCAAGGTCCCCTCGAGTTTGCCCTTTTGAGCTGGGGGAAGACCACCAGCGGCAGCTTGCGAAGGGTTGCCACCGAAGGCGTTTGCCGAAGCTGAACCGAAAGAAGGAGCAGCGGAAGCGGCGGGCAAGTTGGCCAACAGAGTAGTGTGCTCATCAAGAAGCTTGGTGAGGAGAGAGAATGCCGGGCGGTAAGGGTATTCCAAGTCGGTGATCATGACCGCTGCGCCCTGTCAGTGTCCAATACGCCTAAAATAATCCTCGAAACCTACCGGCCAGGCCAAGACTGCCAGGTTGCCTGCCAGAGGAACGGAACACATGCGCTTTGTAATTGTTCTCCTCCACCGAGGAGGGCTGGTTGACGGGTGTTCTTTCCGCGACGGTCTATTGGTGATCATAAGCTTTGTGAATTCACATCTTGTCCGACTTACCTTTGTGAAAAAGGTCATAAACTCTCCAACGCTACCCCTTTGATAAAAGGAAAAGCTACTGAGATCCTGTGATGTGCCCAGAAGCGTTGCCTGAGCTGGTGTGGTGGGAGTCACAGACAGCAGTGACAGCGAGTAGACCTTCATCGTGAATGATAGTGATATGAACGTGGAGTGGTGTTATGAACAATCGATATGGGTGGTAATAATTGAACAAAAGTGATGAGAGTGAGATAGCAGAGCGATGAGGTGGTGTATGGTGTCAGTATCAGCGCTCGAAGTGGCTGTGGCTTGATTGTAGGAATGGTGACGTAATCATTCTTCCCCTTCACCCCGCTAGTCAGACCGAGTTGCCATAAATAGTAAATAACACCACCCCCCCCTCGTCCTCTCTCTCCAACATTAGCATTGGGATCGTCATTCTTAATCCACAACAACATCTCAACTACATCCCTCTGCAACCCTCCGATCCCGCCATGTCGGACCTCCTTCCGGACGACGCATGGGTCAACTGCTTCCTGCCCACCCCGCCACGACCACTGCTCAGCGCGTTGCAACACCGGTTACATACATCGACAACACACCTCAACGCCGTCGCAGAGATCTACAAGCAACGGGCGGCCATCGAATCTACTTATGCAGACAGCCTGGCGAAGCTGGCTAAACACGCCGAACAGGGCGGTCTGAGTGGGAAATCGGGCAACGAATGGGACAAATCAAGCGGAGAAGGACGTTTGTGGGACAGTCTGGTATCAGAACTGGCAGAGGTGAGTTGCAGTGGTGTATTCCTCTTGTACCAGACTAACAGCAAAGGAAAGACCTCGGCATCCCACTCGACGCTGTCCGCCCTTCTTCGGACCGACTTTGAGCAGCCGTTGAAAGAACTCCCGAACAAGATCGTCGCATGGCGTCGCATTGGCGAACAAGATGCTTCCCTTGACAAGACATTGAAAGATTATGAAAAGACCTCTGCAAAGCTGGAAAAGGCTTCGACCAAGTCGAAATCGTCCAAAGCCGATGCGTTACAAGGCGACCTCAACCAGCTGACATCGTCGCTATCGTCTTTGTCGCCAATGGTGTATACGACCTACCAGCGGGTTGACGAGGAGCGACTACGTAGTCTGAAAGAGGTCATCGTGCGATGGGGCACTGTCCGTGGTGACATGGCGGCAAGGGATGGACAACGGGCCGAAGGTATTGTCGCCACTCTTTTGTCTTGGGAAACAGACGACGAGGTCATGTCCGTGGGCAGAAAGCTTGGCGCTATCGGTGGGGGTGGCAGCCGCGCACCCGAATCTACGATGACAACACGTGAGTAAATTAGATGCCTACCTGATGACTGACAGCGTAGCGCGCTCAGTTCGCCGAACGTCTTCTGTCGCAACCAACACCAACAATGACTTTTCGCCTCGACCTCAGCCACGGACAAACGGCTCGTCGAGTAACAATGTTCATAGCAACTCCGGCTCAACCTTTGGCGGAGGGCTCAAATCGATGTTGGGAAGAACCAAAACCATGGGTGGTGGGGGTGGCGGCGTCAGTCGGACACGTAGTGACAGCAATGCCACGTCAACTCGCAGCGGTAGAGATCGCGATGGAGGCGGATTTGAGTCCATCACTGAGGCCGTTCCGAGAATACAGGGTACAGCGTCGGTAGGTTTATCACTCTCAAAACCTGCAATCAAAGCTGATGTCTTCCAAAGGCTCCGCCCGTCGACGACGAAGGCTTCTCTGTCGCACCGTCCGATCGTCACCGAAACCCTTGGGAAGATCCCGATGAACTGGTGCCCACGTCCGGCGGTGCGGCTAGGGTGATTACCGCCTCTCCCAGTGCCTCTCAAGATAGCCTTCCACTGTCAGCTACTCAAGCACAACCAAAGTTGAACCTCGCCATTGCGCCTCAACCCATCCAAGAGACCGAAGAAGAACGCCAAGCGGCATTGACCAAGATGCAACAGACACTGCAAATGCCAACATCCCAACCCAGCCGTCGATCCACCATAGCTCGTGGCCGTCGTGATGTGCGAAACACAATGTTCGCCGGTGCTGGCATAGGCGAAATTGGCACTTCGACGCCGTCAAGCCTTGGGAGAGTCGCTGAGCCCCAAGAGCCACTACAGGAGGACAGCAACAGACCGTCCGCCCCACGTCAAGCTTCACTCGCTTCGGTCAACTCGAACAACCCCTTTGACTCGCCAAGCCTCAATCCGCCGCCCCTGAGTCCCGCGGTGATCGCTTCCTCTCCTGGGCTTCGAGCAAGTCTACACGAATCGGTCAATGTGGTCATCAAAGACAAACAAGTGCAGCGGATCCAAATTACCGGCGAAATCCATCTTAGCCTTCAGCCAACACATGACTTACGTGGTGGCGGCCCTATACACATCCGATTAAGCCAATTCGAATGCTTGGACAAAATCGCTCCAAACCCGGCATACCTCGCACAGGTCCCTGACCGACCCGGAGAATACTTCTTGAATTCGGAAGTACTGGCTGCGGCCACGGCAAAGGGGAATAGCAGTAACAAGGGCACGCTCTTGTTCAAGTACGTTGTACACGTTCAGCCGGGAAAAGAAGCCGCTTCAACTCCGCTCATACTCGACCCGGCTTTCCTGTGCAAAGATGGCGAGACCAGGATGATTTTGCATTACCGCACGTCTGGCCCGACAATACCACTTTCGCAAGTCTCTATTGTCGCCGCTTTCGCCTCCCCTGGACCTGCTGTGACCAACGTCCAAGCGAAACCCGCGGGAGGCGTCTGGTCACCTTCAACGCGCCGCATGCAATGGAAGATGGATCAATTGCCCAGCGAAGAAGGCAAGATCATCGCCAAATTCGTTACCGAGCCAGGCGAGGCAATGTCGCCACAAGGTGTGCAAGCGAGTTGGAGTTCGGAGGGTACGTTGGTCAGCGGCTTGGGCGTCGAAGTGGTCGGTGGCGAGCTGGAAGGACATCAATGGGCGTTCGAAGAGGTGCGTAAGACTGTAGTGGCGGGGAAATATCTTGCAGAGCCATCTGTCAGTGCATAGGAGTCGGACCAGATCGACTAGTGCGTCCAAAATAAGTAAATTATAGGAAAAGTAGTTCTTGATATAATGCAAATCTGCCAAAGGCTTGGGACGCAGATGCCGCACTGAATGAAGGACCCGCCCTTGAGATGCCGCCAAGTCACCATGCGTCCTTGTGGCTGGACCTCTAACAAAGGTAGAGACTGTTATAGGTCGATGAAAGAGAGCTCGAAGTCTGATGGATGTCTCGAGGTGTTGGCCACTTCAATTACGAGACTCACACCTGCTTCAGCGTATCCATCTCGCGGTATGTCACGGCACGTAACGAGGTGCCAGGTGTTTACTTGCACAGGCTGCATCAGCTTTGCGCCACCACTTGTCGAACTTCGCTAACTACATAGTCTCTGGGAGGAGCCCCTCTCGAGCGGAGCACCGTCACTCTTTTTCGTGCGTTCTGCATAGAGCGCCTTTTCGCAATCCCCATCATCATCAGCACCCTTTCGCTTCGGCAATGCTGCGTGTTGCCCCTAACAACTCCCAATATCCAACACGAGTTTGCCATCCGTGCAGATATACTGTCGTAGGCGCGTACAATGCATATCATATACACAGAATCAGTACAAAAGATCCTTGACCATGTAGGGGCCGTCGAGATGGTAGCCGAGACGACGGTAGTAGTCCCTTGTTCCCACGCCTGGATGACTTGATCAGTCGCCGTCTTTGCCCGCAAAAAGCTAAGCTTACCTGATATAACGGCAATACGGCCACTGCCATGTTCTTCTCTAGCAATACGCTCTGCTTCTTCCATGAGTAGAGTGCCAATTCCTTGATGCTGGAATTTGACTGGATCACGAGAGTGAACCGGCGCCGCAGTGCCGTACACATGCTGGAAGCATGTCAGATACCTGGACTGTCAGACACCCATGCTACGTACCAACTCTCGAACCAAGCTGCATCCGCCATCCATGCCAACCAGCTCTCGTCGGAAAGTGCCGTCCTCAGAACACTTTCTCAAGCGCAGTAGACCGACCAAGATATCCTGCTCTGGATCCTCATACGACAGGAATGTCTCCCATCCGCCATTCGCCGTGTAGTCCCTCCGAAGCAGTTCGAGATCTTGAGGTCGGATACGGTTGTGAATCTCGTGGAGCTACCATGTCAACAAGGCGCTTGGCCTATCATGACTCACCCCAACTTCGCGATACCGCACATCTCGGCACTCAGCACCAAAGTCTTTCATTCGAGCAAGAGCAAGTTCACGCAAGTTGCCATTTTCCACACCAGATGATACCAAAGGCATCGGAATGTCTCTAATCTATATCAGTCTGTGAAGTCTCGTCATCTCACGCACCTCTGCACACGGTAGACACGGGTCCAGGGCGGAACCAAGGCCATAATCCTGGCCACAATATCGACAAGAGCATTCGGAGGGTAATTCTTGTACTTTCCAGTGCGCCAGAGCTCGTACAGGCCTAGCTAGTTAGCAAGAGTCGGGCAGCGTAGCGACCCACCTGTACCACGGATGACCAGAGTAGGGTACAATTTCAAGCCATCGGAGCGGAACGCCGGGTTCTCGAAAAATTCCTGAGCGAATCAGTTTGCGTCCTTCTCCACCAGAAACCCACCTGGAACTGCCAAATATCTCTTTCCGTACCGCAATTGGGCAGATCGGGCATCATGTGTGCGACAATTTTATATCCAGCATCTTTGGACATGTGGAATGATTCACTGACAGCGCGAACAGTGTGACCTCGATTGGTATCTCGCGCAACATCCTGCGGGTATTAGTGCAAAGTCGTACACAATATGCCTACCTCGTAAACGGATTGCACACCAATCTCCAGTCGCGTACAGCCATAGCGAAGCATTTGACTGGTCCGGTAAGCGGAAGACTTGCAACACTCTTGTGAACCTACCTGAGGTGCGGCTTCAAACAGTAGTCCGGTCGAGTCTCGATGGTGATGCCGACACACTTGATCTTGCTCTGCTCGGAAAACCTACGCTGGTCAGACTTGTCCTGGACACGTTGCGACTTACTTGACTGCCTCGTCCACGTCATCGGTTGTATATCCACTTAAAGCGTTGTGTAGACCAGCGATGAACTTGTGACGATACTCCTCTGGCATGGACATGAATGTGCCTCCCATCAGACTAGGGGATTGTCAGTCACAACTCTCGTCTGGGTGGATAACTCACATTATTTCCACTTTGTCCACGCTGTGGCCGAGGTCTCGGAGTTGATTGACACGCCCACGGGTTTGCTCGTACGGATCGTATCGAGCTCGAATTGCGCGCATCGATGTGGGCTGATATCGTCAGTCTTGGAGCTACATTTGCTCTCCACCTACCTCATAACCCGTATAAGATTGTGTGGAGTATTCAAAGTCTGAATCGGGACCACCGGGGCAGTACCTATGACAAAAAGATCAGATCAGACCAATTTAACACACTTCTCTTCAACGACTTACACGCAGATATTTCCCGTCATCGCCACATGGGGACATCGATGCGGTTTACACATGACGGCCACAACGGCGACACCACTTGCCGTTCGGACTGGTTTTGCCTTGAGCCAGCCTCTCAGCCTATCCTTCCATTCCTCGGGCACAGCAGCGAGAACATCGGTGAGCCGTGGGACCGCTCGAAGACCATATTTCTTGGAGTACTTTGCGCGAAGACTGTTGAGATTGGGTGGCTCAAAGGAAGAGGAGCTCGAGGATGAGTACGAGGCTATGAGGTCTCGCACTACAGCGGAGACGCAGAGCAGATGCAGCTCTGACTGGGATGTCGGCGGAGCGATCATCTTTGCTTGTTGTGAGGACGTAACAAGGTTGACGAAGCGAATGAGAGAAGGATCCAAGCAGTGATGAGATGAATGCTTTTCGATAGGTTATGCTGTATGTGCCTCCACTGCATGCCAGGGTTTGGTGCATATATAAAAAATGATAACAATTTTCACTTCCTCTTCTTCTTCTCTTTTCAACTAATTTTCAATTCATGATCCCCCCCATGGCCCTTGTAATTCTCTCACATGTACAAGTCGACAGTCATGGGAGGACGTTTCGACGTCCGCAGCGGTGTATCAGAGAAAGATATGGGGCTCTACTTTGGCTCACCAAGAGTGCGCGTTTATGGCGTTCACAAGGAGTCGGCGAGTCACTATAGCCCGTACAGAAATACGAATCCATTGTTGCTATCACAAGCGACGAGCATGCATCTATCCCATATGTTCACGAGTGTTGCGGTTGTCGTTCTTGTATCACCGTTTCTGCGCTGCATTGCTGTATGTTCTCTGAACAGGACTATAGTCAGCGCCGAGTTGGCCTTCACTCTTAGTTTACTGCAAAGCGCAAGTCGCGCGTGCCTATTGTCTCGTCGGGAAACGCAGACAAGCGCTCTCCAACTCACTGAGACGTCATCCTCTTCACCCAACACCTTTCACCTGCGCACATGACAGTTTACATAGCAACCATCGCTTCGTCCATCCTCAATCTCTCATTCTGTGGACCTCTTAGCTAGCAGCCCCCTGGTTCAATGCCAAGCATCCTTGCCAAGTTCCGACGATCTCCCTCCACGTCCTCTTCACTCTCAAACGACTCTCGCCATAGGCGCGCTTCGACCGCTTCTGCACATACCCATATCTCTTTCGACGACGGAGAAGTCATCGCAAGTCCCATCAACTCGCCACTGAAAGGTCAAGCCGGTAGCGCTTTCGTAGAAGATTTCGGCCTGGACGATCGCGGCGCGACCAACCGAACCACCACTCCAAGTCAGACGAAACATCGACCCTCACCGCTGGCCGTACCAACATCTGGTCAAAGGGCTCAAGTGATCGGCACACCAAAGCTGGTTCTCACGGAAGACGGCTCAAGCTCACCTATCAGCGTCACAGGGAGTCCCGCATATAGTGGGAGCCGGCGAGCTATCGGTCTAGGTCTCGGCGACGTGGTGAGTGGACCCAATCCTGTCCCGATGCTGACTGCTAGTCAGACAACGCCCGATTCCGATCTGCCCACACCAACGGGCCCAGCCATATCGGGTTCCAGATTGCCAGAGACAGCTACAATGTCTCTTCCTGTCGACACCACTACCTCACGAGACCGTTCCGGATCAGTAATATCAAATCGCGATTCCCTCCTCCCATATAATACTTCTCCGTTACTACCTGTGGACAGCAGAAGAAGCAGCACTAGCAAGAAGTCGCGCAAGAAACATCGCCGCCGATCCATCAACTCGGCGATATCGGCCCATAGTGGGATCGCAGCGGCGTTGGCTAAAGGTGGTCTACACATTGCCAGTCCAGTGGGAGAGGATTTGGTCAAAATACACCCGTCGACACAGAAGAATGCCAGCATTCGTGCACCGCAAAAGCGGAGTCCCTTTTTGACTCGTCGAGACGCGCAAGACGACGAGAATGATAATGACAGTCACTCGGCTGCCGCTTTGGACAATTACTCGGATCAAAACGACGATGATTCCGAAGACGACGACGACGAGACTGATAGCGATCTTGGCGATGATCTTCCGGTCACTGGCTTCGCCGTGGCTAGTAATCGAAGGAATGCCGACTTCCATGCCCAATTCTCAACGGTGGACGAAGGGGATTATCTGATCGAAGGTGAGAAATTATGCGAGGCCGGTCAAGGAGCTGACCATCATCAGATTATGGCTGCGCCCTTGCCAAGGAGATCCTAGTCCAGGGTCGTCTCTATGTATCAGAGAACCATCTTTGCTTTCACGCAAACATTTTTGGTTGGGTCACTGATGTGAGTGTGATTCCTAGCCTCTTGTTCTAGGCTGACCCGCTTCCAGGTCGTGATTGCCTTTTCCGACATCAGAACTATCGAGAAGAAAATGACGGCATTGGTCATTCCAAACGCTATAGGGGTCTCTACTGCAACTGCTCGGGTAGGTCCCAGCTTTGCGGGTGATCAACGCTGATATCTCCCCAGTACACCTTTGCATCGTTCATTTCCCGCGATACCACGTTCGACGTGCTCATGAACATCTGGCGCCTCTGCAATCCAAACGCTGTCATGTCCAGCGCATCGTTGGCTGGATACACCAATGTTGATACATCCTCACGTCCGGGGTCTTTCCATGGAGTAGAACCTGATCTCGCGGTCAAGACCACTCGTGGTCATGCGGCAACGCAATGCTCGTGTGGTAAAGAAGGTAGACATTACCCAGAGACGGCTTTGGATGCGATATTCCAAAGCACGCCAGAAAAAGTCTACAATCTCATGTTCAATAGCGAATGGTTCAAGAATTTCCTCAGTGATAATCAAAAACTCCGCGGTAGGTTTCCGATGATCAAAATCGTGCAACCAAAACTGACCAAGCAATCACAGACATCGAGTCGTCAGACTGGCGACCCATTAGTGATGGTGACACCAAGCTCACGCGTTCTACTTCGTATATCAAACCGTTAAATGGATCAATCGGACCAAAACAAACCAAATGTCACATTGTCGATGAATACGACCAATTTGATTTCGATAAATACGTCTCTCTCATCACCACCACACGTACTCCAGACGTGCCCAGCGGTGGAGTTTTCTCGGTAAAAACACGAACCTGTCTCATGTGGGCCGGGTCCAATTCGACCAAGGTGGTGGTGACCACTACTGTCGAATGGACAGGAAAGAGCTGGGTCAAAGGTGCGTTGTGCAGTTCAAAGCACGGCAAGACGTTCGTGCCGCTGATCTTCTGCTGCCATAAAACACAGGCATCATCGAGAAATCCGCTATCGATGGTCAGAAGCAATATCATGATGACCTTGAAACCGGGATGCGCGCGTACATGAAGGAACATGCCTCAGAGTTTGCCGGCGAAGAAGGAGACATCGACGAGGTCGAGGTTGCAGAGACAGCTGTCATCACTCCAGAGGTCTCGCCAACCGAAGCGCAAGCTTACGCCGCTAAGAACCGACGCGAGAGGCACGACGGAGATCTTTCCGCAATTCAAGGCGGTTTCGATTCTGTTGTATCTGGCATCAAGACCGTTGCTTCGGGCGTTAAGAGCGTGTCAAGTTCCCTTGTCGACTTGCTGTCGGGGATACCGTTGCGCGCTGAAACTTTCATGGGTGGAATCATCATCGCGTTGGTGGTCTGCAATATTTGGACCTACTTGGCGATGAACCCAACGGAGACCTCAATCGAAAGACGAGCGCGTCGCGAGTCAATGTCTCGGGACGATGTGTCAGATGCGCTACGATTGCTCATACAACAATCAAGCGCCGAACCTCTACGAGACGCAGTCGAGGAGGCGCGTGAACTTGTAGCCATTATCGATCAGGTAGAAGTCAGAGCCAAAAGATTACGGGAAAGTGTAGTATCATCTGATCTGGATTGATATTGTACATAAGATCTCCTAATATTGTCATGTATAGTGTTGTCTACCTCCCAGCTGCCAACTCTTCGTTGATCTCTGACAACCGCGTCTCCCAAGACTCGACATCCTCTTGCAAAAGACGTTCGATACGTTGAATCTCCAAATCAAGTTTCATCTTCTCCTCCACTGTAGTGGACGAGCCCAACGTCGTCATTTGCCAACCTTGCGCAGCCAGAGGTGTCGAAGGAGTCGCCAGTTGTGATCCATGAGGGTCAGCCGGCGCAGCGACCTGTGCATCGCCAAGCCGCAGATGTCGTACGTGGTATTTCAGTAGTGATGGGCGGTGGCTACGCAAGTCAGCCCTGCAATGCCTAGCGAATCACTCACGAGATGGTGACAAGCGTGATGCCCATTGCTTTAGCATGTTCGTACATCAACCCCTCAACATCGCTGGAGACAGCGGACGTGCATTCATCAAGCACAGCATAAGCGGGACCATGATAGCTAAGGAATATCAGCATAGTGTCGCTATCGTCGAGTTCTCACAAGAGTCTGGCCATTCCCACCTGTCAAGAAAAAAGAACCGTCAATCATGTTCATTCTACATACGCTGAAAGTGACCTACCCGTTGCTTCTCACCTCCACTGCAGATCAAAAGGGGCATTCAGTTTGCGTATCATAGGGGAACCTCCTAACTCACGAGAGAACATCTTTCCATTCCTTTCGTGTGTCCCAGCCACCCTCACGTTTCGGCAGGTACGCCAAGTGGACATGCTCAAGAATGGCCAAAAGTTCACTATCCGTCCGGCCCCTCGCTTTCATCTCGGCGTAAGTATGAGGACTTGACAGCTTACTCAGCATAGTTCTCGGTTCATTAGTCACACAAACAATCAACTGACTATATAACCCTAGCGAAGCTCGTAAGCCTTCATCCTGACAGGTAATGCGCTGACTTACTGATCTCTCAAGCTTCCTATGCTTAGATAAGGGCGCTGCGGCAAGAAGAAGATACCCCCTTCCCCATGTGCTGGCCTTTCCAGCAGTCCGGACCACGTCGGCCATAATTGCGCCGCAATTCTCGCAATAGATGTCTTTCCCACTCCACTGAAGAGCACAAAAAAGTCAGCTAGCTTCCCAGAGTGCCGAAAATCTGTGCTGCTTACTTTGGCCCGGTGATCAGAGTGTGTTCTCCCTTTTCCACTCGCAAGTCAAGACTGTGAACCAGTTCCTCTCCCCCTCGGTCAGTTCCCGCAGAGCCACCGGCAGGTGCCACGATTGGTACACCCTTCAGCAGCAGATGGTCAGGTCCCACTACTACTGTACCTTTGATGTTGGACATATCATAGAATGGCTACAACAGCCAATTAGTCAGTGGCCAACACCTCGCACGCTCACCTCGGGCATCTCTTCGATCCGAGAGTGCTTAGGATAACGATTTCTGTCCAGTGAATGCAGCGTGGACAAAAGAGCATAGACCCGACTAGTATATCCGGACAGCTCTGCAAGATCTTTGCCTGAATACATGAGTCGACCGCCCGCATCCGCAAGGGAGAGTAGCAAGCGCCTATTCGACACATAGCCTGACAACGTGTGTCAGCTTTTGCCGTCCCCCAACTCACTTACTTTCTGTACGTTCGGCGACTCGTTGATGATCCCCGCTACGTGCTATGAGCGTGACCGCTGGGAATAAGATAGGGATCGACATGAGTCCATATCCGCATGCAGACCAGAGATATTTGATGACGAAGTCTTCGGTCATTCTGCAAACTCGTCAGTGAATATACCGATTGGGCAAAACAAACCCATAAGGAATTCTAGCCTTGGAGCCCGTCCGTCAGCATTCGGCTTCATTCTGTCCACCTACTCGGAAAGTAGAATGAACGTGGGCTCGTAACCGGTCAAAGGCTGCTGTCAAGATACCCTTCTCTCGGCGACCACCGTTGTAGAAGCTTGAGATAGCAAAGTAAGCGGGTATCTCGCCCGTGTACGACTTACGCAACCTCTTCTCCATCCCGCCCTATTCGACTCAGACCAGCTCTGTAGTCTCCTTCGAGCCGAGCTTCTGTCGCAGCCATTTTGCCAAACGCGGGCGTGGCCTTCCGTAAGATCCAAGCCGTGAAGCCATAGTTTGCGAATAAACCGATGGTGCCCAAAGGCCCGAGTCCGGCTGCCAATTGGGATGTGAAGATGACCATATCCAGCGCCGGCTTGCCCAGATTACCGCTGCGAGAGTGTCACTATCACGTACATGATCCATTTACTTACTAGAGCGCAGCCAAAGAATCGCAAAACCGCGCCACATCCGTAGTGATGAACCTGCAAGCGGGATCAGACATGTGCCAGCACGACGGACGTGACAGACGCACTGGTCAGCCGTCCCAGTGGCAGCCTCACTGCCTTCGTGATGCGCAGTAGGACTGTTCCCAGCGTCCTCGTCTGACCGACCCGCAACGCCTAGGCCCAGGCCAAATTTGTAATAATTAAGCTTGTCGCTCCTACAGTACCTGGAGTCAGCTGCCAATATATCGAAGACGAAGCTCTGCCTCACAAGTATAGATCATGGACATATCGCGTGAGGTTTGTCCTGAACGCTAGCGCTAGTTTTCTTTCAAGGTATCGGATCTTCGAGCATGTCAGAACTGTTTCTCGAGCCTTGCTTACTTACCATTGAGTTCGTGTAAGTGCTCGGAAGCGCCAAGACAAACCACCAACCAAGGCCACGAACGAATCCAGGTCCGTTGGCGGAGACCTTTCTCTTATTAGCCTACTTCGTACGCTCCGTCTCACCAGATCTCGGACGATACGCCCATCGAGCCGAGCGACCATCACACTCAATATGGTTCTCGCGAGAAGGAAAAAGGTGTGGAGGACGAGCAGAAACGCTTCCTTGCCGCTTTTACTGAAGTGTTGATCCGTAAGCGAGGCACAAGCAGCGAACTACCCACCTTGGAAAAGCGACCCGCAAGACCGCCGCCAACATCTGCCAAAATCGCCTATTCACTCCTAATCGTTCGTTTATACCCAGAGGGGGGAAGAGATGATAATGTTGATCATACAATTCTCTTGCCGTTGGGGTGATCCGAACTTTTGAGATTCGGCTCATGTGCGGCACCAGTAGCGTACGAGACCCAGAAGGATCTGGTATATACTTCATTATGGTGTGAGTCGTGCTTTTATGACAGCAACAGTATTTAAAAAACTCACTAGATCCACCAGCTTCCTTTCCAATGCCGGGGTATTGCTATCGCAAAAGTGAATCAACGCCCACCGGCACCCTCCTGCGGCCATGCACTTACAGTGGCGTCTCAGCCTCCCTGCGCCGCCGCTCCTCTCTCTGTACGCTCCTCTTGACTCGCCATTGTTTCAACAGTAACGCGTCCGATACTCCTTTAACATGATCGAGCGGAGTTGAGCGTACGAGGACGGCTGTCAACAGCACCGTCGCCAGAGCCCGGCGATGTTCAAGTATCGATTGGAAGGTGATGGGCAGCTTGTCCGACATGCTGTCCTGGTTGTTGACTGTGCTACCGTGGACTGGAGCATCGAGCGAAGGAGGAATGATATGATGTTCAACCCGCTATCTGTAGTGAGGATCTGACCCATGATTTACCGGCTATGCAGATTAACCGCATCTTCCTTCCCACAGTCCTCACCATCACGTGGCGCCGCTCAAAAGCGTTGATCAAAGCTACAATGTCCTTCATCTCCTCTTCGATTCCTGTATTCCCGTATAGCTTCACCACAAGACTTGCTTTCCGATATGGACAACAGCAAGGATGTCACACCCACGCGTACTCTGACATTAGAGGCCAAATACAGGGGCGCTTGTGTCGAGGTATGTTCTCGCGATCAACCCATAACCGCCTGGTGCTGACTCTACGTAGGACCTACAACTACCTCCAGCCTTTTGTTTACCCTTTGGCAAGTGGATTCAGGCAGTGAATTCCATCGCCCCGCCCTAATGAAATCACAGATTCACCAATTGAGCGGGCTCTCGAGGCTGCATACGAGCGCGAATTCGATCAGTTACCGTAGGTCCGCCGAACGATCAAAGCCGAGCGCTTCGTCTGACTACAATCATCAGCATCCTCAACGATCAGCGGAAACCTGTGGGATATCTAGAGATACCAAGCCTTAAAGCAAAGTCTCAAGCAGGGGGCGTCAATGATTCGGATTCAGTTTGTTCGTATCACTCGATTACTCCACCGCTCCGCATACCTTCGACGATGCGGCTTCTGTCGCTAACGAACTATGCCTTGCCTTCAGCGCAACATTTGACGCACTTCCCGTTAACATCTCGGTCACATCCATACACGATCATTCATCCTCTCACACCGCTGGAAGAACTGGAGGATTTCTTCGCGTCCAAACGCGTCGATTTTGCGTTGGGTACACCACTACGACAGCAATGCAGGAGGATGACTGACTGATGTTCACAGTCACCGACATCAACAGGAAATGGGTTCTAGCTGTGGCGACCAAAGAAGACCTGGAGGTAGGTCGTTCATGGCGACATCTCGGCACACATATCGTGCATGCGTTAAGCTGACGGTGATCCAAGACCTTCGTTAAGAGACGAGGCTGAATTGGGATTGAGGCATCCACACGCTCGACTTTTTGCAGGCCGAGTCGCAGTGTTCAGAACTAGCAAGGTGCCTGAGGGGCAAGGTTGCCTCCCGTTAAGCCCAGCCGCGCCGCGCGATGGGGAGCCAAAGAAGTACCCACGACGCTCGACAGGGCCTTGTCGCCGATATGCGAAATGAATGATCAGGATGACTGCTCTTTCTTTCGTCTTGTTGTGTCTACCCTGGTGGACTTCTGTCCGAACGGCTAGCAATGCGGTATTTTCTTCCCAACAATGATCACTGCAATGACGCCTCGGACGTGAGCCTTCTGATCGTGCTGGCTTAATTGCGCATGTTGTCCCCCAATGCAATTAAGCCGTCTATTATCAGCAGCGACTCAGTCGTCGGTACAGCCGTTCGTGTGATCGCCGAGTCCCGGCGAGAGTTCCGGCGAGCTCCCCGCACACTGTATAGCTCATACCTGCCTTTCTGGTCCAAAATCTATCGAGTATGAGGCGCTGCTGCGAGCAGTCTACCGATAAGGGCATCTTCTGCCGAGCTACTGCCGTAGCGGTTCGAATGGACCCAATTCCACTTCAGCCGCATGCTGATGAGAGACTACACTCAAGATTTGAACTTATTGATCTCGGCCCCTATAAGACGGCCATAGCGTTGAAGATGAATGACAGCGACCTCGTGTTAAGTCAAGCACAACAAAGCAAGCTGCAGACACCAGACTGAACGGTCATGGTAGTTTTGTAACTAGATTGGGTGTTCCGTTATACCAGCCTGGCATTACACAGCTAGGGAGTGAGGTCATGTGGCTCGGCCGATCAACGGTTCATCCGACGTTCAGCAGCCAGGATTCAATCACAAGAAGGGCACTTAGGAGATAGTTTGTCGACGATTGTCCCGTAATGTCAAGTTGGTTGGGTTTCCCGCCAGGTTGAAGGCTTTCATTCGAGAATCCTTGTCAGAGTGACTGTTTAGAACCGGTTTCTGGAAGACCTGGCAAACATTCGAGACTGGATAGACAACCATAGTACAAGGAAAGTTTGGATCACAACTGATGGTGGTGATGTGTGAGCTTGTGATTTGATCATTGGTGGCATGACTTCAACCTATCAGGTTGGCGAGCAGGAAGATGTGGTAGGGGGAAATGTGGCAAAAGGACTGGAACAACTCTTAAGCGGTGTAATGATAAGAAAGGGCTTTGTAGGAAGAGGTTTCAATATTAATTTGATGGATATCTTTCTTGAGTCTGTTCTTATGGGTAAAAGTGTGGGCGACTCATTGGTAGAGTCCCTCACTTTCACAAAATAGATAGCAAGTCCTTCCACTCAGGCCTTTTTTTTATGCATCAGTCTGGACTGTTCAATTCGATGTTCTTGAGTGCTTATTTCGTGGAATCAAGGATAGATTATATGGAACTGGAGATCGAGTTGGTCGTGCTGGGAAAAGCTCAACCTTGATCTTCACGTCTTCAGCTGGGGTCTAATACAATAAGACACCCAAACGTGACTCAGGCTGGCTTCCATGTTCAGTAAAATCAATGCCTTCTAATTTACACCATGATGTATACCTTTGCCTTCGTTGCATCAACTGTCACGCACTTGGCTACTGTCATCTGGTCAGGTGACTTATCATGTCACAGCGCACAGCGTGCAATTGTGCGAGTCCATGCGCACACGAGTATTAGAATGGTGCCCAGTCGAATGGTGAGTACTTGCGGCCGCCTTAGATTCTTGATGAATGTCCGAGCACACGCTCAACTGCTTTGTGAGTAGACACAACCATAACAAGCACTCGGGTATTGATAGGCTTCGCTCAACTAAGTAGTAAAAAGGTATTCAATCCAGGTATTTTCCTGGCTTTGGATGCTTTTTCTCATAGATCAGAAATATCAAAACCTTTCTGTACAAGTCCCTTCCACCTCTTCACACCGTGTCATGATCGTAAGCCACATCAACCGATGATACACCAAACACACCGGACGACATGGAACAAGCAAGCTACGCGAAAGTCTCAACACAAATCAAAGTCAGCAACAAACACGCAAGAACATGCCTCTATTGTTCTCTTCAGTAAACATCAACAAAGTTCTGCAAACTTCACCAAACCCCTCCAGCATTCTATTGCCCTCGATGTCACTGAAACATCCACACGCCACACTCAGTTTGCTCTATTGTTCTCTCTGCCAAAGACCAAACAACTATGTCAAACTTCTATTGTTCTTGACAAAAGGCTCATGTCACCAAAATTGACTTGGCTATGATTCTATTGTTCTTCGTCGGCCAAAATACGGAACAAAACGGCGAAGTACGGCTATCTTGACAGACCTTGACGTAAGGAAGGAGGTATAAGAAGGAGCAATGTCCACAACATAGTTAGCTTCCCTCGTCGACTCTAGATTGATGTCTTCTAGCTAGTACTTGCGTAGTTACCTAGCTTTTTGTATTGCTATACCGACCAACACGTACTTGGCTACTTTCCCAAGAGCCCTCAAGTTAGACCTCAAAACAGTTTAAAGATATACCAACATCAAAGAAGTTCGACCAACTTTGTCAAACTTACCTTACGTATCCTTTCCCGTACTCGAACTTTGACTGCTGAACGACGGGTTATTCGTTAGTCAGCGAAGCCCCAAGACACACCGCTCAAGGCCTGGTTCCAGCTCTTGGACCACACTTCCCTTTTACCACCTCCTCCATCTTGTGAACTTGATCCTCCCAAGCAAACCCACTGTTGACCATCTCACAAGCCATGGATTGTCGCCGTTAATTGTGATCCAAGTTTGCTTTGAGCTGTTGTTGTTTATCCAGTCTCTGGAGTCTACCAGGCCTTCCGGGGACTGATTTGTTACAGCAGGACATGGCGCATTTTGCAAAACTCGTATTTCATATTTTGCAAAATAAAGACTTGAGCAATAGAATCGGTAACCGTTCCTTCAGGTTAGTCCACAGTAAGACAATGACTTGACAGCGTGCTTGATCTCGGCTACTTTGCTGTACTTACTAAATTTCTTGCTGATGAGTTCTGCCATGCAGCCTAGTTCTGAGATACACCCTCATACATATTCTCGGCCAAAAATGTGACTCTGACTGACAGACCCCCCTTCCAGATCTCACAGGCGTTGCAAAACGAGCCAAATGTGACAGTGATATGTCGAAATAAGTGCCACTTAACCACAGGTGATCTATCACCGCTTATTCCAGTGACTTGTACGCTTATATACTCGCCTCTATTATTCTCTTCTTCTCTTCTTCTTTGTACCTCTGTATGCACGCTTTCAACATGATACATAGTTGATGTGCAGGTCAGGTAGCCCAGACGTTCACAGAAGCCGATTGTGTCCACTCAATTCCCGGGTGCACGTTCAGATGAGCAAGCACAAATTATTTTCTCCTGACAAAAGTCGATCGCAAATATGCCCACACCAGCTGTGTTTCTCACTTGTGACTTTCTCTTTGCATATATCCTTGTTCTCAAACGGATTTAAAGCGGGACTCACGACTCTCACAAGTGATTTTAGGGATGACTCGAGAATAAATATACGCTTGAACAAGTCAGAGCTGCATCAGATCCACAGCTCTTTTTACTAGTATCAATATAATCTTCTCCTCTGTCCTGGGCCCATTGCCTCAATGCCAATGGTTGATCTTGCGTCCCCTTCTTGGCACAAATTGAAGCCTTATAGCTGTCACTTGAGGTTCCCAACTTTTCTTGCAATGCTTCACTGATGTTACGAAGCAGTGCCTGCAATATCTGTGTGAAGGTCAGATCAATGGATTCCAAGGCTATCGCTTACAATATGTCTGAGTCCTCGACTAGTTGGGTGAGCAAATCACCCGCTTACCAAGTATTGGTGGACAATGTATCTATCTATGCACGTAGAGGTGCACCAGCATTTACAACGGCAGGAAAGGGGCGCTTCACTTCTTCAGCAAGAAGTGGGGTACCGCTGAATGCACTTGATTGTGTCGGAATAAGTGCCACTTAGCCACTGGTGATCTATCGCCGCTTGATCCAGGTCTATTACACGCTTATATACCCGTCTCTATCGATTCTTTCTTCTTCTTTGTACCTCTGTATGCACACATTCAACAGATTGAGTCTTGATTCCTGAATAAAAGTTCAAGTGATTCTTTGGTCTTGGAAAAGAGATAGCGGGTTCCTCCAGTCAGCCCCCATCATATGCATGAGTCTAGACTGTTAAACTTGTCACTTCCGATTGTTTATCCAATGGGATTGAGGATCAACTCAATGGAATTATGGATTGAGTCGGTTGTATCGACAAAAGTTGTAGCGAGAAAGACTCGATACAGCCAAAGACAGAGTTGATACCTTGAGAGAGATATCAGAAATGGGGGACGGGTGGGGACGGAGGAGCATACACACCTGGTGGACGTTCAGTGACTCATTTCTGTCTGGCTGAGTATGGCTACTTGGATGGGAACAGGACCTGACAACAAATGACAATCAATCCATAGCTGGGGCACAGAGAAACTAAGTACTAAGGATGGGCTGCTTATACATACGCCAGAAACGATTACTCGACTGAGCTCGACTCCGTCGATCCGTCGAGGTACCCTACACCCTGGAGGATTGCTGCGATCGAAAGTCCTTCCTGATCGGCAGTCCCCAGCAATTATAGGAGAAAAGTCTTTCGTTCAACATACAAGCAAACCAAGGAGGCCGTTTCGTCACACGGAGGTCTCACTAGTGCAGCCTCGTCTTCACCAGTCAGCAAAGACATCAAAGCCGCGGAAAAACATACACCACGAGTGGGGAGGGGGTCATATATCGCAACTGTGCGCCGACTCGGGTGGTTATTGGGTGAATTGGAACGCCGACAGGTCTCGTGAGAGCCTGAGCGCACAAGACCATCATTTGCATTTCAGGCATATCCCCTGAGACTGCTGATAACTCTTTGACGACCAGGCTTTCGGTGGGATTCGGTGAGGAACGTGCTTAACCCAGCATTCCGTGATGATTATGACTACGTGCTCGTTCGCCAAATGCTAATCGAACCAGGGAGCCGAATCGTGGTCGTCGCTACATCATTCAGCGATCGGTGGAACGAGCATCAGTGAGGGCGCTGCACACTTTAGTCGGCGTCAGGCTGGTTTGAAGAAGTCCCTTATGCCGGAATTCTGCGTTGGATCGATGACTCTGCTCTTCGCGGAGCTCTTCATGTTCTTTTTAGGCGAAGTGGTTGAAGGGACGCTCATCGCCTCCAAGAGCAAAGCGAACTCCTCCTGTGTGATATCAGCAGTCATGGCGACTTTTTAGTCAGTACCAGCCCCACCTTTGCGATGATGCCTCCTGTCGCCTCCTTGTGTCCGCGCGCAAAATCGCCACCGACTCTATCATGGAAACCTGGAATCGTACGACCATACTCATTGAGAAGTGCGATTAGATCCGCTGAGAAGGTCAGCATGGACATCTGGACGGGAACTCACGTCGGACATCATCTGGCAGGCTGCGCAAAGAAGCTGCAATGCGACAAGAGAAGGACACTTTGCCGTCCGGATGAAAACCAGTATTGGCGCACTACGCTCTTAACATCAGCTCGTGGTCGACTTTCGCTGAAAAGGTCTGCATTACCATGACCATCACCAGTTTTGGACTCTTCCGGCCTAGCGTACCGGCCCACCGAGTGGCTATCACTGGATGCACTTCTTTGCGGTCAGCGGACGATCTTCCCGATGACATGGAATTGAGTTACCTTGGAAACCGGTGTGTACCGTGATGACCGCGACACGGCTGTCCAGGGAGAAACGCGGGGCTGCTGCTAAGCGCTACTGTGATCCAACAAAAGCTCACCTGTTCTTGCCCATCTCTCTGTCTCAGCGGTAGCGTCGAGCTTGCACAATTTCAGGAAAGCATTCGACGCTACTTCACTTGGCCGAGAAGCTTGTAACATGATCTAGATGAGGCGGTCAGTGAGCTACCAGCTGAGCAGGCGTCGATCTCACATTCCACGCTTTCGGTACTATACGCCTCGTCAGCGCCGAGGAGACTGAGCCAATTGAAGAAGACTCACCGTTGTACTCTGCTGTCCGCCGAGGTGCATTGATGCAAGAAACGGCGTCACTTATTGTTTTTGATCCATACCTTCGAGCCCAGATCAGCGTGGCCACAGACTTCTGATGGGCAAAGACACGAACCTCTTTACAGTCTCTCCCAACTCAGAGGGCCATGGAGCCTGGCCCCATTTGAGGGCACTTGGACCGAGATCTGTGTTCGACTCAGCTTGGCTGGACTTGATACTCCTGTAGCCTCATTGACTCACCACCGACCGCTCCAACGACTGCTCTCCAGTCATCCTCTTCTTTTACTCGAGGGTGAAGATCTCGGAGCATCACATAAGTGAGTAGCGCTGCAGTAGCTATGGGCGGAGTGTGGCACGCTGTGAGGACCTGTGAGCCTTCCGGCCACTGTGACTGCATAAGCGGACTGTCATCGCTTAAGAATGAACGAGCAAAGCGCACCTCGTCTGACATGTGATGATCGACTATCAAGACTCGCTTCCCATGCGTGTCGTCGCCTGGAGGTAGTAGGGATCGTCCGGGTCTACTTCCTTGGTCTAAGACGATTACCTTGTCTGCTTTGGTCGAACTCATTCGTTCCATTTCGAAATCCGAGAATACGTTTGTTCCTTTGGCAAGGTGGTGTACTTGAATGAGATCTGGTGGATGGTTCATGTGGAGTAAGGCGCGATACAACAAAGATCCCGCTGCACGATTCTCGATTTCAATATTCGCTTGGCTGACTTCAAGTCAACACTTACCGGAGAGACCATCTGCGTCTTTGTCGGGTACGATCAATACCGATCTCTTGTTTTCAACACTTCTCATGAATCAGCTAGGTGCTATTGGCATGTATACTCTGACTGACATATCCAAGATGAAACGGCGAGCTTCGCGCATAGCGTCTCGGGGCGCAGGCCAGTCCGCCCATTTCGGACCGTATTCGGATTCGGACATCGAGGAGCTAAGAATTGGTGTCCCTGGGCTGCCGGAGCTCCCACGACGTCGTTTCGTACTGCCAGTCACTGTGCTCTGTGAGTTGAAAATCTAGGTGAATATTCACAAAAGGATGATTACACACTGAAGCCGGGTGTGCTACTCCGAGAACGCTTCGACAGCATATTGAGCCTCAATCGTCCCCACAAGGACAGGGTCACCCGCGACGGTATTGACGGCAGGATGGGCGGCGGTTGGGCTACCGACCTATCTCGGAGGCAGAGAGAGGAGTGGGCCGCTGCTCAGGTGAAAAGTAATGATAGAAGCGTGCTATCAAGCTGAATGATTGTGCGATCGAGATCGTTAGTAACCGATACGAAGCATTGTTGTGATGACGTAACTGAGGACCGAGAGCATGAAACACGAGTAAGGATTTGAAGCAATGACATCCACGTGACACTCGATCGACCTGACATCCATTCGACCACGAATGAGACGTGCAAGGGACAATTCAGACTCGAAGCATAGTAGTACAGGCAACATCTAGCGAGATCCAAACAGAGCATGTCCGGTTGACTGCCTGATAGTCGGCAGATCGCGATCACTCGGATTAAGCTGGATATATCGATGGTAACTGTCTTGACACAATCAGTTTTTGGATTTGCGATGTTCCTGATTATTTGACGAAGCGTTAGCATACGAGACTGGAGGCCGGATGATGCTCTGGACGCACCTTCGTCTGTTCCATCGTTGCGCAGATTTCGATCAATGTTAGCTGACTTCCGTTGTCAACACATCGAGCGATTCGTTGCCAAGCTCACAGAGTTCGTATATCTTCGCGTCCCTGTGATAGCGGAGAGGTAAATCATTGCCGAGGGCGACTAGTGTGGGTAGCTACTCACCGGTATAACTTCTCCATGGGCATCTCAGTATTGAAGCCAGCGCCACCAAATACTACGAGACAGACGGTTAGCTTTCCTCACTCTAGCTTCTTGCATGCTTACCTTGTATGCCAAGATTGGCATTCTCTACGGCAGTCCTGCTTGCGAAAGCCTTGGCCATCGAAGCGTAAAACGCTGGAAGGATGGCTGAGTCAGAAGACTTGCTGTAGTGATCGAAGCGAAAGCGCTCACTGTTTCGCTCGCCACTGTCTTTTGCCCATGCAGAGCGCCACACCAGTCCCCGGGCTGCTTCAGCGCCTATGGCCATGTCTGCGAGCATGAACGCGACTCCCTGATGATTGATGATGGGCTGTCCCATAGTCTGCGGCGCATCAGCAGACGACGGTGACAGGAGACGATTAACTTACTCGACGTTCCTGGGCATATTTTGTGGCCTCTTCCAAGGCGCGCTGGGCAAGTCCCACTGCGGCGGCTGACACGAGGGGTCGTGTTATATCAAACGCTTTCATAGCGACTGCAGTATTGCGTCAGATCGTGTGCCGCAGCGGCGCTAAAGACAGGGATGTAGATCGCGCACTTTTGAAACCCTCTCCGGGAGAGCCCAATACGTTCTCTTGGGGCACAACAACGTCTTGAAATGTGACCATTCGAGTATCAGAACATCGTTGACCTAAGGACCGGTTTCAGCCAGAGCGTGAGTTCAGCAGGAGGCGTACAAACCCATGTTTATCTCCTTCTTGCCCAGAATGATTCCTTCCGTATCAGCATCGACGACGAAGCCAGTCATGCCTTTGCTCGGCGACGCAGTAGGGTCAGATATAGCGAGGACGAACTTGGGCCAAGTCAGTAAAATCCTATCGGTGACATCGCGTTCACTCACAAACCAGTTTGCGTGTCCAGCATTCGTTCTGCAACAGTCAACTCAAGCGCGTATTGGCAAAGATTCTACGTACATCCTGTTGCGACGGTCAAATCTGTCAGCAAAAAGGTGTCACGGCCTGTTCAAAAATATACTGACCACATCTTGCTTCCATTGAGCACCCACTTATCACCCTTCTTTTCAGCCTTCGTTTTGATCCCAGCCACATCAGATCCTGCTCCGGGCTCCGTCACACAGTACGCCGCCATCAGAGGCTCCTCCGTCATCCGGCCTAAATACTTATGTTTGGTCTCGTGAGATGCGGCTACTATCAGAGGCGCTTCTGCCAATCCATTCGCTGCCGGGTATGCGTTGAGCTGACTTCTTGCTCATCTGAAGGGTCCTCACCTTCCATCGCGGTCTGCATGCCAGAGCAGCCAAAAGCCAATGCCTCAGAGACAAGGGCACATTCGAGAAGACCTAGCTCTGGACCACCATACTTGTATGGATCAGCAAACAGTAGTCGCTCCTCAAACCTACAGCTTCTGGAATATGGGTGTTTAAGAGCCCGAGAGAATGAGCTTCTTTGAGGATAGGCCAGGGATAAGCCTGTGATATGTCAACGGTAATTCGGACAATGCCAAGTCATGCATTTACCATGGTTCGATCGTATTCAGCAGCCGCTGGTATGATCGTCTCTCTGGTGAAGCGCATTGCGAGATCTGTGAGGAGGGAGTCAGCTTGACCGATTTGGCCGTGAGTTGTAATATGAAAGTGACCTTGTATACTGCGCTGATCGTCGCTGAGGCCAAAGCTGACCGCTAATCCGGATCAGATGTAAGCAGTGGTCTTGCGCGAGAAGAGTCACTGAAATCGGACAACCTACGGCCAGAGGGAGTGCCGGTCACAGTGGCCAACGCGCGAGTATTGAGAGAGACCTGAGCGCGGCCTGGTGACGATCGGGCGCTCGACCGAGCTATGTGCTGCAGTCTGATGGAGATCTTCATGACTGTGAGATGGAAAGGGTGCAAGGTCGTACTATGACAATGTGCAGTTGACAACCTTGAAGAAAGGCCTCGATGGGCATCTACATCGAGCACTATCACTTTGAATTTCATCATCTATCATTCATTCCATTCTCCACAGAGCCGGTTACTCGCACAATAGTCTCATAACCGGATGGAATACGTAACAAGCAGAGATAACGCGTGTCTCCGGTTAGGCGTGGGCCCAAGCTGTGTAGTGCTCATCCAGTCACGCCTATCGCCAAGCAGCTCAGAGACGCGCTGGTGGAGGTAATGTGAGTAACTAATCTTTGGTCTTTTCAACAGTGACTGGACGACACGCGGACCAAAGCCGCTCTCATAATCACTCTCATTCTACTTCGTTCACACCTCGCCTCGCATCTCCAATTCTTCCGTCTGGTCGTCATGGTAGAGCCCACCAACAAGAAACGCAAGCTCGAGACTAATGGTCACGCGTCACTCGCCAAGCAAGAAAGCTTCTCAGCAGTCTTGCAGCAGTTGGAGGCGGAAGAGGATGCTTCCGGAGGTGAGTGACAGAACCAATCCGCTTTGTCGTGTTCGATATGTGCTAATCAACACGCCGATCGTTCAGACAGTATAGAGACTTCTGCAGCATGGCCTCGACCCGCTCTTTCTCCTTTGGAGCCTAAGAGCCAATCTATAGGTCAGTGTTTTGCTTCCAATCCTCCATCGCTCCCTGCCCATCGACAACCAACAAATTCGAAGTGTGGGCTAACACCAACATCAGCCTTTCAGCAGATTGAGCTCGAAGAAGCCTCGGACCCGAGACTAGGTCCGACATTACGTCTCTTTGGCGTGACGCAACAAGGTCATTCGGTACTTGCGCATGTACACGGATTCAAGCCATATTTCTACATCGCGGCACCCAGCGGTTTTCTGAACAAAGACCTGGAGCCTCTCAAAGATAAGATCAATGTAAGTCAATCCAGTACTTCGAGGACTGCTTGCTATAGCACCCGCTACTTAGGCATCAATAACCTCCATTGGACCTTGTGTCACAAATTGCGCGATATTCAATCGAAGATCGCTGTGGGGTTACCGAGGAGACGAAACGGTGCCCTTTATCAAGATCACTTGCTCAGATCCGAAAAACATTTCGAAAGTAAAAGATAGGTCTTTCGCTTGTGAATCAGACCGGCTGATGCTGACGATGAAGCGCTTTGTTGTCTCCACGGGCCTTCGAAAGGGGTCAGATCGATTTCAACGGTCTTTTCCCGCCGGAGATCCTTACTTATGAGAGCAATATCGCATACACTCTGCGATTTATGATAGATACCAAGGTAGGTAGTCTCCAGGCTCGCTGAATGAAGAGTACATTAGGCTGACGATTGGGATTTGAAAGGTCGTTGGAATGAACTGGGTCGAATTGTCTGGCGGAAAATACGAGATTCTCGAAGGCCGGGACAAGCGCTCTGCTTGCCAGATAGAGGTGTCGTGCAAGTATGTGTGACTGAAACCCGTAACGGACCGACACTTACTAGGTGGCAAACAGTTATAAGGACCTAATTTCGCATGCACCAGACGGGGAGTGGTCGAAAATAGCTCCTTTGCGGATCCTTAGTTTCGACATCGAATGTGCGGGTCGCAAAGGTATCTTCCCAGAAGCCAACATAGATCCCGTTATTCAGATAGCAGCCATGGTCACAAGACAAGGTGGGTTCTGTAACTATCGCGTGCCAATGAAACGAATGTTGACAGAGAGTTACAGGCGAAGCGAAGCCCTTCATCCGCAACGTTTTCACGCTCAACACTTGCGCGCACATCGTTGGATCGCAAGTCTTGGAATTCAAAGACGAGAAGCAAATGCTGTTGGAATGGAAGAAGTTCATCGAGACGGTGGATCCTGATATGATGATTGGATACAACATTTCAAACTTCGATCTGCCATACCTCCTTGACCGCGCAAAGGCTCTCAGAATACCGGATTTCGCCTTCCTTGGTCGACTGCTTGGTAAGTCTAACGGTACATCATAGCTACACTATACTAATCGACGAGCTCAGGCGTGAAGTCCGAAGTGAAAGAAACTCACTTCTCATCCAAAGCTTATGGTCAGCGAGATTCGAAGGCGGTCAATATGGAAGGTCGACTTCAGCTCGATATGCTTCAGGTCATGCAGAGAGATTACAAATTACGAAGCTACACTCTCAATGCGGTTTGTGCGCAATTTTTAGGCGAGCAAAAAGAAGATGTACACCACTCCATCATCACGGAGCTGCAGAACGGTACGGCGGATTCGAGACGACGGCTGGCAGTTTACTGTCTGAAGGTGAGTCGCTTCCCGTTGTCCCGATATTAGCTAATTCCAAGCAGGACGCTTATCTTCCCCAACGATTGATGGACAAACTCATGTGTTTTGTAAACTACACGGAGATGGCCAGAGTGACGGGTGTACCTTTCAACTATCTCCTTTCGAGGGGACAACAAATCAAGGTCATCTCGCAACTGTACCGCAACGCCGCAGATGCAGGCTATATTATTCCCGCGATGAAGAGCGAAGGCACAGATGAGCAGTACGAAGGGGCAACAGTCATCGAACCAACCAAAGGCTTCTACGACGTGCCGATTGCTACCCTGGATTTCGCTTCCTTGTATCCATCTATTATGATGGCCCATAACCTCTGTTATACGACACTACTTGACAAGCAAACAATCGAAAGACTGAAATTGGTCGAAGGCGAAGATTACGTGCATACACCCAACAACGGTGAGCCAACGGTTATTCTATCGAGCAGCGGTCATGCACTGATAACGATGCAGACTACTTTGCCAAGTCAAACAAGCGTAAAGGACTACTGCCTCATATCCTGGAAAACCTGTTGGCAGCGCGAAAGCGTGCCAAACAAGACCTCAAGGTAGAGAAGGACCCATTCAAGCGAGCCGTATTGGACGGTCGGCAACTGGCACTCAAGGTAAGCTGCATATGAGGTCTCAATGCAGCTCATGCTCAACCGATGAAACGTAGATCAGTGCAAACTCCGTGTATGGATTCACCGGTGCTACTGTTGGCAAACTCCCTTGTCTTGCTATTTCGTCAAGCACTACCGCGTATGGTCGACAAATGATCGAACTCACCAAACAAGAAGTTGAGGCAGAGTACTCTGTCAAGAATGGTTATGATCACGATGCCAAAGTCATTTACGGTGACACCGACTCGGTAATGGTCCGATTCGGATGTCCGGACCTTCACACAGCTATGAGATTGGGTGAGTGCAACTCAGGCCATCGAGCAGTCGTAGCGTGGAACATCATGCTGACTTTCCTTAGGTGCCGAGGCCGCTGATCTCGTGTCAGGCAAATTCATAAAGCCCATCAAGTTAGAGTTCGAGAAGGTGTACTTCCCTTACCTACTTATCAGCAAGAAACGATATGCGGGATTGTACTGGACGAAGCCTGAGAAGTATGACAAGATGGACACCAAAGGCATTGAAGTGAGTCTACCTGTGTTATGATCCCTTCTTTGCTGAATTTCGCAGACTGTCCGACGAGACAATTGCCGCTTGGTGTCGACCGTCATTGAGACATGCTTGTTCAAAATGCTTATTGATCGAGACGTCAAAGGCGCTGAAGAGTGGGTACCGATATAATGCTTCGGTGCTGCATCTGACATAGCCGCAGTTATGTCAAACAGACCATTTCAGATCTTCTTCAAAACAAGATTGACATGTCTCAGCTTGTCATCACCAAAGCGCTCGCGAAGGCCGACTATGCCGCAAAACAAGCTCATGTGGAGCTTGCGGAACGGATGAGAAAGCGTGACGCAGGTCAGTTTTCTGCGATAAGTAGGCGCCTGTTACTGACCTTTTCTAGGCTCTGCTCCTGCTCTGGGTGACCGAGTCGCATATGTAATCATCAAAGGCATCAAAGGCGCGGCGGCCTATGAGAAGTCGGAAGACCCCCTATACGTCTTGGAGCACAATGTACCGATTGACACGCGATATTACCTCGAAAACCAATTGTCGAAGCCGCTTATGCGAATTTTCGAGCCAATCCTCGGTGAGAAGGCCGGCAGTCTTCGTGAGTGATGGAACAATTATTTGCACTTCGGTCATGAAATTCTAATGCGTCCTAGTCGCCGGCGAACACACGCGAACCATTCAAATTGCAACTCCGACAATAGGGGGACTGATGAAATTTGCGGTGAAGACGGTAACTTGTTTAGGTTGCAAAACGCCGCTTCGCAGCAACAAAGGTGAAGCGCTCCACTTTGTCGTCGAGATCGCCGGATGCTGACGCCAGACTAGATGGCGCGGTCTGCGTCAACTGTCGACCCAAATTGCCGGAGCTCTACCAAAAGCAAGTCGCTCAAACCTCGAGTTTGCAGATCGACTTCGCCCGCTTGTGGACACAGTGCCAACGGTGTCAGGGCTCCTTGCACCAGGTGAGGACTCCAACTACCTATGTTCGTTTCAGCGTGCTCACTGCATCTCCGCAGGATGTCATCTGCACGTCGGCTGACTGCCCCATATACTATCGTCGTACGGCTCGGCAAAAAGAAGTGGCAGCATCCGTAGCCCAACTGGATCGATTTGAGACTGAAGCGTTCTGGTAACAAATTCAAGTATCATCTGTTGTAGTTTTCACATATCACGCATTGTAGATACCCCGCTCTCGCTGTTTTAGTATACGTTCATCACGTCTTGTTACTATGCCATGTCTTGGCCGTGCATCGTCAGATCGCTGGGACCTCTGCAAATCCAGTACGCCCAAACCGCACCCAGCCAGTATTGCCCGAATCATTGACAGCCACCACTAAACCTCGATCGCCGTTTCGAAGGGCACCAATATTGACATTGGGAGTCGGCTGCCTAGCGTGAGGCGATGGAGGAGTGGACCAGAGCAGAGGCGACAGCCCTAGTCGAGATAGTAAGTTGGAGAAACCAGACGTTGCCCGCGTAGGTTGAGGGGCAGGCGGTCCCTTTGCCGTTATTTGGCGAGGCGGGCGTTGATACTGAGGGCCATGCCTTTTGGGTGGCCCCTTTGGTTCATCTGGCAGTCGATCAAAGATTTCCGCCAATTGTGAGAGTGAAGGCAGCGGTGTCGACCGTGCCCTGCGATGATATGAGCGAATGCTATTGACAACGAAGAATATGCGCTTACTCGATAGCTGTGATGAAGTAGTCTGGCTTTTGAGTTTGTAGACCCTCGTCGCTACCCTTGTCCCAGACACGCTTGGACCAGTTCGCCACGGGCTTCCAAACGTGGAAGAATGGGATATATGGATTCGACATGAGGGGATCATATATTGACGATGTCAATACGTCGAGCGGACGACAGGGAAGTGGCTGATTGTGACCAGCAGGAACGATGCGGAGTTGGGTAAAGATGGAAGCTAGGTATAGTCAGTATATACTGGTAAACAGTGCGTCCAGGACAACATACCATAAGTCTTGCCACTCCAGCGCTTGAGCAGACTTGTGCTAGTACGATGCGGACTTGGCCACCTGTCTAAGCCGAATCCAAGACCAATTGCGCTTATTCTGTGTGCCATCGAGAGTCCGGCTGCTCGGAGCAGGCCGTACAACTGGCGGACGAGATCAGGTATGTTCAGCCACCAGGTGCGGAAAGGGGGCAGATGCGGATCTTGTCTGTCCAATGGTGTAGAATCTGACGCCAGGGACGCCAGAAAGTGCCCGGGGATGAAGCGACGACTACGGTGAACAGTGTAACCCAACCTCTTGAGATATGCGTACGCCTAAGTCTCCCAATTAGCAGCTCTTCCTCTCCATCTCGATCTCGAAGCCTCTCTCACCTGGTACTTTTCCCAAGTCAAACCCTCCCTCCTTATGAACGTCGCAAACCCCTCCATTACGCTCATTTCAATTGCTCCCCTTACACCAAAATCTTCGTCTGACCATTGACCCAACCCAGCAGCCTCTTCCTCCTCTGTCTTCACGTCAGGTCCAACCCAGATCTGCAACGATCCTCGCTCCAGCAGATACAGAGCCTCTTCCGGAAGTAACTCGATACATGTCTTCCCTTTGCCCTTCGAGCCAGGCCAAGCGGGGTAGCGGACCGTTACGCCCATGGTGTCAAACAAGTGACCGTGAACGACAAGAAGCCTAGGATAAGGGTGAGAAGGAGTCAGGACGGCATGCGATATCGACTTGCTGGGAAAGGCAGGTCAGCATTCGATTCATGCGGCAAAATGGGCTTGATATTTCGACTCACCTGTGACCTCCACGGACACCTAGAAGGGCGTTGAAAAGGGCCTGTCTGCTTCTCTGCAGCATCATATCCTGCAAATTGACAGTCTCCTGTAGAGGCTCAAAGTCCTTCTCGCCTCTTTTGGGAATCGTTATGCTGATACGAGCCGTAGATTCGGTGGTGTCAGCCGAAGAAGGCAGATGTTGAATTTTGCTATAGCGGATCAGCGACTGTCAGGTTGAATTGTTCAGCTAGCAACCTACTCGGCGAAGCTCTGGATGACATTGTAGTCCATCCTTTCCTCATCCCCATCGTCGTCTCCCTCCTCTGCATGGCCCGCTGCTCCAGTGCCATGAGTAGGTGCCGGTAATGTCAGATTAGCCCGGGGGTCATCACCCTCCATCTCCTCGGCGGAGTCTTTCGACGCGGCTTGCTGTCGATTGGAAGCAGGGAGTCGACTTGGCCCTGCCTCGGGAGCGGATGACATAGTCATTACGAACGACACAGCAATTGATGATATGGAGCAGGTGAGAGTCTTGGAAGAGGAGATGAATGGTTGTAAAGCGGTATGATTGATTGGACGGATTACAAGATTGAAATTTCAAAATCAGAGTGCAACTTTTTTTTTCTCTTCTCTTACATCTGTCCAGCTCAACGCCAAAATCGCCAACGTCTGTAGCAGCTTGCCTCGGGAACACGAGCATAGCCAATTCGAGTGGTTCAAGCATGCGCGCATTCATCGGTATACGACGAGCGACTCATTCCAGATGGGCGACTGCCCATGTCCGGTCAAACGGTCGGTTTTACGCCACCATTTCCAATCCGCAAACGGCCATTGAGAAGATTGTACAGAAATATGCTGTTGACCTCCAAGAGGGTTCAAAGGTGCATGCTGGAGATTATGTTATGATCAAGCCAGAGCATGTGTGAGTGTATTTCGGCAGAACCAGCAGCGTTGGTCCGATTTGAAGCTTACAACAACGCTAGTATGACACATGACAACACTGGCCCTGTTATCTCCAAATTCCTCTCATTATCATGTTCTAAGCTGGACAACCCCCGCCAACCCGTCTTCGCTCTCGACCACGACGTGCAAAATAAGTCAGACACGAATCAGGCCAAGTATAAGAAGATAGAGGCTTTCGCCAAGGAGCATGGAGTAGACTTTTACCCTGCCGGTCGTGGTATCGGGCATCAGATTATCGTTGAGGAGGGGTATGCCTGGCCTGGCAAAATGGTCGTTGCCAGTGACAGTCATTCTAACCATTACGGAGGTGTCGGCTGCTTAGGTACCGCCATTGTCCGGACGGATGCGGCGTGAGTCGTCAATCGTGTCTACTCTGACCTTCCCTACCTTGACTGAAACAATACTTAGGGGTATCTGGGCGACCGGCAAGTTCTGGTGGCAAATACCTCGAGTCGTCCAGGTTTCTCTAGACGGACAGCTGTCGTCTGGTGTATCAGGCAAAGACGTGATCGTCGCTCTTGCGGGTCTCTTCAACAAGGACGAAGTGTTGAACGCCGCCATCGAGTTTACAGGATCAGGCGTCCAACATCTTTCTATAGATGAACGCCTGACCATCGCAAACATGACCACAGAGTGGGGAGCTGTAGCTGGTGTGTTCCCAGTAGATACCAAGCTGGAGCAATGGTACGAGGGCCTGTTCAAAAAGGCGGACCTCAACCGTTTCCTTGGCAAACCAAGTCCATCTTCGATTGCGCCCGTTCCTATGCCTTCGGATCCCACTCATTTCACTCCTCCTCACCCTCGACTCAACTCCTCTCGTCTGCAAGAAGCATTGACCCAAAGGGTCGTGGCTGATCCAGGGGCACACTATGCTGCCCGATTATCCCTGGACCTTTCCACGCTTGTGCCCCACGTGTCTGGCCCAAACTCGGTCAAGGTCGCGACTGCGCTCCCCAAATTGCTCGACCCCCCAATTCATATCAACAAAGCGTACCTCGTTTCATGCACGAACTCTCGAGCTTCAGACATCGCATCAGCCGCTGCAGTACTGCGGGGCAAGAAGGTCGCCCCAGGCGTCGAGTTCTATATCGCAGCAGCATCGAGCCGTGTGCAAGAAGAGGCTGAATCAGCTGGCGACTGGCAAACGCTCATCGACGCCGGTGCTAAGACCCTGCCTGCTGGTTGCGGTCCATGCATCGGCCTGGGCGTTGGTCTGCTGGAGAAGGGCGAAGTCGGCATCAGCGCGACAAACCGGAACTACAAGGGTCGAATGGGACATCCCGAGGCTATAGCGTACCTCGCCTCTCCGGCTGTCGTCGCCGCATCTGCTGCAAAAGGTTTTATCTGCGGTCCTGATTCCCTCGATCTCAACGCTTTACCACAATACGAACAACCAAAGTTCTCCATCACTCAAGCAGAAGAGAGCAATGCCACAGTGGCCGACGTTGACGAATCCTCCCTGGAGCCTTTACTGGATGGCTTCCCTGCATCTTTCGAAGGCCCGTTGCTCTTTGCGCCTCAGGATAACTTGACGACCGACGGAATGTATCCCGGCAAATACACATATCAAGACGATATTACTCCGGAGAGACAAGCAGAAGTTGTGATGGGCAAGTCGACATCTTTACGCCCTATAAGTGAATGTAAACTGATACTAGTTGTTGTTACAGAAAACTACGACCCTACATTCGCAGCCACCGCTCGTAGGTTGAGAACGCAGCTTCCCTCGGGGGATTCCTCGTCAACACGTCCCGGTGCAATCCTATTGTCTGGCTACAACTTTGGCACTGGATCATCACGAGAACAAGCTGCTACTGCCATCAAGAATGCTGGTATACCTCTTGTGATCTGTGGCTCATTTGGCGACATTTTCAAGCGTAATTCTATCAACAACGGACTTATCCTCATTGAATCGCCAGCACTGATCAAGGAGATGACTGAGCGCTTCGGAAAGGATGGTGTCCGGAATAAAGGCGGGAAAGACGGTGCGTTGACTGTGGTCTCTCAAGGCTGGAGAGTAAAAGTCGACACTCGCAAGGGTGGTGTCACTGTATTCATGGGTGAAGAAGGAGAGAAGACATACCCTGCTGCTCGTGTCGGACGCAGTGTCCAAGAGCTTTGGGTCAACGGTGGTCTCGAGGGTTTCATCAGAGCCTCTCTATAGTGTCTGTTAGCTACTTGTATGCATATCTTCTGTAATGCCAGGTCAATCGAAGGGCAGCCTAAAGTTGGTCACCCAACATGATACTGGTTCGAACCGAAAGTGATAGGTGTTGCCTAAATCCGCGCCGTAGTTGCCGGTCCGAACTTTTGATTTCTGATTGTTGTCACATTTTGATCTTCTCACGACCGTTAGATCATTCAAGGCATATCAGCATGACCATCCCGAGGGACGACCAAAGTGCATTCGACGATTTGCCAACGTTCGACGCACGCAAATTCGAACCTCCAGCATGGGCCAATGGACCTGAATTCCAGTGGGGACAAGCGAAGAATGGCGAGAGTTCTAAATCACGCCAGGGGCCATCAGTGCAGAATGATGATGATATGCGATACCGAGAGCATATTGATCGCGATGTAGAAGATGATCAGGACGAGGAAGAGGAGGAAGAGGAAGAGGAAGAGGAGTTATGGGAAGATGCGAGATCTGTGGTAGAGCCAGACGAGGCCAAGTTTACCGTGTCCGAGTTGCGAGTATGTCCACCTCATCGTTCTACCGTTACTCGATGACATGATTACTTATTGCTCGACTACCTATTGCAGGAGCTGCTATCTCGAGCCACGAAATACAAAGCAGAGGGCAACGCTCAGTTCACAGCGAGACCGCCGGCATACCAAGATGCTGTCAAAGCGTACGAGTCAGCTATAGATCATCTTCCTTCGTGTCCGCGAAAAGCCGACGACGCTGGCAAATCCGAAAAGTCTGACAAGCCCGGGATAGAGGAGGTTACAGAGGAAGAAGCCGCTGAGATTGAGGCTGAGAACGAAAAGCAGCTGTCGGCAGAGGATAAGGAACGGCAAGCTGTCGAAGAGGAAATCAGGGAATTGACCAAAGCGTGCTGGGGAAATCTTGCAGCTTGCCATATCGCTTTGGTGTGTTCTTCAAGTGGTTGGTCGTCCTCTGTACCCAAGCTGACCCTATTGATGTTCGCAGAAAGACGACAAAAGCGCCGTCAAAGCCTGTGACAGTGGTAAGTGCTGGTTGCTATCGTTTCACAACTTAAGAAGAATGCTGACACCAGCTTGTCCTCAGCTCTCGAGATCGACAAAGAGTACACCAAAGCACTACATAGACGGGCTACCGCCAACGAGCGAATAGGCTCGGCGACTGCCCTCTCCTCCGCGCAGGAAGGTATGTACTTATCGAACTCTGCGCTCCTCGGTTCCTGACGCCTGCTGATTCTAACTCATACAGATTACAAAACGTTGCTACGCTTGCTGCCCTCCTCCTCACCTCAGCTAGCTGCGATCAAACGCTCGCTCACTACTCTCCCTGGCAGACTGCAGGAACAGCAGCAGAAAGAGATGTCTGACGCTCTCGGCCAACTGAAGGACCTTGGCAACAAGTTTCTCGGAAGTTTTGGTCTCAACACGGACATGTTCAAGATGGACAAGGCGCCTGATGGTAGTTACAGCATGAAGTTTGGGAACTAGATGGCAATCCTTGCACTATGCATTGCTGACACGACTGTATGAGGTGCGCGATATCTAATCAAGCCAGACAGCGCGATGTAGCATATGTCACCGTCGATCCCCTCCGTAGACCCACGCTCCAACACCATATCTGATCGCGAAGGCTAAACCACTGCAGAACACCTGGATGACACCAATCACAGTACACAACGTCCGCTCGTGCATGGGTCCAAAATGAACGAGCAGGAAGTTGAGAATCGTAAGGTTGGTCGAAGAGGTAAGCTGCTGCTCCTTAGCGGCTCTACTGAGCTCATCTGTGGTGATGCCATTCTTAGCTCTGCTGTCCTGTAACAGTCGTTCGTCGGTAGAAGAGGCCTCGCGTCTGGGCCCTCGCTCGAGTTTCACGAGCCGCAAAATCTCTAGTATCCGCAGAGTCACACGTGTTCGTGTAGGAGGTGGCTTCTCGAATACAGTGAGCGAGGGGTTCAGCAGACCAGTTGTGGGATCGTACCTGTATGCAGATAGGATAATCAGCATTCTGTGCAACGACATTCGAGCGATGTGCAGCTCACGAAGGTAGCCTATGGCGCGGGCAGTCGACCAGATGGAACAGCTGAGGACAAGATAGAATGAAGTTGAAGATTTGTGGGATGAAGAAGAGAATCAGCGTCTTTGAAAAGTGGCCTTGTATCGCAACGGCCGAGAAGGCCATGCCTGTGAAGTAGCAAAAGGTGTCCCCGGGGAATGCTCTTGCAGGATACCTATCATTTCTACTGGTCAATACTGGAGATGATGGGACGCGAGAGATTGATACGGACCAGTTATGCCAGAGAAATCCGGCGCAGACGCCTATAAGGGGAGCCATGAAGTACAGGCTCATGAGGTGTCGATCGACTACTTCGCCAGCTGCCCACTCTAGCACTCTTCCTTCGCTAGGGTTGCCGACGTGAAGTAGACGTAGAAGCGCTTCAGGCCAGATGGGGAGGAAGAGAAGATCGTTGAATCCCACTGAAAGGGCAATGATCAACGCTTGAGTGACCTCGACGCCGTTCACTCCAGCCAGGATATTGATAGAATTCGTTGTGAATGTCGGCAGCATGATGAGGTAGACGTAATATATGGGACCTGCGTCATGGTCCGGTCAGCTGAGGACGGCATGGACATACATAGCCAGAGATGAACATTAAAGATTAGGAACGCTTACCCAAGTCAATGATATTGCCTTCCATCCAACTTCCTAGTCCTACGGAGTGCGACCATGCAGCTACACCTTGAGGGAGCACAACGCTTGTGACGCCTCCCACAGAATAATAGACGAGCAGGGTCGGGACCGCCGCCACTATCGGTATGGGCAATTTGTGTCGCCATCGGATATCAAAGAGATCATCGATGAAGCCCAAGAGAGTAGCTGTGAGGAGGGCCAAGAGTGATGATAGGTAGAGTGTAAGCTACAATATATTGTCAGCACACATCATCATCATTCGTTGTAGAGGGAAAGGGAGCGAAGTGACGCTTACCTCTCGTTGAGGAAAGACGGCAGGTTCAGCCTGAGCGGTCCCCTTAAAGAGATGCGAGAAGGGGAAAGGGATGAATAACATCATGAGAGCAATGTACCAGCTCGCGCAGGGTAGTCCCAGGCTTTCTGGTCTGGAAATTTACACATGAGCAGTCTCTTATGGGGGGCCCAAAGGCAATGTCAAACTCACATCCAAGGCCCGCTGGTCCTACCTCCAGGCTTGAGGAGATCCCTGCCCCTCAAGCCCTTTTCCACAAAAGCGCTTCCCACTCTTGGGACAATCCATGTCGCCCCTACGAATGCTAGTAAGGCAAATCCGAGGTTGGCTTGTAATGCGGGGAATGCTGGCTGTGCAGGTAGCGGGAAGGTCTTTGTGATCGAGTCCGGTAAGATTATTGGGAGGAGGGGGTTCAAGACCAGCAATAAGGATATAGGCAAGAGAGTCGCCGTCAGCAACACCGGTGGTGGATGGCCGTATGACGTCGGCGCTGGTGTGGAAGCCATCGTAGCTAGCTGTTCCCCCGAGATGGCCAGTACTGATACCGAGTGACAAGTGACACGTGAAGCGTTGTGGACCAGAAAGAAGAGCACAGTCCCGGACATGCAGCGTGGAGGTTTCAAGGTTGATTATCGACACGTGTTTTGGTTTTCACTGGCGCAGCAAAACGTCTATTCTATTCATTTTCTCATCAACCCTATGATACGGTCATCCATGACAACCCCCTATTTCTACTGTTTGGCGAGCAAAGATCGACCGGTCATCTCTAGAATCAAAAAGAAATCCCATCAGCCATGTACACCTTTGACCAGAGCCGACTCACCTTCTGGCTGGGGCAGACCAAGGATGTCCAAGATTGTAGGCGCGACATCAGCGAGAGCTCCAGGCTCACCAGACACCTCGAGGGAGCCCTTGTCGCCAGTCACGATGAAAGGCACAGGGTCTACACAGGGCGATCAGCGATATATCACATTCTCAGACGGTGCTCTACCACTTACTCGTGGTGTGCGCAGTGTGAGGGTTGCCCGTGTTGGGGTCAAGCATTTGCTCAGCGTTACCGTGATCAGCGGTCACGCAGAGGACGTAGCCAGCTTCTTCGCAGGCATCGTAGACGGTCTTGACAGCGGCGTCGGTAGCGCCAATAGCCTTGACGGCGGCGTCGTACACACCAGTGTGACCAACCTGTATGACCGATTCAGTGTAAGAGTCAGCTTGCATCTGCCAAAAAATCAGCCTCCCTGAAGAACATACCATGTCGGGGGGAGCAAAGTTGCACATGACGAATTCGTACTTGTCAGACTTGACGACCTCAGCGACTTTGTCGGCAACGGCTTGGACGCTCATCTCTGGCTGCTTGTCGTAAGTAGCGACCTTGGGTGAGGGGATCATCTCTCGTTCTTCGCTCTCGAATTGCTTCTCCACACCACCGTTGAAGAAGAATGTGACGTGGGCGTACTTCTCGGTCTCTGTACATGTCAAGTCAGCATGCTTGTGCCATGGGTCACTGAAAGGATTGCACGTACCAGCAATGTGAGACTGTTTGACACCTTGTTTACCCAACCATTCAGCGAGAACGTTAGTCATGCCTTGAGGAGGGTAGGCGATTGAGAAGGGGAATTCGGCGTTGTAGCGAGACATGGTGGTGATGTGCTAATATCTGGTGAGAAATATCACACCGGTCTGTGCGATAGACTCACCAAGTCTTCTGGGACAGTCACCTCCATGGGCTTGTCTGGCATACCGAGGACGGAAGCAAGCTCTCGCATACGGTCGGATCGGTAGTTGAAGAGGAAAAGGGTGTCGCCCTCTGTGGACGATGGATATTAGTACGCACTTGCTATCATATGTATCGGACGCACTCTTGATTCGCGAGTCTTCAGAGCCGCAGATGATAGGCTTAATGAATTCGTCGGTGATGTCCTTTGCGTAGCCATCCTCGACGGTCTTGACCAAGTCCTCTTGGCTGGATTTGTCGCCTTGACCACCGATAAGACCATCGACAGCGATCTTGACACGGTCCCACCTCTTGTCACGGTCCATAGCATAGTAACGACCAACAACGGTGCTGATCTCTCCAATCTCCTGCTCCTTGATATAGTCCTGGAGCTGCTTGATGTAACCAGAAGCAGACCTGGGAGCGGTGTCACGGCCATCGCCAAAGAAGTGGATGTAGACGTGAGGGATGCCCTGAGCCTTGGCAGCGCGCAGGAGAGCAAAGAGGTGGAGGATGTGAGAGTGGACACCACCGTCGGAGACAAGACCAAGGAGATGCAGACGGCCAGAGGTCTCTTTGGCGTGCTTCAAGCTCGCAACGATAGCAGGCTGGTCCTTGAACTCGTCCTTCTTGATCGCTATGAAAGGTCAGTAAGACTTGAGGCGATGATCAGGAGCACGGCTCACTTTGGTCAATCTTGACAATGTCCTGCCAGACGACACGGCCAGCGCCAATGTTCAAGTGACTAGAGCGACGCATGATGAGAATCGTTCACACATGAAATCTCGCTAAGAGATATGCGAACTCACCCGACTTCCGAGTTTCCCATGAGACCCTCCTTCAGTCCAACAGCGAGACCGTGAGCCTCAAGTTTGACAAAGTTGTGCTTGTCACGGATGGCGTCCATGTGGGTCGTGTCACCGTGGTGAATAGCGTTGCCCTTCTCGTTGTCCGACAGACCCCAGCCATCGTGAACGCTTCATATTGGGACAGTGAAGAAAGCAGGCGCAGAGTCGAGGGGCGAAGAAGTCAGCTACATGACGCTTCTCTGTTTGGTTGAGCCCCTGTGATAGAACAAAGGCGCAGAGCCATGGATTTTGGTGCGAGTGATCGCTGGAACTCACATCAAGCAGACCTTTTCTAGAATCGAGCCGTGGATACTTAGCTCATGTGTTGTCGAAGCCAAGCACAGCACTCACTTTTGACCTGCACACTGTCAGTCTTTTGCTTCTTGATGGTCTGGGTGACCTCTGGAGAGGATGGAACGCGAGCTTCAGCCATGTTGAATAAGTTTGTTGTATTGAAAGCAGAATGAGAGCAAGTGAGGAAGAGGTTGCAGTATGAGAGAGAAATGTTTGGCAATGTGAGCGACGTCACTTTGATTTTGGCAGTTGGGGATAATGGAAATGAATTTTGATCCCGCTCGTGAATGGCATACAATGCATATATATATCGTCAAAGCTATATCGATAGCCTTTTTCTACACGCTACCATATATCATCCCACGACACGGTGCAGCTTTTGTATGTCTGAGAAGAATGAGGACTGCATCAGCTTTCCCGAGAAAAGAAAACCATTGATCGAGGGGCTCACCGCTCAAGAGGATATCTCCCTGCTTCACCAACTGCTCGTACACCGCCACCTTCCCCTGCGACGACAGCTTGTTTGTCGTAATCACTCCACTGACCTTGTCGATCGTGCACGATAGTCGTCCACTGGCGATGAACCTCGACAGATCTTTGTCAATGTACGACTCGCTAACACCGAATGAGCGAGCCATTCGCTCGAGGGTAAGACTCCGGTAGCTCTCCAATAATTGTGTGTAAGCCTTGATGCGCATTTCTCGGACGTAGAAACGAGCGTGAGGAGCCAGCACAGGGTTGGGAATAAGGTATTCTTGCTCCACCTCGGCGAGGGCAAGGAAGAATTGAGCATAGTTGCTCTTGTACAGTGAATCGGTCAGGCTTGCGAGGTGAGGAATAGTGGGCAACGCGCCGGTCACTTCGGAGCTGGCTTGAATCTGTGATTGTCATGAGTTAGAGCTCGTTGCTATGATGCTTATATGGGAGTGAAGTACCTTGGTCTTGATGCCCTTCCTGTCACAACCAACGCCCGCGGCCAGAACTGTCAATGCGACGAAATCGTCATACTCCATGAGCTCGTTGGCGGTGAACGTGGATAGAGAATCGATGAGAAGCTCTGCCGCCTCTTTGAAGTCGCGAACGGAGAGATGGTGGATAGCTCGGTAGACCTTGAGACGATTCCGTCGATCCCAATCTCCACCAGAATCGATCAATCTGTAAGATGATCAGCTGACCGAATCGATCCATACGCCGAGGGGCTACTTACTCATTCGCGCGGGTGATGTTGGCGGTGACCAGCTGGTTGTCTGAGGAGAAGAGACCAATGCGAACCATCGCCAGGACCAGATCTATCCTTGCTCCTAAACCAGCAGTCTTCTCTAATGCTGTTTCAAGAGCAGGTATAGCGCGTTCCTTTGTGGACGAGCGTGTAATCAGCATATGGAGATACCAGTCCAGGTGTACTAGACATAAGGACTCACCTTGTCTCCTATCCGTGCCAAGTACATTGCTTTCGATCTCAGCAACTCTGATATCTCACTGTCCCCTTGGTTCTCCTCTGCTTCTTTCAACTTTGTCTCGAAGGTGTCTAGCTGCTCCGCATTCTTCTTTTCGAGGGACGCAATGAGGTCTGCTTTGGATGCTTTGATACTTTTGAGATAAGGTGCCATCTCTGCCCCGATATGTCAGCTATATAGTAGAAATAAGCCTAATGCGACCACTGACCATCTTCCTCTACTGCCTTCCAGAACGAAGTGCTGGCGCCATCTTTTAAGCGCTCAATATTGTTGATCTGGTAGTGCCATGTTGCCACTTTGAGGTTCGGGTACGGGAGGGGGACACTGTCGTCTGCCATGATTGCAGTGTGTATGTGAGGTTATCCGATGCTGGAGAGGGATGCCAATGGATGTTATGTTGCTATATATGCTGTATGGACACGAAAAGGCAATCAGCTAGACGGTGACGCGGTGGTGATGCCAACGGGAGTAAATGGGGGGCGTGTTCTGTAGCTGTTACATAATCTATGCTTTTCAGGGTTCCATAAAAGCACTGCTAACAATAACCTGGGTCCCCCCTTGCCAATCCTCCCTTTTTCACTTACTCTCACTCACTCTCTCTACGTCTTTCACTCACTCCTCATCCTTCTCGTGTTGTCTGTATCGTCAACTTGGGGATCGTGTCTTTGTCATCAACGCTCAAGACCCCATCTCATCGAACGCTCCGTCCGGGGTTTACCATTCTCTGCCGTGTCAAGGGTTCTGGCCCCGATTTTAAGCACTCGTCAATAATTCGTCAATAGTCGACGCGCCATCTGCCGCTGACGTCGATCCTTTGGTTCGCGACCCTCGCACCATCTCTACTTGTTGTCAACCAAGAAGAACCAACTCAACCAGCCTACTATCCCTTGTCATATCTTCCTCAAGCACACGACGATAGGAGTTTCAGCCACTACGGTATGACTTCCTCGTTCAAATTCGGTAGTTTCGACTACTTTTGCGAGCATGCCGCCCTCGTCGTTTGCCCGTTGTTGGGATCATCGCAAGGAATCCAGCCGACATGCTACAGCAGAAACGTCCAATTAGGGAGTCAGATCTTCTTCCAACCTGCGACATGCTTTGTGCACATCGCGGCTCTCGGGATGACCAGCATCATGCTCTACCACGTGCGATCAAAGTATACTGCAGTGGGCCGAAAGGAAATCGTACTATTCTTCTACATGTACATGTTTGTCGAACTGCTCGCCATCTTCCTCGACTCGTCGATCATTCCTACAGCAAACGGAGTCTACCCAGTAAGTCATCGGATTTCATAATAGAAACTCTGCTCATTCCCGCTCTAGTGGTTTACGGCAGTCTATGCGGGAGCAGTGGGTGCGCTGTATTGGTGCATTCTCCTCAACGGTTTCGTCGGGTTCCAATTCCACGAGGACGGTACACCGATGAGCTTATGGGTAAGTCACTGCGTCATCGTGAAAGGGACCATGTCTAATCCAGGTGTAGTTCCTTCGCCTTTCCTGCCTCGTAGTCTGGGGCGTATGCTTCTTCATTGCAATCGCCACATTCAAAGAATACGTCTCATTCAATTACGAGAAACCAGTGGCCCTCTTCATCACATACCTTATATTCCCGGCCATCTGTGCGGTGATCTATTGGGTTTCTCAATTGATCTTGGTCGTGCGGACGCTTGATGATCGATGGGTGAGTGATGCTTGCCATCGATTGCCACCGCAACAAAAGAGACCACAATGCTGAGGTGAGATTTGCAGGTCATCGGTGATTTGATCTTCATGGCTGGCTTCTACATTTGTGCCTGCTTGCTCCTCCTGGCGTTCTCTGTCACTATCTGCGACAAAATTAGTCATTACATTGATGGTGGTGAGTATCCCCCTCCCTCTCCGCATTAACACTGCATTGCACCACTAATCACATTACAATGTAGTATTCTTCTCCACCCTGGCGATGTTGTTCACTGTCATGATGGTGTACAAGTACTGGGATTGTGGGTTCTTTCCTCTCTTGTCATGGTCCAATCTGGTCTAATCCGATTTTAGCCATCACCAAAGAAGACCTGGAATTCTCGGTCGGATCCAAGCAGGCTGTATGGGAGGTCAAAGATCCTCTCATGGCAGTGAGTATAGACAATCGACAGGACTCGTGGCGCTGAGCTGATGAATTTTTAGCCATCGGCTGACTACATGGAGGATGATGTGCAGTCAAACTACCGTGGTGGTGGTGGGTCTCTGGTTGGCGGGTTCGGCGGCAACCAATATTACGGTAATTACGGCCAGCAGCAACAGCAGCAACAGCAGTATGGTGGACAAGGATATAACAATGGTTATAGCAACTATGGGGGCCAATACTAACTGAAGGGCTGAGGGCGAGCTAGGCGTTTGGCCGGAACGCACATGGCAGTTCAAGCGCCGAGTGTAGCCATGATATGATAATCCATTCTCTTACGGCAAGATTGATACCGAGTTGATACTGTTTCTGTAATCACCCATGACATTATGAACGGACATTTACGACAACTTGACTCGTGTTGTGTACACTGCCCGTGCATGCTCGGCTGCTGTTGCTTGCATATTTCAGGCGATCTTTTGTTAAGAGCCTAGTTTGAGCAGGATGTGACAGCGACGTCGGTCTGGACCGGACCGGTTAAGAGGGTGAACCGGTGGAGGCCCACCAACTTGGTACGGCTATTACTCGTCAATGGCACAGTGATCCGTCTTGCTTTCCACTCATACGTTCTCGCGCACTAGGACCACCGAAGATGTCCAGCAAACTACCCGCAGTAGGATGGATAGGCTTGGGAGCGATGGGGAGCGGTATGGCGACGGTAAGCTCCTACGACCCCTTTCTCCTTCCCTCATCTGGACCGTCTCAGGCGGGAGACTGACTTGAGGTGCGTTGTCACAGAGTCTGCAATCTCAAGGATTCTCAGTCAAAGCTTTCGATGTGTACGGACCCTCATTGGATAAAGTTGCCCAGTCGGGCGTCGAAAAGGCATCGTCCCCCGCCGAAGCGGCTAAGGAAGTGCAAGTACTAGGTTTGATGGTCGTCAATGCCCAGCAGGTTGATGATGTCCTGTTTGGCGAAGGCAAAGTCGCTCAGGGTGAGATCATATCATTACCTATTAGAGTTAGAATGGGAGAGATCTGACGTTCACCATTCACATATCTTCGTAGCTCTCGAGCCCGGCGCTTCTATCATCTGCTTCTCCACTGTACCTCCTTCTTTCCTCGTCACCGTCCGAGACAGGTTAGATGCCCTTGGCAAAGGCATTGGAGTGAGCGAACCGTCATTGGCTTGTGTCGCTCGCATCACGCCGGGCTGGGGACTGATGGATGCTCTGATACGTAGATATGCGACTCGCCTGTTTCGGGCGGTTCTACCCGGGCAGCCTCGGGAGAACTTACGATCATGACCTCTGGAACCCCCCAATCCATCCAAACCGCTCGACAAGTATTCGATGGTCTGACCACCCCACCCGTTGGGCAGCTGTCCGTCGTAGGCGACCAGGTCGGCACTGCAAGTGACTTCAAGATGATCAACCAGGTCTTCTGTGCGGCACAGATAGCCTCACAAGGCGAAGCTATCGCTTTTGCCGCTAACCTCGGCCTGAACCCCCGGATGGTGTACAACCTCATCAGGACCGCATCCGGCGACAGCTTCATGTGTGAGTTTCGTTGTACAGGGTCTCGTACAAGGCTGCCTCACTGACAATGTGTAGTCGGACATCGAGTCCCCTGGTCACTCAATCACGATGGAGTGCCAAAATCGGCCATGTCAATTATCGCCAAAGACATCGGCATCGTGATGGATGAAGCAAGACTCCACAACTTTCCCGCGCCGATCTGCGCAGTGACGGAGCAAATCTTCACTGCTGCCGTTGGAGCGGGCCTTGTGCGTGAAGATGACGGTCTGGTGTCCAAGTTGTGGGAAAAGTTTGGTGGTATACCGATAGCAGAGAAGGGTACAGTGGAAGAGGAGGAGGAACGGGCCAAAGAGCTCGAAATCGCTCATACTAAATCGGCCAAGAAAGTGCTCTTTGTCGGACTCGGAGCTATGGGCTTGCCTATGGCTGGTGCATTGCGCAAATCAGGTGTCGCAGTGATAGGCTACGACCTGAACGCAGATGCCGTCTCCAGCTTTACGAAAGATGGTGGGAGCATCACAGAGGATGTCGCAGGCGCAGCAAGAGACGTGCAGGTAGTGGTGTTGGTAGTCAACACTGCCAAGCAAGCTCAGGCAATATTGTTTGGCACGGAAGGTGAAGAGGGAATCGCAACGGGTAAGCAACGTCACAAAAACGTACCTATGACAGCCACTGACCCTCGACGCACCTTTAGAGTTGCCGAGAGACAGCACTATCGTGCTTTGCTCGACCATCGCACCGTCCGAAGCTGTCCAGCTGCAAGAACTGTTGAACAAAGCAGGTCGAGGACTGCAGCTGGTCGATGCGCCTGTCTCTGGTGGACCTAGTAGAGCAAGCAAAGGTGACCTTGCTATCATGGCGTCAGGATCTAATGAGGCACTTGGAAGCGTGGCGTCGGTATTGCAAGCCATGTCAACGGCAGCTGGCACAAAGGCGAATTTGCACTTCATTCGTACGTCGCTGATCTTCATCAAGACTACTGCAGGCGGCCCCACTAATCTCTCATACTCGTGGTTGCAGCCGGAGGCGTCGGGAACGGATCAAAGATGAAAGCGGTCAATCAACTCTTAGCTGGGATTCACCTGGTAGTCTGTGCTGAAGCATTAGCTTTTGCCAAGCATAAAGGGATGGATTTGCTCAAGGTATTCGAGGTGGTCTCGCGAGGAGCAGCGAGCTCCTACATGCTACACGATCGTGAGTTGGTCGTCCATTTGGTCGGTGTGATATACGTGACATACGTCGAAAGAGACTGGCTGATGACTTTGATCGATTGCTACGTTGACTTTAGGCGGACCTCGGATGTTCCAAAGAGAAGAGGCACCGGTCTTTTCTGCCACCGCAACACTCGTGAAAGACCTTACGATATGCTTGGCCGAAGCCAAGAAATGCAATACGCCACTCTTCCTTGGACAAGTCGCTTTGCAGAGGTTTACCGAGGCATATGCGCGGGGCTGGGCAAAGGAGGACGATAGTTGTCTGGGCAGGCTATGGGAGGATATGGGGGTTAATTTAAAGTTGTAACTGGAATTGCGCGACTGAGAAAGGTGAAGCTGTACATGACGATGTTAGTTGTCATGAATAGATATAAAGCTTTCTTGAGATGTACAAGCAATGTCATACTGGCTACATGTTGTGGATTATAATGGCAAAGTACTGGAGCTCTCCTTGGAGCGTGAAAAGGAAACGAGGCGTTTTATATATCGTCCATGGTCACATTCAACGGCCGGCACTGATGTGATCAAACAAGAGGTAGAAGAGCTGCCCTCCGATATCATTGATGGCCTGTCCCAGGACCGTGTCCTCGCCAACGCTACGGGCAGATGTTAGCGCTTTGAATTGAAATCAAGAGCGACGGCACTCACGCATCGGCCAGCTCAGTTGTGAAACCCTGGAATTCGGAGTCCAGCGCCTTGACGTACGCGTAGGAGCCGGAGCTGCAATCGTAAGAAGAGTGAGATGAGGTTATGACGTCAGCAACAGTACTGGATGACAGTTGGACGATGAGACGATGGGAGAGGGGATGAAAGAGGTCGGAAGACGAAGTACAGACTCACTCCGTTGCTTGGAGGATGGTAGTCAATAGCGGAACCTCTTCGCCCGCCGTATCCTCGACGAGAAGTTTGAGATCAATCAACGTATAGAAGAAAGTCTCTTCCCAAAACCTCTTCTGTTGGGTAGATGGCAGCGAAGGCAGAGACTCGATCCCGCTGATCGCGGAGGCAAAGGCCGCTTCGAGGTTGGTGGGGATATCGTAAGTGTTCGCTTTCAGCTCGGTCAACGGATCGCTCTCTAAGAGTCATCACCTATCAGCGAAACGTTACAGATGTGAATAGTAGCAAGACGCACTGATGCGAGCGACAATGGATTCTAGCTGTGTGGCGAGGGACGATGCGTAGGGCACCGCAGAAGTGATCGCGGGGACAACATTGTTATCGCGCCTGACCAGTGTGCGAGTGGGTGTCGGCGCCGCGAGGATTGAAGGTACGAGCGCGATCAGTGGTATGATGGACAAGAAACGCATGATGAGTGCAGTATGGGTTTTGAAGTCTATGTGGTCCTCGCTTGTAGCTGCTTAGTGGTAGGCAAATGGTTGAGAACGAGTATCATGCTCGCATCTCATATCACAGTCTTATATCTTCATGACATCCACTTGCATACTGTTCCAGATCACGAGGCCATTGCTCGGCACGACAATACGATCATGATGGAAAAGTCTATGTGAGAGATGAAAGAGGCAGCTGTAATTAATTGAACCTGGCCGCATGATCGCATGATTGCAAGATCGCATGATCGTAATTGTGGGGCTCGTGCTTGTGCCTAGCGATTTCTTTGGTCCATCCAGCATTCCCCAACGGTCGTGGAGCAAAGCCTCACGTGATGAAGGTCATCGATGTTCAGGCCAGGTGGGGCGTCACCCACAAATCCAGCAAAAGGTAGCAACAGCAACAGCCACATTGACTGCGATTCAGGCACCCGGTATTGGCCCGTTGGTGGCACTGGGCAGGAGTAGCGGGTCCACTCTTTCGGTTCTCGTCACTCCACCGAGTTAGCTCTCCCGCTCTTTCATGTACGAGTACTTCATATATTGTAATGTATATATAAGTGATTGAGGCCTCAGCTCGGTAGGTATCTGCATGCAGCCATAAGCTGAGAGAACGAGATGACCTTTTGTATTTTCACCGACACATGCATGATTATTGTACCAACGGCATTCAGCGGAAAAACAGTCGAGGAACGCGGAGAGATGAAGCGCAAGTGGAGGGTAAGACTACAGGTGGACAGAGTGTCACTCGAGTCATGGTCAGATGCATGTCGGCCCTGTGCACAAGTCTGGCAGCATGGCAGCATGGCGGCATGGCTCTCGATGGCGGCGTACATAGAGTTCTTCACACCGCTGAAAGATGCCAAGTCTGCCGTAACGTAGTTGGTTGTTTACGTTGACGGTACCGTCGGATGGGACGGTAAGTGACAATCCGACGATCAATTCACAGGCAACTTGTCGCCACTTTACTTCATGCTTTGTGCTTGTTATGCACTTGTGCAACCTTTCATGGCCGTAAGCATGTCCCATGCGATATATGCTGCAGCGCCCTTCCGTGACGGCAAGCGGAATCCCGCAGCCGAAGGGTGGCTTGACCCGTCGTGCGAGCGAACAAAACAAACATCTACTTGGCGATGGCAAACGCTTCAGCCAGGAGCTCAGCTATATAAACAGTCGGTCACCATGTGTTCCGGAGTGTAGCCCTCTATCTTGTCCACGCTTTTGCACACCTCCGTACTCACCCACTCCTTCACGCCCACACGCACACATACACGCCCGCAGCAATGGGACAAACAACATCGGTCACGACTTACATCGGCTGTCTCAGCTCGACTTACGTGCCCCCTGCTCAGAGCAATCTCACAGGCCTGACCAGCGCTTCGGATTGCGCGGACGGGTGCGCCTCGGCCGAGTATTACTACTCATTCTACCAGGCTTCGACCGAGACATGTCAATGCGGATCGAGTCAGGCGCCTTACAGCGATTACACCACCGCTACCGACGAGAACTACGATTGCGCCTCATCCGATTGGACTGTTAGTATCCCTTGCTCAGTGTCACGACGACTCATAGCTCACTAGTAGCCTTAGCAATATCTTACCATGACGACAAACTCGCTGCAATCGTGTGATGCAACCGCCACTCCCTCCGGGGATGACTATTACACATACTCTGCTTCCTCCTTCGAAGAGTGTTTCGCGGTAAGCCCTTGACGATGATTTCTAGCACTAGCAGAGCAGCGCTGACATTGGATGTCATAGTCCACGGCGTGCGCCAGCTACGCAGATATCAATACAGCGGTCTACCAGCCGTCGACAGGAACGTGTTACTGCGGCGAAACCACCTCGTTTACGTTTGGGGCAGAGGATGACTGCTCTACAAGCAGCTTTTGGTACTTCACCCACACGGCGGAATCTGCCGGTGTAGGACCTTCACAATATCAACGACGAATGCTCAAGGAACGCCTCATTCGTGATCAGTCCACCATGGCGCTCCAGGTGTACTGTCCTTCGCCTGCGACGGCTTGCAATGTATTCTCCGCGAACGAGGCGTACGAGGTAAGCGGGCTTTCAACGCTTCTGCCGGTCTTTCCGTCACTGCTAACAGTTGTCCATAGTGTATCGATACTGCCACAGAACTGGAAAGCTGCGGCGGCTGCACTCTCGGATCCTTCAACGACGAGGCGGCAGCCAAGGGAGTCGAGTGAGTGATCGCTTCTCTCTTAGCTTGTCTGGTGGAGCGCGCACAGCTGATTATGTGGTGAAGCTGCACGACCCTACCTGGTGTTGTGAATGGAGCGTATACTTGCTCGGATGGCAAGTGTGTCGCGTTTTCGTGCGAAGAGGAGTGGACCTTGACCGTGAACGGTACTTGCGTTGCCTCCGTATGACAAGGTTGAACGAGGATCGCGGCGTCAGTCGCCGCTGCGGAGCAGTTTGATGGACACTGCATACAATAGATCAAGGCATAGATTCTGAGTTTTTGGGTCTTATTCGTTATTTCTCCATGGACATTTTGCTGGCCTTCCTAATTGTGATCGGGGCATGAGGGTGAAGTCCCTCTGCTGCAGTACAATATAAACTCAAGAAGCGAGGCCTCCACGATGTGCATGCTTCAAGCGACAAGGGACGGGAGAGCATGTCTCCTGCTGAACGTATGCTTGTCTTGGTATACGGTGAGCTGTACCAGTCGCTGCCAAAGTTCGGCCCGAGTTTTCACACAACGACCACTGTGTACTAAGCGCCGCTTGTCGATTGCCACTTGGTTAACTGATCCCTTTGATCCGAAAATCACCTATCCTAATTCGCCATCCAGAAATAGAGCCTTTTTTCACTGGTCAACCTTGTTTTCTCTTGTTTCCACATCCAATTGCTCTCGACTCTGCCAACATGTCCGCCCCTCGCGCAGTCTCCCGCTTGGCCGCTCGTGCGATTGCTCGCCGGACCAATGCATTTGCGCCCGCGACCAAGTTCCGAGTCGCCGTCGCTTCCGCCTCCACTTCGACCTCTTTTTCTGCCGCCCATTTGCCATCTGTACGAAATGCATCGTCCCTCCCACCTCGCGCTGAGCGGTTCACCAAGCCGACCGAGGAACACCTGAAAGACCTCCGAGCGCTCGTCTCCTCCCCGTCATCCTTGTTGTCCACATTAGACAGTTCTGCTTCTGCCGAAGATCTCGCCATCTTCAACGATGACTGGCTGAACAAATATCACGGCAAAAGCCCTATCGTCGTCAAGCCCAAGACGACTGAAGAGGTCAGCAAAGTACTCAAGTACTGTTATGAAAAGGGATTGGCGATCGTTCCTCAAGGAGGAAACACTGGTCTTGTCGGTAAGTACCTTTTCTAGAATCGAAAAGCATCGATCGTTTCGCTAATCCTTACTCATCAGGCGGCTCAAATCCTGTCTACGACGAGATCATCCTCTCCCTCGCCAACTTGAACCAGGTTCGGTCGTTCGATCCCGTATCGGGCATCTTGGTCGCCGACGCCGGTGTCATTCTCGAGACCGCAGACCACTACCTTGCCGATCAAGGCTTCATTTTCCCCCTCGATCTCGGAGCGAAGGGATCATGTCATATCGGTGGCAATGTCGCTACTAATGCTGGTGGTTTAAGGTTGCTTCGTTACGGAAGCTTGCACGGGAGTGTGTTAGGCCTCGAGGTCGTCCTGCCAGATGGAACCGTCTGGAACGGACTCAGCAAGCTGCGGAAAGATAATACCGGTGAGTTTCACGACGAAGCTGCGCTATAACTACGACTGATGCGCAAGCAGGTTTCGACCTCAAACAGCTCTTTATCGGATCAGAGGGCACAATCGGTATCATTACTGCCGTGTCCATCCTCTGCCCACGTAGACCTAGCGCGCAGAGCGTCGCTGTCTTTTCTCTTCCATCCTACGCTAGCGCTCTTGAGGTTTTCGCCGAAGCTAAGAGCCACCTCGGTGAGATCCTGTCGGCCTTCGAATTCTTTGACAAGCAGGGTGTGAGTGCATTCAGATTCATCCATGGAAGTACCGACACTGATCACTCATTATCCCTCAGTACGCTGTGACCAAGAAGCACCTGGAAGAGAACGGTGTGGAGCGTAAAGCTTTCGAGACCGAGGGCGAATTCTATTGCCTCATTGAGACCAGCGGAAGTAACTCGGACCACGATGAGGAGGTAAGTTGGTTGATCGAGTGTCTACCGAGAGCTTCATAAGCTTACAAAGATCGCAGAAATTGTCAAATCTGTTCGAACACTTGATCTCAAATGAGATCGTGCTTGATGGAGTGCTGGCCCAAGATTCGACTCAATTCACATCGCTTTGGCAACTACGAGAACTCTTACCCGAGGCTTGCAGCAAGGCCGGTCCGGTGTACAAGTATGACCTGTCAGTACCTGTTGAGAGGATGTATGACGTGGTTGAGAAGGCAAGGGAGAGATTACGAGCCGCTGGGATCATGAAGGGCGACGGAACTCCAGATGGCCCAATCAGACATGTCGTCGGGTATGGACACATTGGGGATGGTGAGTCTGGCCTTTGTGGCAATCTTCAAGACTCGTTCCTGACGTGTATCGCACAGGCAACGTCCATCTCAACGTCGTCGCGGACAAGTACTCGGATGAGATTGCAAGTGTATTGGAGCCGTACATCTACGAGATTGTTGGTGGGTATTTGAGCGACACAGCTTTGATACTCGTTGCTAACCCTCATCTCCGTAGCCGAATATGGTGGCTCGATCTCAGCGGAGCACGGCTTGGGTAAGTCCTACTGCCTAGTTGCGTCAAATGATATGTAGCTGATCATCGGCCGACTACAGGATTGATGAAGGCGCCGTATATCGGTTACTCAAAATCCGAGGTCTCCATCGAGATGATGCGCAAATTCAAGCAGATGTTCGACCCCAAAGGCCTGCTGAACCCGTACAAGTACATTGTCTAGACTATCTCCATCTTGCTTGCGCATCTTATGCATACGGAATGTCGGATTGCAATTCTTGTGTCAGCATTAAAGTGCGATGCGATGGGGATTAAGGTTTGATGTCCTCCACCATCCACCATCCAGGCACAGACACCTCAAAAAGTGTACTCCCGGTTCGATCGCATCTGTATCCAGTGTCCTCTTCGGCTTGCATGACAAAAATGAGACTGTCGCAAACATACAAGAGCAACATATAGCATCCCGCATCACCACATCTCGCATCGCATTGCATTGCATTGAACTCCGACCTTGTTTGCTGCTTTCTCATTTCGCTGTTTCTGTACATACCCCGCATCTCGGACCGGATCCGACGTACCTATAATCCGCCATCATGGCAAGGCGCGATTCATCTACACCACAGCCATTCGTCCTCCACGAGCTGGGTAATCATCTCATCCAGCGCCAAGCGTCGCCGCTTCCGCCCACTGAACCGCAGTCTGCATCTCATGGATCGATATCGTACCCGGACCCATCACCGTCATCATCCAGCAGTGCCGGCCCGAGTGGTCGTTCTCGTAGTCTGAACAGATCTACACCACTGCCGTATACGAAGATCTTCCCTTTGTTTGTACAGCGAGTAGCCGAGGGGTTCGGCTATGCGGTCATCTTCCCTTATATCAACGAGATGGTTTTGTCTATGGGGGTGGAGGAGAAATCCGTTGGAGTCTGGTCATCCATAGCAGTGAGCTGAGCAATCATTCTTTCGTGCTTCCGTTCTTTATTTCTTTCGTCCTTTCGCGCTTCTCATGATGCGAGCGGCTGTTCCATGGACAGGTACTGATCGCGCCCATGCTTTGCTTCGCGCACTTAGGAGTCCTCCATGATGGCGACAGAAGCGATGATGGCCCCCCTTTACGCTCCCTTGGCCGACAAGCTAGGCCGACGGCCGGTCCTCATAGTGCTGGAAGTACTATGGGGTACTTTCAGCTTCGTATTCGGGTTCTCCAAGACGGTCTGGATTGCCATCATCTTGCGCGGGTGCTGTGAGTCTGCTGGCACAGCTCAAGTGCGTCTGCGGTTGATCAACTGACTGTTTGTGATAGTGGGACTGCTAGCTGGATGCGGGGTAATTTCACGGACCATGGTTGGAGAGCTGTGTGATCGATCAAATCGGATACAAGGTACGTTATTGTCTCCCTTCTCGTATTGCAAACAGAGTATCTTATACTCCTACGGCTACTTTGCTGTGCAGCTAGGCTGACTGGATTTTCAGGCTTTGCACTCTTCTCTCCGGCACTGACGGTCGGAATGACGTTGGCGTGCGTGAGAGACCTGCACCATGCGCTTTTAGCTAACGTAGCTTCACCGTAGTCCGCTCGTTGGCGGCTTCCTGGCCAAACCTGTCCCCCGACTCCTTCCGTCCTCTTGGACACTCCTGTCGAGCTACCCGTATCTGCTACCGGCTTTGGTAGCTGGGCTACTAGCAATTGCGTCAGCTGCGTTATCATGCGTCCTGCTCCCCGAGGTGAGCTGTAATGTCCACGTATCTAGCTCACTGTGGGGGCAGCTCACGTAATAGCTGTTATAGACATTACAGCGCGCACAAGGAGATCATCGAACACATACTCGAGACGCTGAGAAGGAGCGCGGGAGTCGACTAGGAGAACTGCTGCGTTACCCCAAATTCCAAAGTTGCGTATCCTTATACGCCCGTGAGTCGCATCACCGTTCATAACAACGAGTACAGCTGACTCCTAGGTAGTGCATAACGGAACCATGTTCTCTTTCGAAGCTATATACCCGTTGTTCTGCTTCACGAGCAAAGAGTTAGGAGGGTTAGGCCTGTCGGTAAGTCCCGACAATCCTGGTCGCTCGAATCCGCGAAGGCTGACACAATCCAGTAGACGCAGACTATCGGTGTGGTGTTGGGGTTGTCAGCCTGTTTGTCAATCGCCATGACGGTCTTCGTGTTTCCCCTATTCCACCGCACGTTCTCAGAACAGCTGTGTCTGAAGCTCAGTGAGTGTAAAGCGCTGGCGAGGCCTGTAACCTGAAGAGAAATGTATACTGAACGGTGATCTGCAGCACTGGTCTCATATCCCGCTGCGATCGTGTTCTTCCCTGTACTGTGGAACCTCAGCTACTCGCACCAGGGCGATGACTTGCCGTTGTCGGTGTGGACTCTCATGACATTCCAGATGATACTGCGGCGCATTGGCGACTTTGCCGCGACGTGAGTGTCACTTTATTCTTTCAAAACTATTCCTTCGCTCATCTCGCTCGTAGCCAATTAGACACTATTGTGTTCGATGCCATTCCTGGACCCGAGCACCTGGTTTCAGCCAATTCGATGATGTTCAGCTTGGCCGTGAGTGATCCCGTGTCATGAGTAGTCACAAAGCGGAATGTGCTATAAGGTCTGTGAGCTGACACAGCTCGTGATGATAGGCTGCCGGCCGAGCGATTGGACCATTCATAATCAGCTGGTTCTTCTCACTGTCGACGCGATTCGCATCGCCCTCTTCACCAGGCCGACAAATAGTCTGGATAGCATTCTTCTGCTTGTGCTTGCCGTCATTGTACCTCGCTACCAAGCTTGGAGAGGAGCTGGAGAAAGATAAAGAGGCAGACGGGTATGAGGAAGAGAGGTACGAGCTTATACCTGATGCAAGGAGGGAGGGTGGTGTCGAGCTTGCCGATGGGCATTTGGCGAGATCAGTATGATTAGTTGTCGAGCAGTTGGGCAGTCGGGTAGTCGGTTGCGCTTCGCGATCACTTTTGGGCATTCGGTACATCCATCTTGTAGCCAATCCGCATGTAGGCGATCCATCTCGACTCCGTGAGAACAAGGCTGGCAGAGGCTTGCGGGATGATTGTCACCTCTGTCGTCTCAATCGGGTTCACCTATACCGTATTGTTCTACCTGCGTATCAAATCACGAATGTTGACGCAACAGCAACTTTGACGCAAGGCCCTTCTGCAACTGATCGGATTCTGGAAGGTCTGCCAAATAGCTTGACGAAGACGCAGAACGAAGACGTGATACGAATCGTAACCCTTGCTTACTAGTGGGGTCAGCCACAGTCATCGTCGATCAGTGGAACACGGCGTGGGATGTGTTCGGCAGGCCGTGGCTTATAAAGTGGTGACTAACGAGAATGAGGCAGAGGCAGAGGCAGAAGCAGAGGCACGTATGCGGATGTGGCTGTCAATGTGGCTGTAATAGACTGAACGTGTGAACGTGAGAACAAGGGCAGGGATTTCACCTATGCATATTCGTAACCCGGGTACCTGTTCCGCTGTTTACGAGAATGGCGGATCTAGGTACTGTACTCGGGTAGTTGTCGAATCGCTGAAACAGAGGTGAAGGGGTTGGTTTCAACTGCGTAGGACACAACGAGAAAAGTTGTGAAAAGGAAAAGACGAAACGACGAAAAAGCCAAAAGCGGCCATGTCTCAGCCTCATCATCCCTCTTTTTATGACAAAGCCTTCGGGCTGCTTGACCTGCTTGCACTGCCTGTACTGCACCAAATCCGACAACAGCGCGCGTTGCGAGCTTGTCGCCTGCGCATGCACAGCACCAAATACTCCGAGAGACTTCTGCGCGCCGCAACAACGCTCCGAGCCCTTACGATCCTTTCGACAGATGCTGCGCATGCACCCCATGCTTGACCTGCCAAATGCGCCCCGTCTCTAGATCGTGTCTCTTACCAGTCTTGGACCAACTGAGCACGTACGTGCATCCGTGTAGGTAGCTGGGCGACGCCCGCAACATCACGCAAGTTCCTTGTATCGCTGTCTAAGATGGGCGCCAGTGTCGCTCACAGATCCGTATCGTCGTACTCTTTGGCACACATGGTACCGTATGATCAAGTTCCCAAGCCCGTACCATATCGTCATAGCGGAAGCGTCGTACTAGCCCCCCAGTTCTGGCGTCAAGTGTCTCGGTACGGTAGGTGCTCCACCACTGACGCTGCAGTGAGTAACAGGTTACACTGGCGTTGACTCGTTTGCCTCTACCGTGAGACTGCTTTACGTCTACACCTCAATCTCAAATCTCAAACACAACACATACCCTCGCGACCGTTCCTTAGAACTGATAAACGGTCTGCCGCAGTGCCTCATCACGTCAGTATTAAGCATTATAACCCTCTTCCACCCTTCTCGGACCTGCGGCGCCTTACAGTAAGTACCCACTACTAGTCTGTAAAGTCTTTAACGAGTCTTGGCTGTTTGTCCTTTGGGAGGCAAGTGACCAGTCGATTGCGCGCTCGTTGTTACGAACGCACGAGCAGGAGCAGTTTGGTACCGTCTCCGCATTGGGTAGGCGGCGGATATGCTATTGGCAGACCAACGATGAAGGGTGGGCAGGATGCTGCATTCCTGACACAAGACGAGAGCAGTATACGCTGTGCGCCGCCTGGTCGCAACGAGTGGCTTTTCACGTTTCTAGCAAGATTTTCGAGGCCAATCGATGCTTGGACTGACTTGGCATGTTTGTGTTGCTGACACCCTATTCTAGCTTGTGAGACACTGACTACCTTTACCAGTGTCGGAGGCTTCTTGCGTGGATCTTTGATTCGTTGATCGGTGCCGTTGTCTGCGGATCTGCGGTTAGTCCGAGCGCCGAAGCTGGCTGATGGGAATGGTAAATGTGCTGATTTGGGACGTTGAACTTTGTATCTGTCGACGCAGAATGTCTCGGCTGGTTTGGGTCACTGCCCACTGACCGCTGTGCAGTGACGGGGGTGTGAGCCGGATGGCGCAGTGCATGACGTACAACGTGGATGCAGCCACCGAATGTTACGGAGGCGCCAGCATCACGCTCAGGCTTGTGTTTGACGAGCAGGAGCCCGTCGGCCTGTACGAAAGTACAAAGCTGAAGCATGTCTTAGACATTGAGGGGAGGATACATACTACCTATGTCTGATTATGGTAGTAAGCATGATCGAAACTGCCGCTTTGATAACCCCTTGCGCCGTGGCGTTGGTTGAGATCAGTTACCCTTGTTTGGGATATGCCGTAAGACGCGGAAACGTCATCCTGCATGCTGCTCGCTGGCTCTGCATGTTATCATACTGTCCAGTGCATACAATTTTTGCGTATGGTACTGCTGCGTACACCACCAAGTGTTGTGCTAGCGGCTGCGCCATGCGCCATGCGGACCGAGTGTCTGAGTAATGTATCGGATACCGGAGGCATTCCGTTCTCATACCCAAGACAAAGTACGTAACTCGCTGTGCAGTGATGTGCGCAATACTCCGGCGCCCGCCTGCTGTGAAGGCGTGTCACCAGTCTCTGTGGACTGAGAGCTAGCGGTGCTCGAGTGTCGGATTGACAGCGCAGTCGACACACATACACCATAGGGCAGGGCGCGCAACGGGGGATATAAGACCCGCCGTGAAAACAGTGCACGCTATGCTCTTCTCTTCATGAAATACTTGTCACTCTGCTCAGCACTGCACAAAAGCGATACCTTTCTCTTCTCTCAATACCTTGCACAAGAACAAATACACCCTCTCGCAGAACTCTTCCTCATCTATACTATCGATCGCGATGCCCGGCCGGTTCCTGCTCAGACGCACCAGGAGCGCTTCGCTTGTCAAGTCCTCGACGTCTTCTCCAAAGGGTGAGTCTTGCAATCATTCCGTAGCTATGCTGGCATCGTACTGATGCTATCACTGCTATAGCCCCCACGCGGTCCATGTCCGAGCCTAGCCCGAGCAGCCGCTCCTCGTCATCGACCACCGGTGACTTGACGCGCTCGCCCTCATTGTGCATGACTACCGGACCCACCGTTCTGCGCAGCGTCATCAACCCTTCTTGGGTAGACCCGGCGACGTCAAAGCACCGCCAGCGCCAGAATCACTGGGACGAAGAGCTGGATCTCGAATTTGACGCCGCAGAGGACTGTGACGTGGAAATGGAGCAGGCGTCCACACCACCACACGAGCTGCTCTCTACTCCGACCATGGACGACGCGCCGATTATGTCCACTTCGCAAATCGATCAAGGCAGCTACGACGAGCACTACGACTTTTACTCGTACCACTACACCTCGGCCGATTCCATGTCCATGTCCAGGTCTGCGTCCCCTTCCCCTTCTACACCCACCTTCAGCTCTGCCAGCGGCAGCGGCAGTGGCCTGCCAAGACTACGACTACCAGAGGCTGAGCTCTGCTCCAGCTACAATTCCGCCGCGGGCTCGTCCTTCTCCGGAGACCTCGATTGGCTGCCTTCACCGAGCGTAATGGGCCTCGCATTCAGCCTCGAGGCACAATTCCCCTCACCATCAAGCCAAAGCGAGACTACTCTTTCACCCTACTCCGACGACTCTTTGCGCGTGGATAGCGCCGACGGCTCACTTGCCGCTGTTCGCTCGAGAGACTTCGCGTTCATTTCCTCCGCCAATGTCAATGACGAAAGACAAACCCAAAAAGACGCGTTGGCGTTACCGCTACCTCCTCGCTATCCGGTCCCATCCGCACCCCGACCCCCGACCATGGCTGCGTTCTGCGCGCACTCGTGGTCAAAGCAGCTCAGTCCGATCTTAGAAGACCCGCTATCGTTCTGATGGACGTCGGGAGCCTCGTTGTAGCATATCATAGTAGTAGTAACGAAAAGTTGTAATTGACGGACATTGTTGCCTGGAGTAAAAGATAGATTGATCCAGTTGTAGATATCATTGTATAGCAGCGCAATGATGACGATGCAGCTTATACATCGCACCCTGCTTGTATAAGAGATATTCATGATGATTGCGTATAGCTAGTGCAAAGATAGAGCTCTCTCCAAACCACGTATTCACCTTGCGCGTATATCCTGAACCGTACCAGCAGTGGGTACAGTCAAGCCAAGACCCAGTGCGTGCGCCGTACCGTCTTGCAGCTTCTGCTTCGTCGAAGTAAGATCTACCGGTTATGTTCAGCTACACACACGATTTTCGTTAATGCTTGTCCGCTCACGTTCATCCTCTGCTTCTATATTCACGCTCTTGAACTCGTCGCTCCCTCCCCTGACTCGGGTATACGGACTTCCCGTGTTCACCGTGTGAATCGTAGGAGAACCAAGCATCGTCCCGCTTCTCGCTCTCCTGATCAGTCCGCTTCCCGCCGTTGCTGCTCGTTCTCTGAGCATAGTGATACTGCTCGATCGCGCTCGGGTCAGATCCAACGCGCGAGGTGAGGACGTCGTATATGCTCGTTTACGAGAGGACGAGCGACTACCATGGCTGCCAGTACCTTGAGGTGGTCGGTCGGGTACTGTATCTGAGCGCTGAGACGCGTTGGAAGCTGAGCGATCTCGGGTCAGAAATGAGTGATGGGTCGAAGGGCTCGCTGCGGCTGATAGCAAACTACCACGTTCATCGTCGCTATCTTCAGAGCTGGAGTCCTTGACATTGCGCCGGTCCTTCTCTCCGAGTTCCGTGAGGATACCCGACGGCTTCTGAAAGGCACTAGGAGGCACTCTAGACGCCATTGTGTGATTGTGCTGAACACCTCCAGAGACAGATCGCGCTCTTGGTGTGTTACCCTCCGTGGGCGTGTAGATGAGATCGGTAGCCGAGCTTGAGGCGTTGGTTCCTATCTTTGACGGTTTAGGTGTCAGGACAGGTGGAATGACTATTGATGGGTCGACCATCGATTCGGGCCGGGGTTGTTCACTTTGATTCTGAGTGTTCTGATCCGATTGTGCGAGTGTAGTCACAGGATACAACGAACGCTCATCTTCAACCATCTGCTCGATGAACTCTTCAGCCGTGATCGGTTTCCCACGCCAGTCCCGCATTGTTGCGGGAGTGGTCAAGACCATAGGTACCATATTCCTATCCCGCGGCACACCTCCTTCGAGCAGGAAGCTCGCATTGCGGTCATTCCGGCGGATCATACACAGCTCAAAGGCATCTTGCACCCTGGCTCTCGTCCGTTCTTTCCATGCCCAATCAAACGCGTTCTCATGATCGACCCACGATTTCTGCGGCGAATTAGTTTGCGAGGGATCGCGAGGCGGTATGGACGATTTGGGCTTTCGGGGAGTTGTCGGTGGTCCACAAATTTTTCTTCGTCCACATGGATGACCGAAGACGCCACCAAGGGGTCTGCCTGAGAAGGACCACAGCACAAGAGCGGACGCGATGACGAGCAAGAGTCGTAATGCCACCCAGATCGTGAACGCGAGCAGGACGCCTTTGGCATACAATGTCAATTCGCCGGGAGCGTCGGACCTAAAATAGCTGGAATCGCGATTAGCGGTCTGGTCGACCGCGCTGCCGAAAGGCGCTTGCACGTCGCTCTGCGGTCTCCAAAAGCATATGAGGACCACGACAGCTATAGCCGCGCGGAGGAGTAACGGTAATAGGCCTGGCAGCAGTTGGATTATGAGGTGGCTTGTCTCGGGGATAATGTCCCGAGCATAAGGCGTGTTGACTGGTGATAGGCGTATGTGTGACAGAAAGGTAAAGTGGTCGAATGACCAGAGCGACAGGTGGAGCGATGCCGGTAAAGACAAGTAGATTGGCTCGATGGCTGGTCGTGCTGCAGCAGCAAGTCAGAGCTGCCAATAGGTATTGCTCGCTGAGCGCTGTCAACTCACGCAAGCGCCATCGTCGCCAGAACTCGTATCCCAGCTCCCAAGCTAGCCATACCGCCAGGGTCGAAAGTGCCCATAAAACGGCGTAAGCTGCTGCGACGAATTGCCAGGTTTTGGCGCTATTGGTGTCGAACGATGGGTGGATAGTGCATCTAATATAGGTCTTTAGCAATGTCAACGACGGCTTGGAGTCGTGTGCCACTCACTGTACCAGGATATACATCACGTTGACGTCGAAGAACTGTGTTCTGATAGTCAGCCATCCGTGAAAGCTACTCAATCAAGAGTGAGACGCACCAAGCTTAGCAAGCCGCTGAACAACCACCACGCCCACAAGCCTATCCAAGCGGTTCTCTGGGCCACACCTCTGCGCCGCACGATCCCCAGGTTCAGCTCTCTCTTCTTGAAGCGCGGTATCTCGATCATCTCCATATCATTATCCCGATACTGCCGACCCGGTGTCCCACTTCTCGGCGCGTGCGTTGGACTGGGCGTGGGCTGTCTCGACGGTGAGGGAGAGGGCAGCAGGGCTGAGGAGAGCGCGAAGCGTGGGGTTGGCGACAGAGGGGACAGGGGTGTGGCTGGAGCTGGGCGAAGGAATGTTGCTGATGATCCTGATCGTGGCGTGTGTGCGTGAGCTATCCGGGGTGGTGGGGAAGGTGGGAACGGGAAAACCAGTGGCTGTGGGACGGTGTTTGACCTTCTGGATGGATGGCGAGCATGATCGGCCGTGGGGCCGAAGGCTATGACAGTAGTCGGGTAGTCAGTCTGCGATGCCTTGCTACCTGGTAAAGCAGAAGATCAACTCACGCGCAACGCCCCCAGGACCAACCAGACCTCTTCTGGGGGTCTGTTGTCTCCCTACGCCAACTCTCTCTCGTTCTGCGGGATCCCGCGCCTTCCCCTTCGCAGCGCTGTTCGGAGCCGCTGCCGCCTCCTCAATCTCCCCTGTCTGTAGATCTGGCATTTCATGGAAGTCCATCGTTGCCACGACAGCTGCGAAGGGGTGGGATAGCCTTGAGCCCGCTCGGTCAAGATTGGGGTCCGGAGTCGGAGTCAGAGTTGGAGTCGGGGGCAGTGGGGAGGATGGAGGCGGTAGCGATGATTTTGTGATTCGGATATCGGGGGGCGTATGTTTGCTGGACATACTCCCAGCGGTCGTCGAACCTTCGCTGGGCAGTCTCGTATCCGTATCGGAAGCGCCACCACTTTGATATCTCGCGGCCATATCTCCAGCGCTTATCGCGGTTGAAAGTGTCGAACGAACTCGAGTTCCTTCTTGATTACTGGCAGGAGTATGAGATTACTCGTGAGACAGTGGGACATGACACGAATGAACGAATGGACTATTATACTTCAGTACAGATTCTCATTCATCAGTCAATGTGTGTGTATACATTGATTGGATCAGAGTGTGAGTGATGAGTGAACGATGAGTGATGAGTGATGAGTGATGAGACGCTTTGATTTGCTTTCACCGTATCAAGGGGTTGGTCATGGTTGATTCAACTTCTACACGGCGTTCCATATCAGCATTACATATCCAGCTATCGTCCTCTCATGCATATGACCGCTGTCGTGGTCGATGTGCAGTCGCTCATTGTCTAACCCCCTCCTTGATCACTAGCCCAGTTTGGTGTCGGCGATCGACATGACGTGTTTTCTACACCGCGCTTCACTTTGCCAAACTTGACCAATCGACGATTGTTGCGCCGGCATGCATAGTCGCGAGGGTGAGTGGATCCTGCGTCGTCGTCAGAGTCCGCAAGGCCACAGATAGCAAGCAATGGATAATTATTGTGCACGTCCTGTTTCACAACAAGTAGAAAAGGACGAATAACGCAAAAGAAGCGTTTCATCTCTCGACCCCTTTTTCAGTCAATACCGCTATTCCCCATTGTCAAGCTTCTCACAACAAGTCAGACACCATTACACAGTCATTTCTGCATTCACATCTACAAACAATCACACAACATCGTCTTATTTGACAGCGTACAAAGCACATAACAATCGCGATGCACAACCAATTCTACACGGGCTACACGGCTCAAACGATTACACTTGTCTAAACGGGTTCTTGAATTTGACAGATACACCACCTCATCCCCTCTTCTCTGCTGGCAGGATGTCTTCTTGCGCCCTATCCACCCCACTTCGTCGCTCACACAGCAGATGCTCCGCGGGGCTTCTCTCCGAACTGAATTGAGATCTCGTCAGCTCCAATCTTTGCGGGTATGACCGTTAAGGCTAGACTCACCGCCTCGGTCGCCTCCTCAGAATGCTTACCACCAAGCTCCCTGTCGATTTGGTAGCAGATGAACAGAGCGTCGGCACTATATGTATATACAGTGCCATTCAGCATACAAGTCTAAAGGGATTGTAGCAATGGCCACTCACGCATCGCCCAGAACCGATGATACCGCTCTCGTCGTGAGGTAAGGTAGACCACCGCACAATAAACCCGCTGGAAGAGCGTAGCCGGGGTTTGAGAGCGTATGCGTCATATACAGGTAGCCCATCGTACCCGTGATGACACCCATTGCGACAGAACTGAGGGTGAGCAGAAGCTTAACGAAGGTATCTGTTCGAAATAGTCAGTTACACTCATTGTCTCCCGAGACTGTTTTATCCGACTCACAGTCAAGCAAGTGACCGCCTTTCCTCCTCCCTGCCAATGATACAGCGCGCCTAGCGCTGGGCCAGAACGGCTCGCCAGTCACGCCGACGTATACCAGCGCGTAACCATTGAGCTGGTCCAACACTCCCGCTATAATCGCAAAGAGCGGAGTAAGGTTGGTGAGGAACTGCAACGGGCCGGGTAGGATCTTCGACCGCGGACTCGTAATACGCTTCATTTCCGCTGCGGACCGACCGACAACACGGACAACGGCAACGATGCCAGCACCCAGGCAGATTGAGCCGAGGGAAGTACCGGTCGCTCTGTGAGCCGCAGCGAGGGTGACCACCGAGACCGTAGGACGGTTGATTTCATTGCTGAAGGTTCGTTAGCCAAATATCAAGCATGGTGTCTTGCATAAAACGTACCGATGGAAGAACCATTCGCCGATTACTCCCGCCACTATCACCCTCACTGCACCTCGGATCACTCCCCATGACCATACCCATATCAAGGTGACCAGGAAGATCAGCCAACTGGCATATGGGCGAATATGGTACACCCAAGTATTCTCGCGTCTGGTGTTTGTTTTAGCTTGAACCTAGCCTCAGGGCTGGGAGCTGTGCTCACGGGTGTCTCCAATAGCCAACCATGCCCAGCCGAACGATAAGGGTTAGAAAAGGCACAGAGCCAATTGCGAAAGTGACCAGGCCTCCGAGTACGACTAGGGCGATAGGTGGATGGTCGAGCAGCAGTTTAGTAGCAAGCTGGAAGGAGGGAATCAGATGTCAATCGGGTCCTCGTCTCGCCGTCACGGGTGCTCACCTCAACGACAGATATAGTCTTCTCCAATCTCTGCCATCTCTTCCACACAAGCCGCGAGAAGCCCAATGCCGTCAACCAGAGCAAGACCGATCCTATTCTTAGGCCGGTAGTCCCCCACCACCTGTCGTCTGCTCCTACTTGATCCAGTCCCGTCGTTTCGAAGCTAGCCGCGAGGGTCCAAAAGCCGCACATGAATAATGAAAATGGTATCGCGATGGCCGTAAAGGCAAGCACGTGTCGGACGGCTTTGGACAGCAAGAATAGGAACGCGGCCGGGACGACTAAAGCCGGGATGATAAGGGCCATGAGAAGAGGGATCAGTGGGATCAGCGAAGGCGTGGCCCGAGTCGGGACATCGGGCGGCGGCTAGGAAAAGCAGTCAGTCAGAATACTTAGATGCTGGTGTGAACGTTGAGACAACTTACATCTGTTGAGCCCCACACGAAGCATAGGCCGAAAAGCACGCCGAGTAGACTCGTGAGCCATAATGCCAGGTACCCGGAGTCTGAAAGCGATGTATGAGCACATGACAACAAACTGGAAAGTATCATGCTCACCCTTGTACTTCCGCAAACCTTCTCCCTGCCAATGACCAAATCGTCCGTTATACACTTGTAACCGTACAGGTACTCTGCCTGTCCGGTCTCCGCTCTGATCGTCCAGCTCATCAGGGCCGAGTAAGGGCTCTTCCATGTCGGTCGGGGGAGCGCGAGTACTGTGGCTAGGCGGCTCACGAGTCGCGTCGTATAGTGCCGAGGGTGATAACAGGTATCCTTGAGGTCCGTCTCCCTCACGAGATTGCTGAAGCCCATTGGACCTCGACTTCCTCCGCGAGCGGCCCATGATCCTGGAGACTTGATCGTCTGATTCATCTTCCGTGTACTTGTCACTCTCGCTGTCGTCTTCATTTGATGATGATGAGGACGCAGGGAACACGCTTTGATGGGCCAACCAACCCTTCTTTGCGCGTTCCGTCAAGGGCGGTTTCTTCTGGGCGGATGATGACGACGGTTGAGGGCGAAGCAGGGATTGGCGGACGATGGCTACTTCGTCCAAGTCGGCCTCCTCTTCTGACTCCGATGATGAAGCGGCATAAGGATTAGGTATCTTCGACTTGGCCCGAGAAGCGGGGGTCCTCTCTTTACCTTTCCTACTGGCTGTCGAAGGCGTTTCGATGCTATCTTCCGGCCCCGCGAAGAGCAGTCCCACACCTATTCCACTGTCCATAGGATCGATGTCTATATCTGGGATCGCATCTAAGCCTGGACCAGGAAATGGCGGAGTGCTCTCGGGAGATGGGGAGCGGGACGAGCCTCGGAGATGCGGATGTGATTGCGATGCGGATGGGGACGTGACGAACGGATCGTGAGAGGGCGAGCCGGGTGATGGAGGGCGGAAGATCTGTGATAGAGGACAGTCAGAGATATCGACAGAAAAATGAGAAAAGACGAATGAGTTACTCACCTGACTGCCTTCCAATTGCCTTCCTCTGCCCTGCTCAGCTTGACCAGATAGATAACGACTCGCAAAGGCCGCCATGCCTGATGGGCCAGCGTGGCTGCTCGACATCGTTCGTGGACTAGGTCACGCTATCGTGCGAGCGAGATGATGTGTGTTTGTAGCGATGGAGCGATGACAAAGGGAGTGCGAGTGTAAATGGGTGTTTGATGAATGACGAGATGATAAGCTCGGCACGCGACGAAAGCGAGACGGCTTGCCATATATATTGAGATAACGCTTTGTCACCCAGTCTGCCTCTCCCAAGACGATGTTGTCCGCTCGTTACGTGTCGACGAGCGGGTCTGTTGCTGCCCACGAGTGACTCATGGACTGGACTGAGGTTAGTTGATTGTGTGTTATGCAATGAGATGAAGATAATGTAATGTAATACTGAGTACCGGGTGGCGTGAGTGATGCTGTGATGCTGTGATACCCGACTCGTCAAGTACTGCACAGTTGTCTTACGTAATACATCTGTGCTGTTGATAGCAGTGACGTTTTAGGTAATTGTAATTGCTCTTTCTCCATGTAGAACAGCCAATGTACTCGGGTACGCAGCTGCATGTCAAAGTATGATCATAAGGACTGCGCTGATATCTACAAGTTGATAAGAGCATGCAAATGACCGAGAGCACTCAAATCCAATTGGACTTGGCGTCGTACCAAGACTCTCCCGAGCCATGGGGCTCGGACTGGACAGCTGATGAAGTGTGTGAGTTGGAGGTGTCGAGAGTCAGCTCGGACAGTGTGGCTTCGAGTGAAGCCGCACTGTTCTTGGAGACAGCCAATTCCGACTCAAGCCGAATGGTTTCCTTCTGGTGTTCGATGAAACAGTCAACAATGCGCTCTCGGGTTGGGGCATCGGAGTTGCACTCGGATAGTACAGACGGGCGTAGCTGGTTGATCTTTTGCTCAAACATTGACGGGTCACGACTCTGCGAAGCGTTGATCGCGATCTCTTCTGGAAAGGAAGAAGAGGGCACCCGATTGCGCGTACCACGCGACTCGGAAGGACGAGAAGCCGTCTGGGTCAAAGACGCCACCAGCTGTCTCAGCTCATCCACCTGGCGATGCAGCTCGCTGACAAAAGTCTCTGAGCGAGCAAGTCGTTGCCGGACCTCGCCGAGGAGTTCACTGTTCTCCCCGACAGATTCGCTGCAAGTCTAAGCGTGTTGCTATGGCTGAAAGGGCCGTTGGTCTGACTCAAGCCTGTCATCACTTCCCCGAGATTGGTGGCAAATTCGGTGGATCTGTCATCTCCAGAGTACACGTCAATGGCATTGGAGCTAGCGGACATGATGATGCGGTAGTGATGGATGTCTGGTGTTAGTTAAAATGAACGTGTTCGAAGGGTACTGTGGATGTATGTTGTTGGGGGGAACACAGTGGATGACACCTACTCTGCGCGCTGCTTTATACCTGCTCGAGGTACGAAGACGCCTTCAATCATGCAGTCCGCTGAATCACATCCTTTGATCTCTCCTTTGCCCGAATCGCTTCACAGTCCTACTCGACGTATCGAGGATCCAACAAGCGGTACACGTCACACATCTAGCTCCTCCTGCTCTGGTATGAATTCGTTACGAAATCCTTTATGGCGGTTCGGGCTCATCCTCCGCTTCCCCCTGAGTCTCGCAGCATACAGCTCGAGTGGCAAGCGAGCTTCTGATTCCACCCACTCGGCGGTTGCCCTCATATAACAATTTCTGACTGCATTTTGCTACTGCATGCTGACATGAACATGAGCTTCATATGGAGTAGCGAGAGTTGCCGGTGTATCAACTGCAAATTCTCAGCGCCTGCCATGATCACCGCGCAGATCACAGTATCATTACACGAGCTAAACTAACAGCTCTCTAGCTGCTGGCTAGCTTGCGAAGCCCGCGTCTACTCCTTTCCGTTCTGATTCCTAGTCTACTAATCTGACTTATGTACCAATCAACCATGATGCCATCAGCCGCTTGTTTGCTGAAGTTACTCGCCTGGCCTGCAGGAGGAAGGAATGGGACTGGCCACATCGCCATCCCAAGATCAAGTAGGGTCACTAGCCCCCGGCTAGCCAGACGACGCAGCTGATGGAATGGAGCTAACGGCTGTCATCCCCGACAGCTTGTCTCTGATGTCAGTCGTCTGTTTCTCATTGACGGCCAACATCTCTTCCACCCGCCTCGTGTCCCGTATCTCGTAGAGAGGCCAAAGTATTCTGGGTAATGGACCAGAGTGTCCTGGACGGCGTGCGGGTTGGACCAACTGGTCTCCAAGCTCCGTATCAGATTTTGTTCCGGAAGCACGCGCGACCGGGCTGGGCCAAGACTTCAATTGTTGTTCCAGCTCGGCGTGGCGAGCTTCGAGGTGATTACGCTCTTTAGTCAAATTTGCGAGTTCGCCCTCCAAAGTGCTTACGACGGTACTCGTTTTGTCACTCTTTTTCCTGATATCGAGGAAGGAGGCACGTCTGTCTGACCTTGAGGAGTTGTGGCCAGCTGAGGAAGGGCCTCCGCTGGGAGCCAAGTTTGACATGGCGGTCTTCTGATTCTTAGCGGAGTCAGTGCGTGCGGTTTCATCATTGTTCAATAGAAACGCAATGGAGTTAGCGGACATGATGAATCGATAGTAGTGGACGTCGCGAGACAGGCGAGGTGACAGCGTTCTTGTTACTCTGGAAGTCTGCTGTTGGGGGGTAAAGAACAGGTGGGGTCGATTTTCAGCGCTGCTTTATATCCAAATGCCTTTTAGGATAGACGTGATGATGGGTGTCAGTCATCCCTTGATGGCGTAAGACCATCATCTCGCATCTGACCTTCATCCTGAAAGCTCCACGTCTTCTCTTTCGCGGATCTTCGATGGGCTGTTCGCTGTTCAGTATTCCGTATCAAGCACTGCACGCTAAATTCCGGCTTCTCGTATGACCTCATTGTGAAGCCCTCTGAGGCGCTTCATCTTCTGAGTAGTTTCGCAAGGGAAAGTCTTAGAGGTGAATGCCGTCACAGCCGTGGCTCTGAGAGTTTGGGCCATTGAAATTAGGGTTCAGCTGCATCTTGATGCTGCAAGCTGCCATGGACTCGGAGCTTGATGTCCAGCGGCGTTAGCTACCGACAATACCCACTCCGATTCCATCCCAGTCACTGCCTCGACTCAAGGCGTGTTTACCGTAACAGTACCCGTAATGCCACACTCGTTTGTGATGACGTAAAACCACCCTCCATTTTACAAACTCCATCTTCGACAACGCCTCAGTGATTTCTTTCCAGGTTGCAACATCTACGAGTTTGTTTGACATATTCTAGCTATCCAACAGTCATCGACACCACCAAGATGCCGTACGAAGACGCACTGGACCTGCCCGAGTTCAAATCTTGGCTCGTGAAGACCATCGAGCCGTTGTACGTGCCCCGCCAAATGAGCTTGGTAGTCTGGCCCATTCGACCGCTGACATTTGGATGACGATAGATGTGATGCCGACCCCGTTGTGTTGTCGGACTACATCGTGGCGCTCTTCAAGCACGACGCGGTGATGGCAGAGGACGAGTGGAAGATCGTGAGATTACATCGCTGTCTGCCAGAGCAATGCCGAGCTAATATGCGCCATACTAGTTCATCTCGCGTGAACTGGCAGATTTCTTGGAGGATTGTTAGTCATGCCTTTTGACGCTAGCGCATCCGTGCTGATGTTCGTGTTCTAGCCTCGAAACCATTCGTCGAAGCTCTCTTCCAGACGCTATCAACCAAAGCATATCTGCCCCAAGCACCGGTATCTGCGCCAACGCCAGTGTTTGCGCCAACGCCCAAATCACCGCCAAAAGCTCCTGCGATCGTATCGTCCTATAGACCCACACCGCCGAGTGTACCTCCCTCACAACTGCAGCAGCCTCAAGCTGGGCCATCCACCTCGCGCTCCATACCAACAGGACCTGCAGCGGACGTGCAAGGACTCAACAAAGATGTTGATATGGCTGAGAATGCTGCTGTTGCGCCATTACCTTCCAATGGTGTTTCCGGCAGGCAGAAGTGTTTCGATTATCACGGTGAGTTTTGTTATTGCTCGTACGATTACCTTGTGCTTATCTTCCCACAGAGAAGGGATTCTGTATGCGAGGGGCCAACTGCCCATATGAGCATTCTGAGGACGTTATCATCCCTTCCCAGCAAATGATGTTCCCGCAAATGCCGCAATTCCCATTTATGCCTGGTCAGGGAGCTCCTAGTAGGGGTAACGGACGCGACAGAGGAAGAGGGAGAGATCATGGCCATGGTCGTGGTGGGCGTGGCAACGGATTGGATGGGAGATCTATGGCAGGACCTGGTGGAGGCTTTGATGCTTCAGGCATGCCGTTTTTCCCCTTCCCTTTCGGCCCCATGGGCATGCCTTCGCCTGGCCAAGAAGGCCAGCTGGACACGCCTGGAGATTTCTGGGGCTCAAATCGACCGCCTACAAATCGCGATACCACCACGCTCGTCATCACCGATATTCCTCCAGCTAATCTAACGGTACAAGCTATCACCGACTACTTCCACCAGTTTGGCGAAGTTACCAATGTCGCAGTTGAAGGCCGGAGCAAGCGAGCTCTGATCAGCTTTGCTACCAACCGAGAAGCTTTCAAAGCATGGAAGAGCGATGATGCGGTGTTTGGATCCCGTCATGTAAAGGTACTATGGCATAGACCTAGGCCCGGGCAAGGCGAAGCGGGGCAAAAAGCGCTCGAACAAAGCGCAGGGCTGGTGGCGAACATGAAGAAGATTGCGAACGGAGAAGGACCGCAAGGAGATGTGAAAGCGACTCTGAGTGGGCCAGAGAGTAGGCTGCAAGCGACGTTGGCCGAGCTCGAGACTCGAGAACGCCAAGCAAAGAAGGAGACCTTGATTGCTGAGCAAAAGGTGCTTCTGAAGCGAGCCGGAGATGCGAGCAAGGAGGAGAAATTGCAGATTCTTGCTAGACTCAAGGAGCTGAATAAGGAGGTCGAGACGCTGAACAATCCGCCAAAGGTGGAAGCGGCTGATGTGGAGATGAGTGACAAGGAGAGGCTGGATCAGGAACTGGCGAAGCATGGCATGGAGACCACCAGTGGGAAAGACCAGGACGAGTTGCTGAAACTCAATGCGCAACTCTCGGCATTGCGAGACAAGGTGAGTCACCCTATCGCTAGTGCTGTGACAGGCATTTTACTGATAGCTCGCAGGCGAACACCCTTGGTATCAACGCGTCTGCTCGTTACTCCCCGTACTCGCGCGGATCACGAGGTCGAGGGTATCCAAGAAGTCGCGGGCGTGGCCGAGGTGGTCCACCCAGACCTATGCGACTGGACAACCGATCGCGAACATTCACGCTCGCCGGCGACGCGCTGGGGACAGACGATAGCCGCAAGGCGGTGCAGGAATGGTACGAGTCACACGGCGGTGCGATTGAGACGACATCAGGTGGTCTGCGGGTCACATATCCCACGAGAGATATGGCCGAAAAGGTGAGTCACTCGTGTCCTGTGTCAGTGTTGTCTGCACGTGTCTGACAATTCTACAGGCACTGGCAATGGGCACAAAGGAGATTCCAAATGCCACTGGGTCAGTGAGCGCGGCATGGTATAACGCGCCCGCTGTGAGCTCTGCGCCAGAAGTGGAGATGGCGGACAGTGAGGATCGTAGGGGAGAGCGAGATGAGGAGGAGTAGCGAGCATTACATCTGCTTTGCCAGATAGTATCATGCATATGACAAGAACCGCACCTCCGTTACTGCTTACAGATAGCGCTTTGTTTAGGCCTGCTTACAGACAGCTAGCGCTACCTCCGAGCGAGTACAGCACTGATCAGGCATGAAAGCTCAAAGCTTACGGTCACGCTGATAATTATTCTGGCCGGAGGACAGTCGATGCTGTCGCCTGGAGCTTAAGTGACATGACTAAATTCCCTCGGCCTTCCTTTTGCCCCGAAACATAGCGATTCTACCTCAAACACGTCGTGCGCTGCCATGCACCTTTGATTACTGTTCCGAGTGACCGTCCAATCAGTGTCCTTTGTACACGCTCTACAGCATATTGACCCTTTATCTCTACCCCTAACCCCGTTCGCGATTGATCGTTTGTTGTAGGTATGAAGCGTGTAGCGTCTATGAGATGAGCGTTGTCATTGCGAATGCAGATTGATAAGAGCCCGGCGCAATGATCTCATCTCGTGCCTTCTTTCACAATTACTAAAGACTCCACAGCCCGCATCGCGAGGCGAGTTAGCGTTTTTGCATCGAGGTGTCGCAGGGCTGACAAGGCTTCCAGCTTAGCTTGATAATTGCAGCTTATTGTATCGACTGTATAGATAGACGAAGCAGGTCTTCGTCGCTCACGCTCATTACCATACACTTGACAAGCCAACCTTCAAGCTACTCGAAGCCGACGCCGCTCGGATTGGTTCACCTCGAACCAAGATGCGTTCCAAACAGGCTATCCTGTATGGACTACTCGGTGCTCTAGCAGCTTCCGCTGCTCCTGCTCCTGCCTCTGAGTCGGGATTCGATTATACCTGCGATAGCAGTACGGTATGGCATGATGCGTACGAGACCTATACCTGTCAGGGCGATACGGTCTGTGCGACGGGGGCAGTGGGCAATCCATGTCAGTGGCCTAGCGGGTAAGTCGATCTCAGTATCACTTCTACTATCGTACTGTTGCACAGTGGCTTATGGTGTATTGTTTAGGTACGGCGAGACTGCGGTCGCTGCTGTCGAAGCGACTACTACCGGGACTAGCGCAGTTGCGTCCGCTTCGACTAGTGTCACCACTAGCGCGGCAGCAGCGGCAGCCGTGTCTTCCTCTGCCACGGACAGCGGCGGTGATACGACTGTAGGGGCTGGTATTAGCACCAGCACCGGCTCGACGAGCTCGAGCACCACTGCACAATCGACTTCTGCGATCGTAAATACCAGCAAAGGCAGCACGTCGTCCGGCGGTACCTCCCTTACTGCCACTAGTACTGGCTCTGCCTCTGGCCCTGGATCGACCAGCAGCAGCAGCAGCAGTACTGCAAGTGGCAGTGCCAGCGGCAGTGCATCTTCTGCCGGCGCCACTAACGGCGCTGGGAAGCGTTATGTGGCGTATTGGAGCGCGTGAGTAGTATTCAACTTCCGTAGGACAGATCGTGTCAATGAGTCCTACAGCTGAACGCTTCTCTGGTAGCTATGCCAACCTCGACTCAGTGCCATCTGCTGATCAGCTAAACGGAGTAACACACTTGATCCTAGGTACGTTCACACCGTTGCTGCTTGAACTTCTGGTCTTCCATCCACGATGACATGACTTGCAGCTGACGTCCACGTGCTTGTGTGTCAATAGCTTTCGCTGACATGACCACCTGGTCGTCATTTGTCTACTCGAGTAACGGCAACTTTGACGCTACACAAATCAGCAGCATCAGATCGGCAGTGCCCGGAATCAAAGTCATGGTGGCACTTGGAGGCTGGGGTCTAGACACGCCTATTAAGACGGCTGCCGATGGGGGCGACTCGACTATCGATACATTTGTCCAGCAAGCTAGCGCTTTTGTCACTCAGTACGACTTGGATGGTGTCGATATCGATTGGGGTGAGTACTCTCTACTCATCGAATGATGGACAGCGCCATGCCTGACTCATAATTTAGAGTATCCTACCTCGTCTGAAGTGTCAGCTTTGGTTTCCCTCGCATCCGCAATGAAGAAAGCGATGGGGGACAAGCTAGTCTCCCTAGCTCTTCCTGCCCGAGTGGAGACCAGTGACGCTGGAGCGTACACGACCGACACTTTCACGCAACTCGGCGATTCGATCGACATGTACAATCTCATGACATACGATTACATCAATCGCTACGATACGCACACGGGCCATCAAGCTGGCGGCGCAGTAGTCACTGGCGCTGTGAAGTACTACTCCGCCGCCAATATTGACGCAGACAAAGTCAATGTCGGGTTCCCGATGTACGCCAAGTACTTCAAGATCCCTCTGAACGACACGTCGACGTGCGCGTCGGCGACGATCGGCTGCCCGATGGGCGACTTCGAGACGGACGGCGTGGACAACGGCAATTCCGGTTGGCTGACTTTCAACACTGCTCTCGACGACAGTACTACTGGTGCCATGCGCTCCACCTCTTGGGCCAACAGACCTACCGACGGAAGCACCGAGTACTCCGACGCCGCGGCTAGTGCGTGGTACGATAGCGATAATTTTGTCTTCTGGACGTGGTTGGAGGCGGACGATATCAAGACTACGTGTGACGCCTGGAAGAGCAAAGTCGGCGGTATCATGGTCTGGAGCTTGAATCAGGATACCAACGGTGCAGCGGGCGGAGAACATCTAGAAGCGCTAGCCAGCTGCTTGAGCAGTGCTTGATATCCTGCAGTATGTAAGCATCTCGTTCGAATGATGTTTGTTATCACAGTATGTACCGCGTGTACTTGGCCGACACTCCCCGACCCGGTTAAGCAGTACTATACTGTTGAACTCGACGCATGCATAGCTCTCTGTAATCGCTCTACGGACTGACTCTTCACCTAGTCGAAACGCACTACAGTCCTCCCTGTATCACGGACGTGGCGGTGCCTACTTGAGACTCTTCCTCGCTGCCGATTGCCATCTCGCTCGACCCCTGCAGGTCACCGGCCGTCTCGAATTCGGACTGCCTCTGCACACGAAGCCTCGTCGAGTCTCTATCCGAAGTAGGTTTGACAAAATAAGTCCTCTTCGTCACATTGGACAAATGGAAAGTCTCGCCCCGCTTGAATGCGGCAAAAGCCTCTTCAGATTTTAATTCGCCAAAGACGAGCCGGGTAAGAAGCTTTGCGCGGTAGTCCGCCATACCAAGCGACGCGACCTCGTCATGCAATCCAGGGATCTCAGTGTTCGTTGAGTCGCGCACGTCGCTCGGATCCGCGAACTGTGGATCAATGCCCGCATTGAACATGAAATGTGTACCGTGCACCACTTTGGATTCACGCTCAAACTTGTCTTCAGGGATGGTCCAATCAGCAGTACCAGTGGCGTGACGCAGCATGTAGCAATCCGCTTCCTTGTGCAGGGTGTAGCCCGGGACAGCGATTGCCAAACCGTCCATACCTGATCCCGTGTCGCGGTAAGTGATTTGATAGGTAGATGTTTCGTTTTTGTATAATACCGAAGGGACAACGCCTTCTTCGATATCCTGCGATGAAGCAGTACTCTGCTGTCCATGAGACGATGTATCCATTGTGGTATGTCTGAGCGGACGTGTGCTGAGCAGTGTAACGAGTACCGGGGGGTGGCAACTTGACGCAAGCGAAGAAGGCAAACAATTGCGGAATGAGTGGCGAATGTATTAGTCTTCTTGTCAAACGCGGAAGAGATACAGTGGACGAAAGCGTCTGCGCGGACTGCTTATATACGTTCACTCCCCATTCATTACACTTGAGTCTAACGCTGTCGGTTGCAAGGTAGATGGGTTGCAAGGTAGATGCAGATATCCCTGTAGCACAGAGGAGGACAACAGCGGCCTCCGAACCTCTCCACACCCCTTTCACATACTGACTTACTGTATACTGTAGTCGTCCTGCTGCCATAAGTACAGTACTTGACGGCTCGTCCATGTCATCATCCTTTGAATATCGTCCTTTAACGTCGGTGACGATTTGGTAAAGGCGTTACAGCTTAGCTATGCCTTTCAGCCCAGTCTTCCAATACTGGTGAAGTCCGGTCATTTCCAAGCCATTATATCGTCGCCTCCCTGTCTTTCCCCACACGCTCACTCTTCCACTCTGCCCACGCAGCCACGTCACATGTCGAGCGGCACGAACACCACCGCCACCACACTTACAACTCCCAGCACATCTACCCGTGGATCCAGCAATGCGCTCTGGAGCCAGCTTTCGAACATCCGCGATCGCTTGTCGCGCAAGCAGCTGACCCCGGAGATACGCACCACCGCCGCCTCCCGACTGTCCGACTTAGCCAAAGCTCTGCGTGAGGGCACATACATCTCGTTGCCAACGTATTCCCTACCCACTTCGTTACCGCCCACCTCCGCAGTCGGTGAGCAAGTGTCGTTCGCGCTCGCTAGTACGGTCAATCTCGCCCGGACACATGCTCATTCCTGGTCACAGGGGGAGTCCAATGTCACTATCGCCCGTCTTGACGAATTGGCCGCAGCGCTGCGGGACACGAGTACGTTCAGTGAGAGAAGTGGCGGCGGCAGGGGTGCCGGGCAGTCTGCCACTGGATCACCTGTCACTATCTACCACAAAGGGCAGAAAGTCACTCCTAGTATGGTTGCGAGGGGAGAATGCTGGGCTGGTGCAAGCTCAAACTGGTCAAATGATACACAGTCCATCCAACCTCCTCTACACCGGTCATCATCCAGCACATCCAGCCTGAAATCGGCACTGAGGGATATCCCACACCGGAACCTGAACAAGCTGACGGGCTTGCCGGATGCCAGCTTCGCCTCTGGGTCTCATTCCTCTTCCGGTCCTTCTGGTCCAGAGAAGTACGGTATCCCTTCTACGATGAGCGCTGGTTCACGTCCAGGACTGAAGCGGAAGAAGAGCGTAGTCTTCACAGAGGAAAATCAAGTGAAGGAATTCGCGAAGGGGTCTCATTACACGGATGGAAGCTTCAATGTCGTTCCCATGGCCAAGCCGTGGGTTCGTGCTGCTTGAGGGCACAGGGGTTAGGTAGACATGCGCCCGCGTTGCACTGTATGCTCTCTTTTATGACATACTTTCGCATGCATAGTCTAGATGCAGATCCATCAGTACATATGTTTTGTTTAGTTTAGATTCTCCGCAATCAGCGGGATTGAGTGAACAAATGCCACATTCAATGAAACCCCATTGTCATAGTGCAGGGGCGATGGTCCAGCACGACGGGAACGGGCGCCAGAGTCAAGCGCAGTGTGATGATGGAGTATCACGTCATTGTAGACAAAGGATAGCTATTGTGAATGACCCTCTTTTGAGGTCTGGACGTACGTCTCACCTTCGGCTCTTGGTCTGAGGGAGAGACGTCCTACTCGTTCGCCCTTATGTGCGCATTGATAAGTGAAAGAGTGTTCGCCACTTGACATAATTCCACTTCACTTTCACTAGCGTCCACACACATTGCTCAAAGCCTGATAAATACAATTTTCAGCTATACGACCCCCGACGAACATGAGCAGCGACGGCGATTCAAGCGACACATCTTCGGGAACGAAGAAGCAGAAGAGCCGCTGGAGACGTACGAGCGGCAGTGGTGATGACAGCAGTAGTGGCGGTGGCAACGGTAGTAGCAGAGGCAGTGGCAGTGACAGGAAGAAGAGGGAATTTGGAAATGGTGGCGAGAGTCGTAGGCCCTCGCGCAGCAAGGGCGGGAGTGGGGACAGTAGCGTGAATGCCGAGTCCAGGAATTCAGGCTCGAAGAGATCCCGAAGCAAGCGCGAGAGCAAGAGCAAGCGCGAGCACGAGAGCCAGAAGGACGGGGTCACTGCTACCGCTACCGCTACAGATACTGATACCGACACGGACAAACCGTCAGACTCGTCCAGCTCCAAATCCACGTCTGGCTCCATGCCCAAGCTCAAGTCCAAGCCCAGCTCCAAATCCAAATCAGCCAAGACGAGCAGCGCCAGCGCCAGCGGCCTCGACACGCTCCTCTCTACTCTATCGTCAACCGCCAAATCTCTGAGCGAGTACGACTGGACCGCCGAGGCGTCCCCTGATCGCCAGGGTGCGGATCGCCTGAGTGCGTGTCGCAAGACCCTCAGGGATACTGAAGCCTCTATCAAGGCCGTACGCGGAAAGGTGTCCAGGCTTCGAAAGAAAGTGGTTGAAGAGTGGGAGGTTGAGCTCAAGACGCAGAAGGAAGCGCGGGAATCTGAGGGCAAGGATCGTGAGAGTGCTGGGACCAGCACCAGTGCTGCCGACGCTGGGAATGGCGCTGCCTCCGAGTCCGCAGATGGCAATGCGACTGCTAAGAGCGATGACGGTATTGACGGCGACGAGAAGACAGCCAAGAAGCGCAAGGGGAAGAAGGACAAGTCGAAGGGGTGAATTTGATCACACAATCATAGCTAGTTTCGAGATGTATGATTGCCCAAAACATAATACAGTGATCGCTGCAAAGGCTCACGCCCGGTATCGTTTCCGTAATTGTATTCATCAACAACAAACAGACGATATCACTATACTGGTACTAACTCATTACTATACGGAAAGTCCGGTGACTATACTAATGTACATTTACACGTGAAACGGAACAGCTGCAAGGTATAACGCCAAGGTACTGAATGGAGACTGGGGGTCATGAGGACAAGCAACGCAGGCAGTCGGATCGACGCAGTGGCGCAGAGCGTTGAGCCGCGCTATAAGATAAAATCTTATGGGGATTGTAGTGGACGAGAGAGGAGGCTATATGCTCACGTCGCGACGCTTGCGCGGTGAAGCGCCGCTGTCGAGTAACATGGCATATCGCGTTGGGGATGTAGGAGGCATGGGCGACCGGATACCACGTGTCGGTGAACCGGTCAGATGGTCTTTCAGTCGATCCAAACACCCGCCCATCTCCCACATCGGCGTCGATAACAAGGCGTTAGCCGAGGGTGGGGGAAGAGCAGGACTGCCACCGAAGAACATTGGGTTTTTGCCCAGGGAAGGAGTACGCATGTGCAATCGTGGTGTTTTGTGCGTCGCGGCCGATGATCGAGTGACAGGTGTCTTTGGCGGTCGAGGGGTTTGCATGTCGGTAGCAGTGGGCACATACTCGTCCTCCTGCCCCAACGTGCGCGCCCGCATGGCCATCGGCTTCGGCTTGAAGTCAAAGGCCGCGTCAAGCATCGGTCGTGCCGGCGATGATTCGCGAGATCCGGAATGTGCTTCCGCCATATCATCGTGTGTCCACGCTTGCTGCAACGCACTGGGGTGGTGCGTTGTCCGCGTGATCGTCTGGGGCATAGGTGATGATCCGGGGGATGATGACGTTTGAACCAGCGCAGGGGTCTTGAAGGCACTCGACATGATCTTGCTATTTGATATCGGCTTCTCCCTCTCGGGGGTGATGAAGGAATCATCAAGATCGCGCATGGTCGTTCCTTGAGGTAGAGGATGTATTGGCGCGAGCGGCTCAGCCACTCGGACCCGCTTCGTGGAGGTGAAGACATTTTCATCGTCTACGTGAAGCGGTCTCTTCTTCTCTTTGCGCTCAAATCTTGGAGGTATTATCACTCCAGATGTGGCCATGTGATCGCCGTGTGAACGAGCAGGATCAGTCGGTGTTGCATCGATCGCCGTTGAATCCGAATCCTCAGAATCCATAGGGAGGAATTCACCTTCATCGTCGTCGAAGTCGAGGGTGTGCGACGAGTGCGAGTGGTTGTGAATCAAAGGTGGAGGATGCAAGTTTTTCGGTTGCATTTGGGGTGTGGTCGATCCCTCGGCATGAGAGTGTCCACGGGACAGAGGTGGCTCCATTCCCTGAGCGGACGGTACCCGCTGGATCGTGATATCTGATGACGACCGAGTCATCTCAGGGGCATCGTCATCCTCATCTTTCACGTTGAGCTTGCGTCCCTTCTTACCCTTCTTGGGCACATACACTTTGCCCTCCTTCGCCGCCTTGTCCATTGCCTCCTTCTCCTTCTGCCGTTCGTGCATAGTCTGTCGACAAACGGCATGATGGGGATGAGATGATGGGAAGTTCTTGATAAACTTGTCCTCCGCAGGCCAGTGGCATTTCTCTTCCTCGTGAATGATCCAAATCCCACCTTTTCCAGGAGGGAACATTTCTGTCCTGGGAATGGTCTCAAACATCTTGTGTATAGACAAGTTGTGTCGAACCGAGTTTCGCCATGCACCGTCGCCAGTCTTGAAGTATGGGTAGGCAGTCTCGACGTAACGATAGATATGCTCGAGGGAAAGACCGCCGGCCTTGCAGCGCAAGATGGCTTGGCCGATGATGCACGCGAAAGAGGGGCCGGGTCGGTCCATCGATCGAGGTCCCGCTGGGATACCCTCGACACCGGGATCTTCGGCGACTTTGGCGAATTTAGCGCTCGTTCGGCCCCCGATCACCGGCTTAGACGTAGGTGGGCGAACGGCTTTGGGAAGAGACGCAGCAAGAGGCTTCTTCGAATCGTCAAGCTGTATCTTCATCATCGCACGGGTAGCTGAAGGCCCGCGAGTGGGCGAGTCGTTCTCGTCGTCACTGCTATCGACTTCAAGCGGATTGACGTGGCGAACAGAGCGGACGCTGACATCGCTCAGACTTGACACAGTCGAGGAGTCTGTGGCGGTAGATGTGGCGGAAGAGTGCACATTGCTAGGATATGCACCTTTATTGGTCTGCGGCGTGATCATCATAGCGTCGTGATGTGGTGAGAAGCGTTGAGGTTGGACAGGTGCTGGACCCAATGCTCGGGCAGGTGAGATCCCTTGACCATGGGTTCCGTAGCTCTGTTGACGGCTTGTCAGCTATGTTCTATATTGCGTGTCGCATGACTCACATTCGGGTCCCAAGCCGAGAAATCATAACCCATCTCCAATTCTTGCGCTTGTAGCTGAGTTTGGACTTGCGGGCGCAAGACAGGCGATCCATTTCCGCCTGCGGACACGGGGCCAAATATATCGCCCGCGATATGTGGACTTGCGGATCGAGACGGACCATGCAAGGAAGCGTGGCGCTGGAGAGGGGCTGGTCGAGACACTGGCATGGTTTGACGCTGATTCAGTGTCGGGCGAGAAGGACCGACACGCTGTGGACGAGCAACGGGCAACGGCGGGTAGTGCTGAGCGTGGTTCATCACGGGCATCGAATTGTTCCTCTGTAGGTGCGGTGCCATTCGACTCATGTTGGTTTGCTCCGTCGGCGACACCAGATGATTTGGGGGAAGCTGCATGTGTCCCATGTTCGGTGATCCGGACATTGAGCCATAACTGTCAAAGTGAGCTGGGAGATACTGCGTCATGTCGTCTTCAGGTAGGAATGGCGACGGTCCACACTCATCGAGACCGATAGGAGGAGTGGCCGGTCTCATCGGTGTTTTGCCGCGGCCCGAGTGGATGGCCATCACACCCCCTGGCTGGCCGTTCATGGGCATTGCGATTCTCCCTTGCGCTACCTGATGTCCTGCATACGGCATGATCATCTGCCCCGACATGTCTTGTGGGTACCCGCCCCTAGCGTCGTAGTGTTGAGGGTAGACGACATGGGAATGATAGTGCTCTTGGGGAGTGTAGTAGACTTGTTGGTGGGATGAGGAGGCTGACGGGGTGGGCGAGTAGGTATGAACGCGTCCCATGCTGTTGAGATGTCAGCAATGACCTGTGAGTGAAGGGTCGACGTGGACTCACATCTCTCCTCCCATCATGCTTGATCCTGAGCCTGATGGTCGCTGTTGAGAGGCTGCGCTCGCCGGGCGCGACATGACTAGCTGATGTTCAAGATTGGGTATTGTGGGTCAAGCGAACGAGTTCCCTTTGGTGTCCTCTTGATGATTAGGCCCGACCGGCGGGAATGTAGCGTCAAGCTCTGCTGGCTAAGGGATTGGAGATCAGCAACTGAATTGGTGTGATAGAGCCAGGCGCAGATTTGAATGTCGAGGAACGGGCGACTGGGCGGTATCGAATGGTAAGTCCCCTCTCAGAGGATATTACCACCTACTCAATGGCGATTGTCTTCTGTGGAATGAGGTTTCAGAGGGAGTACCACTCACTCTATCGCGACTGCCTCTTCTCTTCTGCTTCTCCCAGAATTCCAGAGAGGATCGACCGCGTTGGATTGGAGATTGGTCGGAGAGGCTGTGCAGGCAATGCAGCGGTGCAGCAGTGCAGCGATGACTGTAAGGATTTAAATGAGGATTCAAGGAGGGTGGAGATTGGATGGTACTGTCACCTAATTGGAGACGAGTGAGGGGCGAAAAGAAGTCACGCAAGGGGAACGCGTCCTGAAGCTGGGCTGAGAAAAAGAAAAAAAAGGGAAAGTGGCACAACTGATGGACAGGTCGTTATGCCGTCAAGTGTAATGTCGGGATATAGGAAGGGCGATTGGCTGCTGGCTGCTGTCGGATCGTTGGTAGAGGCGAGTATAATGATACAGAGACGGTAAAAGAGTTGGCGAAAGTCAGTGAAGGTGTTCAAGAAATGAAGTAGGGCTCAAGGGGACAGCTTCGCCAACCACTCTCTCGTCGTGTCCACACCGACATGGTCCGCACACAGCCAGTGGCCAACACAGTCACATAGTCAGGCGCGTCCCAGCGTGTTTCGTGCAATATTACCTGGTTGGGCAAGTACAATCTTAAATGAGAAGAGCGCGTCATAGCCCGACTAGTATGATTCTCGGCGTTATCTGCAACTGTGGCACTTGCTGACTAACGCGTCTCCCGAGAGAAGATGGATTTTTCAGGTTATGTCCTGCGACAAGGTTTCCCTGCGCGTCTCGGGGAAGAGGTGAACATGAAAAAGTCGTATCGGATGGGATGATCAGCGTATACTGTGCAAACGAGTGGGAGCGCACAGCAGGAGCGGTAAAGTAGTGGACAGTCTCCGGTGTGCTCCGGCTCTCACTGAGATGCTCATCAGATTACGATTCGCGTCTAATCCTTTCGCCCTTGAACGGCTTATGGTGATGGCGACGCGAGCAACGGAGATGGTCATGTGACCTTTGCAGGCAGCAAGATCGCAGTGTAAATGAGAGGCTGACAAAGCTGGAGAGAGTCATACTCGAGCACCGGTATATGCGGAATGAGCAACAATGCTCCCGCTGCCAGAATGCTCCCGCAAGCCAAGCCTAAGTGTGGTTGCCACTCGCTTAGAGAGCATCCTCCACTCACCTCCACCCATGACCTCCACTTTCTCACCATGCAACTACCAGATCCACTAGTCACCGTGGGTACGTCACCAGGATTTTTAATTGCCTGCTGATTCAACAAAACGACAACGAGCAGAACGAGCAGCGAATGATGGAGCTATATGTATATCACTTGCATCTCATTTGAACATCCTTTCCCACTTCAATATCAACACTATCAACACTTTCTAAAATGTCCAAGTCTGCTATCCTCTTCGTGCTCACTTCCGCCGACAAGCTCTTGAACGGAGCCGTGAGTGATGCGTCTCTGCCTCTCTTCCTCTCTGCCTCTCTTCCCATCTATCCCGCTCTGCAAGCTAGAGGAGCTTTCTCGCTTCTTCCTCGCGACATCGCGACATCATGGTATCATAGCTGACCACGACCCTAGGCGACCGGATGGTATCTCCCCGAAGCTGCGCACCCGTACTATGCGCTGAAAGATTCATTCACGATCGACTTCGCCTCGCCCAAGGGCGGAGAAGCGCCTATCGACCACAACTCCGTCGAGATGTTCAAGGATGACGAGAGCGTCAAGTTCCTGCAGTCCGAAGAGACGCAGAAGCTCGTCAAGAACACCAAGAAGCTCAGCGAGGTCAAGGCGGAGGATTACGCTGCCATCTTCGTTGTTGGTGGAGTGAGTAGTTTACCATATCGAAACACTGCATGTTGTATGATGACTGACGTGATCTCCCCGCAGCACGGTCCGCTCATCGACCTTGCGCAGGACAAGACCTTTGCCAAGCTCGCCGAGGAGGTGAGTTGCTGTGTCTGTGCTCCGTAGACTTCCAGTTCAGGCTGACATGAGGGCTGTCGTAGATTTACGCAGCGAAGAAAGTGAGTCAGCGAACTAGTCAGCTTGCACAGCGGTGCTGATGCCCCGCCCAGCCCGTTGCAGCAGTATGCCACGGCCCCGGCGCCCTGATCCTCGCCAACCAGCCCAACGGCAAATCCATCGTGTCCGGCGTCAAGGTCACAGGATTCACGAACACTGAAGAAGCCCAGACACCGTATAACGACTTCGTCAACATCCTGCCTTTCTCCCTCGAGGACAAGCTCCAGGAGCGCGGGGCGACCTTTGAGAAGACGGAGGATTGGGGCGTCAAGGTTATCTACGATGGCGGTATCCTTACTGGTGAGTAGACCTTCCTCTAGCACAGTCGTGTTTCACCGCTATTCAGTGTGCTGACTCTCTTTGTTTAGGCCAAAACCCCGCTTCCGCTGGCCCGCTTGGCGAGAAGCTCAAGGAGATCCTCCTGGCCAAGTAAACGCAAAAGCAGAAACAAAAGTCAAATGAGCTCATATGCGAAGAAAGAGATTAAGAAGTCAATGTCGTAGTTTGAATGTCAGAAGAGCGTCGCATGCATATAGTCAAGACGACCGAGCTCTCGGTATCAATGACTCGCTCCCCCGCATGGCATGAGAGGTCCAAGTATCCCAAGTCCGCCGAAGTCCGCTAAACACCTGTGAAAATGAAGACACGCCGTTCCTTTTTACCGCCGAGCCAAGTCAGACAGACTAGTTGAAGATCATCATTATATGGCCACTTGCATAATCTGCGTTATGCCTTTTGACCTACCCGTTCTCCCGCGTAGTCCAGGACTCTATCGAGGTACGATCCCAAGCCATCTTTCGTGCTTATAGCGCTCCGTAACAGCGCCGTCTCGGGCAGGGAGTACACAACATACAATTGCGATGCGATGAGCGCATCCAGGGGTGTTGGGTGTCTACCATATCCAAATCAGCCTGTTGTTGCTGACTTCGACTCTGTGTGCGAATATCAACGTACCTTGCGTCCAAAGCCCACCGCTCACTCTCGGCAAGGATCACCTCGATGCCCTCTAGCGCCTCGACTCCTTTCCGCACGATTTCAGCCGAATCTATATCCCTCGCATCACCCGTCAGAGACGCTGGTAGCGGCGTAGTGAGTCCAGCGAGTAATGGTGGTGGAGTAGGAAAGAGGAGGTGGAATTCCGCTGGCCGTTTATTTGATGGTAGACTGGCTAGATAGGCTGGGTAGAGGTATCCTAGGACCAAGTGGGAGAGAGCTAGAGCGCGATCGTATGCTTCTTGGGACGGCAGACCTTGCAGTCTACTCGGCACGAGCATCAGCAGATGAGCGTACAGGGGCACAAAGTAGGAAGATAAGAAGGTGGAACCAGACGCACTCCTTGCCTTTCCCCTTGAGGGGATACGTCCCATCCAGCCAACCCCTAATCTCATCCGTGGCCAACAACCTCTCCTGACCAGGCAAGTGCAGAGAAGGCAACGTCCCGCCCGGCGCGGCATTCTCGTTGGCCCAATTCCTGAAATTGACCGGTACGCGAGCTGCCGAGTCTCTCAGGAGGAAGAGGAGTTGGGTCCGGAGTGAAGACGGGGACGCGGAAGCCCATTCGCGATGGTGTGGATGTGAGATTGTGCTTGGTGGGTGGATCTGCGTATTCCACTACATAGTCAGTATCGAGCATGTTCGAGAGCTCGAGCGAGTTCGAGGTCTAGCTGTATGATACGCGACGTACCCAGAGCTCGCAGCCTTGCTCGACGCCTTGTCTAGCACGGACTTTCCACTCCAGCTCGTCCTCCTGCTCGAGCGTGACGAGGGGGAACTTGGAATAGAAACTCGTGATGAAGGACGGAGCGGCGAAGCGAGTCCCCGCTGTTGAACGCTGTACCGCTTCCATCATCGTGGTACCTGTTGATCTGTATACGAGTGAATGAGATTGCACAGAGTGATTTCGGAAAGACTAGAATCGACGGATGGTTTTGATGTTGCTGAGTGGAGGTACGAACAGCAGCTAGCCGTGAGACTGATAATCTGAATCCCCTTTCAGGAGCGTTAGAGTGGTTGTACCACGTGAGCCTGATACCTTCCCCGTGGGCTGGCGTACAAGGGAATGTGAATGACGTTGATATCAGCCCACAACCACTCTCTCACTCGTGTTTCTGTTGACGTGATACATCCAACTCTGCTGGCAAAATACCGACCTGCTTCAACACCTCCCACACGTCATACAACCTACGCGTGACACAAGGTGCGCGCCATCGCTCATTTCGCCTCCGCTTCGTTGTCCTCATCTACTCTCGGACTAGCCCGGCCGAGCACAGCTCCCTTCGGGCAAGATGGCTGCTTCGTACTGTGAGTGTGGAATGCGTACTTGTGCATTGACAGCTACTATGTCGATATAAAGACAGCTAATGCGAACATTCATCCCAGCTCCGCAGGAGAAACAGTACTATGACCAGCTATTCGCTATAGTCGATACCGATGGTGTGCGTCTCCTCTCCCCTCTATCTCTTACCCGAGTACATCAGCTTCGGAAGTAGACTAACGAGCGACCGTAGTCTGGCATCCTCCCTGGACAAGACGCTTATCCATTCTTGACGTCCTCCAACCTCTCCACTGCGGCTTTGGGGGAGATCTGGGCTTTGTCCGATCCGGAGAACAACGGGTTCCTCACTAAGGATGGCTGGTACAGGGCCGCTAGGCTCATTGGGTGGTTGCAGAAGGGAGGAAAGACGGCCGTCGAGGAAAGCCTGCTCAACTCCGGTAAGCTTGCTTCATCTGACTGCATCATCCACGCATGCTGCGCAGATAGCTGAATGGTGTTTGATGTTAGCCGGTCCGTATCCGACGTTCGACAAGGGTCCCCCTCCGCCCGCTATAGCTCCTGCGCCGCTCTCGGCCCAAGGCACAGGTCAAAGACAACAGCCTCTGTCGGCCAATCCCACCGGGACATCTACTGCCTTACCTCCGCTCTCGTCAGCCGACCGCGCCAAGTTCACCCGACTCTTTGCTGGCTGCGGACCCAGCAACGGCTTGATCTCGGGCGACAAGGCTAGGGATGTGTTCCTGAAGAGTAATCTGGGGTATGACAAGTTGGGGCAAATCTGGTACGCACTTCTAGCTTCCTCACTCATCAGTCCTCGCCCCACCATGCCAGAAGCTTATGTGGAATCTGTGGATGTTTCAGGAACCTCGCCGACACCCAAGGTCGTGGCTCGCTCGATCTCACAGACTTCGTCATCGGAATGTATCTCATACAAACCGCCATGGCCAACCCCAGTTTCAACCTTCCCGCTACTCTACCTCCAGGAACATACGAAGCCGCGTCAGGCGGACGCACTCATCCTCCCGCTGCAGCGGCTATCAGTCCAATCTCCCGCCAAAATACCGGCGGTGCGGCCCCGTCGCCAATCCGGGCTCAGTTCACCGGCGGTCTAAGCGGTGGGATCCTCCAGCCTCAACGGACCGGACAGAGCACTACTGCACCAGCTACACCTCCTCGTCAAGCTCCCGCTGCTAAAGGCTTCACCAGTCCTCCAGCGTCGTCGACCTTCTCGACCCTGCCTTCCACGTCGTCCTTCGGGGGTCCACAGAGACAAGGTTCCGCTTTCCTCCCTGCCCAGCAGCAACCTCAACAGCAACAGTGGGATGTCACCCCTCAAGCTAAGGCCACTTCGGATCAGTTCTTCTCTCAGCTCGACACGCAAGGGAAAGGCGTCATTGAGGGTGATGTTGCGGTTCCATTCATGCTGCAAAGCCAGTTGGACGAGAACACGCTCGCTAGCATCTGGTGAGCGATCATTCGGAACGAGTTGCGATGAGTGGTGCGGTGCTGATGATATTAAAATTAGGGACCTGGCCGATATCCGCAAAGAGGGCAAGCTCACTCGCGATGAATTTGCGGTGGCCTTGCACCTGATCAACATCAAGCTCGCTGGCCAGGAAGTTCCTTCTTCCCTGCCCAACAGCTTGGTACCACCATCACTCCGTGAAGAATACGGTCAGGGTAGCCAGGAAATCCTTTCTCAAGGACCAAGCAGCGCTGCCAAAGATCTCTTCGACGTATTTGGTGACGATGAAGCGGTCCCTTCGCCTGTTGTCCAACAACAGCATCAACAGCCCCCGCAACCACCACAGATCAAACCGTTCCAGGCTTCGGTGTTCTTACCTCAGCCTCCTCCACCCCCGGCAAGACGACAAGGTTCGGCCCAGAAGGCACTTTCGCCCGCTCCTACCGGGCAACAAAGCCAGCAGACCAGTGGGTTTGGCGTGTCTCCGTTCGGTGAGCTCTACCAGCCAGGCTTCCTGAACGATGCACTGACATGTGGGTTCCCCATCAGGCCGTGACGATCTTTTGGGTGACGACTCAGCCGACGCCCCGCCCTCTTCCGTCCCGGATCACTCCGCGGACATAGGCAACAAACAGAATCAGCTCAACAACACCAATCGTGGCTTGGGCGAGCTTGAGAAAACTCGCGCAGAGCTCGAAAAGAATGCAGCGGCTTCTGCAACGCAACTCGAAGAGCTTGAAACGAAACTCTCAGCAGCCCGGGCGAAGCACGAAAGCGAAACGAAAGCCGTCGCTGACCTGCGCATCCGCGTTGGTGAACAGGCGGCCAAGCTGAAGCAGCTACAAGGTGACTCCATTGCAGCGGAGTCGGATGTTTCGGCTCTTCGCTCAGAGAAAGATGAGCTGGAGCAAGCGCTATTGCACGACAAGGAGGAGGTGCGAGGCTTGCAACGACAGATGAAGGAGGTCGAGGATGAGAAGCAGGGCCTGAAGCTTGTGTTGGAAAAGCTCAAAAAGGAGGCTAGGCAGCAGAAGGGCATGTTGAGCATTGCCAAGAAGCAACTCTCCACCGCAGAGGGATCCAAGGAGTCCATTCAGCAGGAGATCAAGGACGCCGAGCAAGCCGCCCAAGAGCCTGTTCCGACGCAGGCCGCCGCACCATTCTCCCCTGGTGCTCTTGGCACAGCTGCAGCTGTCGCGCTGCCCACCACTCCACAGGTCCTCAGCCCCGCCGCCACAGGCACTTCGACGCGCTCTAACAATCCCTTCGAAAGACTGGCAGGTGCCCGCGCTAGCCAGCCTCGTGCAGTCTCACCAGCAGGCACGTCATCCCCACCCGCTTCCCAAGACGGCTCGAAGAGCCCAATCTTCGGTGGTGCCGCTTTCGCTGGTGTTGGCGCCGCTGTCACAGCTGCTGCAGGTATGGTCGTGGCGGGTGCAGAGACGTTGTACGATTCCGCGAAGGAAGCTGTCACTCACGAGAGCGAGCCCGAGGCTGAGACACAGCAATCCACAAAGGATGTGAAGGATGCGAACGACCTCGATCCGTTTGGGACTTCGACGACCGAAGCGGAGAAGACGCCTGTGCCAGAGTCTCTCAGTACCGATCCCTTCGGTGCACCTGCGACAAGCGAAACCGATGCCTTCAGCGCTCCAGCAGCCAAAGAGACCGATCCTTTCGGTGCCTCCGCGGGGCCTCAAGCATCTCAAGGTGGTTTCGATGACTTTGATACCGGCTTCGGTGACTCTTTTACCGCGGTTCCGCCGCCTTCGTCAGGCGGATCAAAGCCTACGGAAGATATGCATCTCGCTCCTGCGTCCGAACCGAACCCTCCCAGCGACTTTGATAGCGCTTTTGCCGATTTCGACGACGGAGCTCAAAGCACAACTGATCTGCCAGGGGACAGTATCCCTTCCGGTCTACCGAAATCAGCCATCCCTGCCGACCTGCTCAGTAGACCCGAAGCGGAGCGAACGTTGTCGACTCAGGCTGTAGCCCCTTCAAGTCCGCCAAAGACATCCGGCGCACTCACTCCCGCCAGTTTCAGGTCATCACCTGCTTCAGTAAAGGCGTCTCTGCCTCCAAGTGGCTTAGCACATGCGGTAGAGCCAGAGGGCGGAGAATCGAGTGATGAGGAGGAAGTCCCTGAGGATCTCGAGGGACCGAGGCAAAGCTACAAGGGCAAGGAGAGGGAAATCGAACCTGAACAACCAGAAGAATTCGGTAACGCAACTCTTCCTGCACCAGCGCCTGCGATGCCATCAGCAACTTCTCCTCTACCCGACCTCGGTCTTGCCCCGCCTATCCCTACCGCGATCACTGGCGAGCCTGATTTCAGCCCGAAGATTCGTCGTAGTGCTCCACCACCGCCAGCCAAGGCAACTACCATCTCAGCAGACGAGTTTGATCCCTTCGGTGCTCCTGCTCCAACTACAATTAGCGGAAACAACGCGGGCTACAGCTTGCCTCCAGGTGCCGCTCCAGCGTCGGCGACTGGCGGTGCTACGCCCAGAACGGCTAACTTCGACGAAGACGATTTCGACTTTTCCGACTTACTTCCAGCGCAGGTTGAGCAGTCGCAACATCAGGCCGCTACGCAGACTTCCGGTCACCAGAACAGTTCAGCATTCGACGACGAGTTCGCCAACTTTGACGACGAGTTTGAGGATTCCGATAAACATGAGTCTGGTGGCACGTCGACTTCGGACAACTCCAACTTGGCCAAGAGCTATGAGATTGTCAGTCCGAACCCGCAGAATGCGGGCCAGACTCAGACTCAGGGTCAAGGTCAGACACATCAAGGACAAGGAGGGTACGATGAATGGGGTTTCGGCAGTGGCCAACACCAGCAAAGCCAGCAGAGCCAGCAGCATGCCCCTACGTCCACGACCCAAACTCCCGCTACGGCGTTTAGCTTTGACGATGCTTTCGGAGGAGACTTTGAGCCTGCGTAAGTGGGGTGGAAGATTGTGATATATAGTGATGGGTCGAAAGCTGATCGACCTCGTATCGTACAGACACGCCTCTCAAGAGCAGCAATATGCACCCCCAGCCGGCCTTCCTCCTGCTGCAACTGGCGCATCAGGCGCATCAGGCTTGAACCCCCCGCCCATGCCCGAGAGAAGACCAAGTACGGCCCAGGCGGACGATATCGAGGATGTGAAAAAGGTGCGTTCGTCTGTCATAGCTTTCTGTCATGCGTCTGCCGCATTGGCGTTGTGGCGCAGTGAGAGACACGGTAGCTGATAATCGATTGTGAAACTTAGCTCTGCGCAATGGGCTTCTCCCGCGGCCTGGTCATTGACGCCCTGGATGCGAATGGCTACGATTTCCAAAAAGCGCTCAATGTGCTGTTGTAGGCGTGAGCCAAGGAGTAGAGGAGGTATGACGTGTTGTGATTCGATCTAGAAAAAGATCCTTTAGGAGGACAGGTGTCTATAGGTGGAATGGAATGGAATCATGGTAGTACCGTAATGCGTGGTGTGATGAGTGATGAGTGATCAGTGTCGCTTAATGAGCTTGATAGTGGTAAAGAAGTTGATAATGAATGAATGTAAATGTCGCTCTGCATTCTGTATCTACTGCAGTAGACTATCAAGATGGTACTACCGAGCAGTCACAAGCCTGGAACCCAATGACGATATGCGGAGCTTTCTTTCATTCGCTATAAGCGCTGAGCTAGGGTAGTGGTCTGATACAGTGAATAGCTACTCTAGCTAGCTACTCATGTCCAAGGACGTCCATCACTGATTTACGCAAATTCCATCGACCGCATTTGAGCTGGTCCTTGAGGTGCGATGGCGAGATGCCTAGCTGAGTACATGGCACTCATCAGCACGCATGTGGGCAACAGATCAGTGCCAAAGGCTTGGGTCCGTGATGATCATCAGCCAAAGAATGACCCTCGAAACGGAGGGTCCGACCCTGATAGCCAGCGAATCAAGAGACTGCAGACTCCGCTGCGCCGCTACTCTGTCCAAACACTTGACAAGGAGCGCAAATCGTAGCTCGCCGGGGAAAGGTGCTAGGGGAGAACTCGAGATCTGCACAACCGTTGTCAAGCGGCAGACAAAATTGATGGCAGCTGTTCCCGCTTTCTTGCTCATGATCTGTTATCTTTCACTCGCCAAGAGGAGTCCCGTTGTCCTACTTTCACTTAGCATTCCATCTCTCATCCAGCGTTGTTCAAGCGATTCACAAGATGAAAAGTGAGTGTGGCGCCACCCTGTGTCTCACTCCGCATATACACTTGCCACATCGATCACCAAGTTTCGCTCACGAGACTTGTCGACTGCAGTCAACACGCTTGATTCGAAAGCCAATACCATGCCCCAACCTATCAAACGCGAGCTGGACACAGACGATCTACCCATCTCGATCTACTCAGAGGACGAATCGCAGTTCACCCCGGCACCAACTACGCCGTCCTCGAACAAATCAGCCACAGCCTCTCCCGCGAGAAATAAGTCGGATACTGAACATCATGCCACCAGCCGTGAGACTCCTTCGCCGACCAAGAAACCGCGACTGTCGCCCACAAAGAGGTCCAAGTCAATGCACGAGGGGCAGAAAGATATGTCGAATAGACAGCGCGTGGCTGAGGCTATCGTGCGTGCGGGTTTAGCGCACATGGACAAGAAAGCTCTCGAGAGGGAGGTAAGTCCTTCCCCACTCAATCTCATACTCGTCTGTGATCATACAGGTTCGGAGAGGAAGACGAGCGGTGCTGATACCGTTTTACCCATGTCGCTCTCTCAGTACGGGATCTCGGCAAAGAAACAGATGGATCGGCTGAGGCAGGACGGGAAGGGCATAGTGTACAAGGTGCTCATGGATGCCGTGACGAAGCTTTAGCGTTTTAGTGCTTCAGCTCTTTTGGCGGCTTTAGCTGGTTCGTGCATCAGGATCCGAGCATCGAGGGTTGATACGCTTTTATATACACCAGCAACTCCGTTGGTGTTGAGATGATACGTGCAGTAGTTCATGGAAATGACGAGACTGCTGCTTTGTGCCTTCCATCATGCTGCATGTGGTGGCGCGCGCGGCATCTCGGCGACGACTCCGCCACCTTGACAACGGTCGTGAAGGGCGCAATGAGATCATGACGTCTCATATCAGACTGCACCTCGTCAAGATTGTTGAAATACTGTTGATGATTTCTTCTTGAGTATCCCTGCATACTCTCTCATATCATCATCGAGCACGAACGCCCTGAGAAAGAAACCTGGTCAATACGCGGCTCACCGAACCGTCTCAATCGCTCAGCCCTGTCGAATCGTGCGATTTCCAAACCGGGTGAGTGACTGTCAAATGATCATCCGCCTCAACCGCTTCATCCTCTCGTCAGCACCTCTCGTCCACTCATCGAGACTACAACGCTGATCGACATCCAGTCTGTCTCTATACCAGTCGAACCAGTACCTCCGGCACAATCCCAACTCCAAAGAAGAACTTCGACTCACGATGCCACGAATAAAGCGCGAACGATTGCTGTCCTGGTCATCCTACCTGGCGTACTCCGATACCGAGACCGATACCGACTCGTGCAAGGTTCACGAGCGCAAGATACCCGACGGCGGCATAAGAGCTGAACATTTTGTGTCTAGATTGCTCACTGAGAAGAAAATCAAGAGCGATGAGCTCGTCGACGCCGATATTCTTCATCACCAAGCTCGAGACGACGATTATGATAATCTGACCCCGTCCCCCTCGTCGGCCACTCTGACGTCGAACACCTCCTCGAACAAAGCGACTACTCCTTCGCCGTCCAACGCACGATCAGTTTCGCCGAAGAAAGCCAAGGCGTCTCTTGGGCGAGTCAAGAGTGAACCAGCCGCAGGACGCAGCACTACGACCATGCCAACGGCGAAAAGTCGGATGGCCGAGATGATCATCGAGGCCGGACTGGCTCATCTCGACAAAGCAAGTGTCGAAGTAGAGGTAAGCTCCGAACTTGACTCTTCACTCTATTCTCCACGCCCTCGTTCTCGGAACAGTCTTCTGCACCCCTAGACCGCTAGACCCCTAGACACCAATGGCCAAATCCCTACACAATCATTGCAGTGTTCTGTACTGACATTGACCAAAACTCTTACTCTCGTCCAATCTCGTCCATCACGGTTCACCCTCCACCCTCCACGCTCCACGCTGCACTCTTGCCTCATCCCGCCCGCCACAGACGGGCTTGACCAAAGGCCAGCAGGTCGAACTGCTCAAGCGGGGTAGGGGGAGCATGTGGAAAGCCCTAATGGGGTTTGCCGGCTCTCTCTGATCATAGTAGCATACATCAAGTCATCAGAAACTTGAAGCTCAGGCGTCGACCAAATCGAGCCGAGCTTCAGCAGGAGAGGGCATTTGCATCTGGATCATGTGATATGCGAACCCATCGATACTGTACAACACAATTTGCGACGTACACCTTATGCACTTGTACAGAGTTGTCATAGGCTAGTATGATCAATCTTGCCTCATTTTGGCTTATGAGCTAGAAAACCAAAGGAACACCGATCAACACCCCGCGCCCCACCTGTAGCGAATGTGGTCCACAAGACCGACTCACCGTCCTCGTTCATGAGTGTTTCCTCATCTACACATTCTGTCACCCAGCTAGGAAGCACGATATGTTTCCTCTTCGGCCTGTGAGCGTGCATACGGGTGGACAGGACGCATGGAGATGATTGATGATTAGCGATAAGCCTTACAGTTCAGTGTTCACTTGTTGAAGTGAGTGACACTCACAAGCTCGTCTTACGCGTTATCTCTGCATATCGGCCCGAGTCGTCGTCGTCCATAACTATATGCGTCAGTTTCCTATCCTTGATATCGTGGACTATCCGACCGCCGTTCTCGCGCAACAGTTTCTCGGCTGTGGCCAAGCTACACAGCCAAAACACATCGGCGAGATCAGCTTGTGCATCTCTCAGCTCATGATTGTATCGCTACTTCTACGCTTTACGGAAGGAAAGCTAATGGAGAAGGGGACGTACCGCTCTCTCGCACCTTGGGATGTCGTGGACGATTCAAGGCCGTTCTTCTCGGCATTCTTGGGCGTATCGATATAGAAGACCAGATGGTAGAAGAGCTATCAAATGTCAAGTGACTCAGTAATTACTTATATAGTAGATCATCTGAGTATTCGGACACGCAGAGGAGTGACTCACTTGATCCGGATCATAATCCATAGCATCGGCTTCTTCTCCCATACCTTCCTCCTCCTATTGCCATGGTCAATCACGCTTCCTTTCGCCGCTACTATCAGCCCGCGGACTCACCTCTTTGACCTGCGCCAGATCCCTGACGGGGAATAATCTGTAGTCCTCTTCATCTGCCTCTGGCTCGCTCTCGTGACTATCGCCACTCTCCTCTTCCGCCTATATCACGCACCCGATCAATCAGTATCAGGTATCGCACGTTCAACCATTCATAAATCAAGGTGGGAAGTTGAAAGGACATGCGAGCCTCGACTCACTTTGTATTCGTCCCTCTTATCGTCGACCGAATCCGTCTCGCTGTCATCAGGCGAGTGGGCCCGTGAAGTACTTCCCGACGGGAGAGAAGGGACGGATATGGGCGATCGCCTCAGACCCCACTCATCCTCCATATCCCGCTGATGGGTGCTCTTTCGGTCTTCTTGCAATTCGATGTCTGCCTCCTGTGCTCGAGTATCGTGGTCGATGTAGTCATTGCCTCCGTCCTCTTGCTCCTCTTCCTGTTCCTCTTCTTCGTGCTCGTCGTCGTCACCGTACCCGTTACCGGTCCGGTCTCTTACAAGAGAAATCTTGTCGAGCTCAACCAGCGATTTGGAAAAGTATCGCCCATCCCTGTCCTGGTCCGACGCATGGACCAGTAATCTAAAAAGCATCCAGATCAGTTTGGGTTCCAGCTGAGTGCAAGTTAGCTCACTCTTCAATGAACGGAAGGCTTCTTCCTCTCTTGATCGATTCGAATATCCAATCAGATCTGATGACGCTCACTCCCTTTCTGACCTGAGCGCGGACCAGAGGACCTATGATCGAAAGGCGTCAATGGTGAGGCGCAATAGTACTTGTTTAGGATGAAGCCAACATACTCTTCTGATCTGGCGCAATGACCAACGCGGACAGATCTGCTAATTGGGCTTGGGTGAATTCGCCGCCGTGTTTGTGTACCATAGCTTCAAGTTCCGCTTTCGAATTCGCTGCGCTACCTTTCGGTATATCTAGGGAGATCACGTTTCAGCACATAAGATCATCGAGAAAGATAGAGATGTAGTACTGACAGAAAGTCAACTCTCGGAAGATTGAGCTTTCTATTTCGTCCTCTGGACGTTTCTGTCCTCGAACGCTGGTCATGAGCTGGACTTTCTAGCTCGCGAAGTCAGCAAGAATCGCTTGTAACGTCTGATGTTGATGGTATGTACCTTCTTCGAGACCACTTTGCGGCGTTTCCGGAAACTGGGCTCCGTCGGTCAGCGATAGTGCCATGCGTACGATGTGACTTACGATCCTCCCTCGTTATCCGCATATCGTTTCTTAGGCTTATTAAGCAAGGCCGTGAACTCTGCTCTACGTCAGATTTGTACTCCACCGTTATTGACTTGAAACAGATCTGACCATCAAGACTCAGCTACAGATGGCTCGTCAGCTACGACGTTGCAAGGTCGCGAAGACGTAGCTCACAGCATTCCACATGTCCCTATCTTGACCATCGTCTCCGCTGGGATGTTCGCGGCTGTTCTTGTCCCAGTATATATATCGACATCGGGGGAAGCGCAGCGTATATCCACAGCCGTAGTTGCCCACTACACGGTTCATCAATCTCCAGGTAGACGCCATGAATTCTTAGCGCTACTCACCTGCAGGCACGACCTCCGAAGCTTTGACCTCAATCACGAAAGAGCTGCTTAGGGGTCAGCAGTACCACCTAAGACGCATAGGTGAACAGAGAGGAAGGCGGTGATACCCACTTCTCCGGCTCGATGTACACGTCGGCTAAGTCGATGTTCAGCTGACGTTACCAGATTTATACTCATGCGACAGCTTACGCTTATCGTCCGTCCCAGTCGGCCCGAGCTGCATAAACTTAGGCTGATTAGTCCTATCAAAGGTCTTCCAATGACTCTTGTGCTTGTTCCTGCGCGATGACGCTTTAAGCAACGTTCTCATTAACAATCGGAATGGAAGCTACTGACAATATCCACTCATAGTCCTCATAGCTCATCCCGGACCCGACGGAAGCGAATGTTGAGAATCTGGCAAAAGCACCGTCAGCATCGCCTAACAACGCTTCACGTGGGGCGTCTGCAGATCTACTTACTCTGGAGTACTTCCTGATCCGTCGTCTTCCTGCTGCACTCGCAGACCACATAGCAGACTTGAGATCTTCCCTGTCCTTCCTCCTTTACCCCACCAACCACCAAGTACCATTAAGTCCAGGTTCTGCCCGTCTTGTCAGCCGCGCTCTTTCGCACTGATGCTGTCATCTGTCAAGCTTACCTCTCCCATCTGGTCAGAGTATCTGTGACTAATCAGTAGATGTTCACAAGGCAGGATCTCCACTTACTCGGGCTTTACTTTGACCCAGTCTGCGCCACGCGAATTGGTCTGGTATACCGCATCACTCCGCTTGACGACTAGACCTTCACCCCTACTCATGATGTCAGCTCTGGGCACACAGGAGACACTGGTCGCGACTAGGTGAATGCCAACGCACTTGGTGTCCAATATGCGTTCTAGCATATCACGTATATCTTTGCCAGATTTTCCTGTTCTTTCCTCGGCATACTCCAATCGGCCCTTATACTGATCGATGTCCTTGAAGATCCTGTCCGACCGTAGAAGGCGTTTGCGTTCCGACAGACGCTTGGCAGTAAGACACCGATCGTTGAGGAAGAGGATATCGAAGATCTTGACTGTAATATTCATCAGCTTCTGGATCATAAGATGCTAATGCTGACATACAACATGGCCTGGGCGCATTGTCATCGTTGACCCTATCTGGACTTGCCATGAGCTGACTGGCCGACTTGGTACCATGATAGCTCACCTGACGCTGCGGTCTTGAGCGTCCCGAAAGCGAGGTACTTTTCTACTACCGGATCCCACACCAGCATCTCGCCATCGAGGATGATACTGGATGATATCCGTAAGCGCACAACAATCCTGCAAACCGAAGAAGAGCTCACTTCCTGACGCCATCCTGGAATGCACCGGCAATATGCTGCGTCAAGCTGCCTTCTCCGATATGCGCTCCGTAGAGGTAGGCTGGGGGTTGTCGCTGCTCAGCTCTTTCTCAAGTGGGGAAAAGTGGGAAGAGTACTAAAGAGTATGGCGCGAGCTTACTGTAATCCTTGGCTTTTCTCGAGCAGTAGAACCACTGTGCGCCATTTCCCCGCACGTGCAGTTGCATCCTCTCGCCATCGAGTTTCTCTTCCATGATGAACTCCGAATTCGGTGCACCGACGAGCTTGGCGATGGCTTCATGGGACGATGAGGGGGATCTATAACATAATTGGGGTAAGAAAGAGTGGAACAGCTCGATATTGGTTTGCTGGTAGCAAATACAGCGGAGTGAGCTTGTGGACCGTATGAGGGTAAGGTATAGAGCAGCTCACATTCTTCTCCAGCCGGATATCTCGGCGGTAGAGTGTCCAGCACACTCGTTTGAGGTCTGAGCATACGTTGAACAGGTCTGCGGCATCGGGGTGGAAGCACGCAAAGACGCCTTTCTCCCGGATAGAGATTCGTAGGTCTTTGAAAATATCAGTATACATGTATGAGTTTGTGTCCCGTTCATCGAAGCGAAGGTACAGTCGAGATACGGTACGGACCTTTGAGGATGATGCGGATGATCCACTCTTGCTCCGCTGCCGTGCACTGCTGATTGATCTTCCGGAGGATCGGGACGTACTCCTGTCTGAGCTAGACTCAGCACGGAAATACGAGTGAAATGCACGTAGCAAGTAGCTGACTCACTGCTTCAGCCTCCCACCGGCCATTTGGTCCAGCAGAGCATTTACAGCCTCGATAGACAATTGGCCTTCTTCGACGGTGGATCTCGCGGCGATCTCATGATAACACACCCGCGCGAAATCCCCAGAGTGCGACAGCGCCTATAAAGTGAATGTTAGAGTACATAGTACAGTGGCTCAGATCCGAGCGAGAGATCATGGAGAAAAGAGAAGGCGGAAGGAGGAAGGAGGAAGAAGCGCACCTGTCCGTCGACTGGCTGCTTCCACTTAATCAGCCGCAGCGCCGCCTCGCTGTGTCGGTCCAAACCCAGGACCTCGATGTAGCATTTCGCCAACATGGCTTCTTTGAGGTTGTACGCGGGTCTATCGCGGTCCCGCTACCCGCATTGTGTGTCATTAGCTCTGCCGAGAGGAAACATAGGACAATCATTGGGGTCGGCTGAAACTTACATCAGGTAGTAATAGGCGTATTAACGGGTAGAGGTCATTCCCAACTTTGATCCTCCAAAGCTCCATAAAGCGGGCCAAGATATCCCGTCGCTTAGACGCTTCCTCGGTCCGCATCCTATCCATCATGGTGCACAATAACGAGAAATGCGGGGTGGAGTGCTTGTTGATGCACTCTTTCGGTCTTTCTAGTGTCGACGTGGGCGGAGCGACGGGTGGTTCTGGCTGCGAAGCGGGGATCTGCGAGGCGGGCGGCGCAGCGTCTAGATCTACGTTCAAGTCCGGATCCACATCTTCCCCTGCCATAGGCCGGTGGACACGGTGGCCGTGGTGCCATTGTGGAGCTGGCATCTCTCTACACCTGCAGCCTTGAGCTCGTCTGGAAGTATAATGATCAATGATCAAAGCAGAGAAAGACAAGTCAGTTTGGTTGACATCATTCTTGTCAACATGCTCGAGCGCAACATCGAGAGTGGAGGTTGGGCCCCTGCGTTTCATCGTCCCTTCTCAGCTTAACTAGATGACACTGGGATACAACATGTCGATGTTCATGCAATGACTACAAAATACAGTGCCCCAGCTAGCAGGGCCAACATGAGACACGCCACAGTACACATCCATCGTCTTATGATGGTATGTACTCGCGACATGCAACGGACTGCTAATCATGCACAGGGAACAGCGCATTTCGCATATAACGCTTCTCCGCTCTGCCTCGCGTGTCACGTGGCGATCAGCCCTGGTCCACTTGACGCAGAAGCAGATTAGTCCTCCTCCATCCTCGACTCATCAGAGTCCGTCCTCCGCATATCATCGCTTCCAGCCGCACCGTGCGCGCCCGCTCTTCCGCCATGCATACCAGGGATAGGGGAGATAGCTCTTTCGTCTTCCTCCTCTACGGCTTCGTTCGCGAGACTTAGCAAGCCCAGTCCACCCAGGTGTACAGGCTGGTTCTGGTTCTGGTTCAGGTTTGAACCTGAACCCTGCTGATTATGGGGATTTCCAGCAAGGGTGAATCCTCTGCCTGACGTGCTGCCCAAGGATGTCGATAGGGTTGCTGCACCGATTGCACCGATTGTACCGCTCGTGGCTGTAGCTGCGAAGGCTCCGCCCCAGCCGCCTGGACCCTGCGCTTGCTGCGGGGTACTTCCGAAACTCGCCGACAAGGCTGGCGAAGCAGCCCTGGAGCGCGTGTTCATGGGTCGCGTATACGGGTGTGTGGGTCTGGAGGACATGCTGATCGAATTTCGATGGGCGGATGAGGATAAAGCGCTGGGATACAGAGGCGTATGTGAGGGAGATTGTGGAATCGGAATAGCGTTGGAGGATCGGGAGGGCGATAGGGGATAGGGCGAGGAAGCCAGTAGCGAAGGCGATGACCCTCGAGGTCGTTTGTACGGGTCGAATCGGTCGTCTGCTTGAGCTACGAGCGGACATATCTCGTCAGTCAAAGTGCATTATATTGCCACCTGGCAACCTCGATCCACGATACATTACATCGCGATTCTTTGCGATGGCACTGAAATACATGAAGGAACAGCACCCCGCACTCACCTTTCCGCTTGCCAGGCCGCACTGATGCCGATCCACCTTGCGATTCGCGATACTGCATCAGACCCGGACTCGAGACTGACATACCCCCTGGCGAGCCAGCAAGCTAGAAGCGTTGGAGTATCAGTCAATGGACTCCGTATCAGGTTGAGTCTGGGTGAAGAGCGCATAGTCTTGTGGTCAAGCCACTCACCTCGAGTCTTTCGATAGTCGGACTTCCAAGCGGAGTCCCAATACCGCCGCCCATACCCAGCGAGTTGAATGCCGAGGGTAACCCAAATCCACTTCCAGGACTAGGAACCATGCCTGCTCCCGCAGAGCTGAAGCTGAGGCGAGTGGATTTGATCCCTCCATTGGCCGTCAATGGGGCCGATGGCCACTGCGCATTGGTTGCGGCAGGGAAAGCCGAGGCCGTGGCGAGGTGAGAAGCAGAGTTGGAGTTCGAATTTGATCCGGACGAATGAGCGCTGCCGCCCGTCATCGGCGTGTTGAGCGGCAGTCCTCCTATGGTACCCGTGTTTGCACAGCGGTTCGATTTGCCGGAATCAAGAGGGTTTGTTGAAACCCAGACTCCAGAAGAGGAGGACGAGCCAGGCCGGTCCATATCCATCCCCGCGGCGAAAGCGGAATTGACAGGCTCCACCGACCCCGTCACTGGCTCCATATCGTCCTCATCGTCGCTATCCGAATCTGAATTGTCCAACTTGCGGCCCATCCACGTCCTTCTGGCCCAACTAGTTCTTCGCCCGAATCCAAGTTCTTCCTCGTCATCATCGTCGCCTCCGACCTGATCGGGGAATCGACCGCGCGAGCCTCGGGGAGCACGGGGCGTGAATGGAAGTCTTGATGGGTGCGAAGTGATGAGTTTCTGCAGACGTGCCTCGGACATCATCTCGTGTTCGAGAGGAGCATTCTCCGAGATCAGTGTAGCGACTAGGGCAGAAGGAAGGGGTCGACCTGTAAACGGCGGAGCATGCAGTCGTTGGTCTTCAACTCCTTCGTTCGTACCTGCAGCGGGATATAAGGGCGAGGTCGTCTCAGCACCCTTGTTCACATCGTCCATCCTAGCTTTGCCCTTCCTCGCCGCACTCTCTCCGGGTAGCCGCGCATTGGGCAGCCACCTGAGAGACGACTGTCCAGACTCCTCTGCCATCTCCATCGGGCTGTTGCTCCCACTTGCTTCGCCTTCTGCCCGAGATTCGCCCATATCCACTTTGTCGGCAGACAGTAACGGCGGGGTGGAAGTCTTAAGATCGTCGAAGGGGATCATGGGAGCAGAAGAAGTACGGCGGATGAGCGCGTTATTACTGTATGTGCCCCAGCGAGGCGTAGGCTGATGTCTCAAGGACGGCGTTGTGGTGAAAGGATTATTGCGAGCGGCGGAGCTTGATGTTCCTTCCGGCATATGTCCGTCTCCTGTCCCATTTGAAGCAAAGGAGCCTCCGACTTTCGCAGTGTATGGAGCACTTTCGTCGCTCTTGCCTGAGTCGGCGGAAGTGTAGCTCGCGTTCCGCGTCAAGCTCAAGAGACTCGGTCGGCGTAATCGACGAGTGCTGACGGTCCCAGCTGGAGGTGGGGAAATGTCCACTGGAGCAGGCTTGACAGCGCTGGCGGTGACAGCGGCGCCAAAGACACTGACATTGATATCTTTGCTCGCGGTACTTGATATAGGCGACGTGAGGCGAAAGGCATTGGTCGAGGAAGCGAATCGGACAGGAGAGATTGGGGGTCGTGCGCTCGATACCCCATCGACGGTATTTGAGCTGCTGCTGCTGCCGGAGGCAGTAGCTGCGGAGGTATGTGTGTTGATCCCGCTGGTCAAAGAGGAGATTCTGGGAGGTGAGGCCATATCCATATCTTCCTCAACATCGCCCGTGGCGCCGTCGCCTCTCGGCGTCGTGGGTATATAGCGAGGTTGCATTTTGTTGAGCGTCTTCCATGAAAGGAATAGTGGCGAGTGCGAGGACGACGCAGCCGAGGAAGGTCAAGGAGGATCGGGGAGTGTTATACAATACAGAGGGGTATTAGATCAAACGCAGGGGCAGTACGATCTGTCGATCATATTCGGTATCTGCGCAAAGGACGTGGAGACGGCAGGAAGGAAGGTAGAAAAAGGGGTTGATTATCGCCGCTTTTCACTTGGTGTTCCGCAGCGTCCGCGCAAGTCGAACGAGCTTGGAAGAAGAGGCGGACAAGGGGTGCTTGAAGAGTGGTGTAAAGAGAGTGAGTTGTATGCATGCAAGTAAGTTTATGAGGTGGTGCGCTTTGTATGGGATCTGAAATCTTGAACTGGGACATGAAGTTGCGGCGTCATCGCCTGACAAGGCATTTCTCGTCGTCTACTCTGCTTATAACCGGATTAACAGCTACACGAGTACACGGCATTCGACACGTCTTCTTCATTCGCCAGTGCATCCCTCTTGTCGCGTATCACACAGCACCGAGCACCGCACAGCTCAGCTCTCGCCTATCGCGTATCCTGTCAGCTCATCAGTGTGTGATCACGCAGAACCAGCGAGTCAAAGGGCGAATATGGCAAGAGAGGTGAACTAGCAGTTACAGCATGCCAATCCAGCCTCCGACGCGGCCCCACTCGGCCAACCCGCAAATGTCCATGTCCTTCAACCCAGCCTCCATCTCCATCTTCCCGCGCACCACCTCGTCGTCATCGACCGCAACTCGTTCGTCCATCATCCGGCCGCAAGCGCAACGCGGCGTCTCGCTTTCGTCCATGCACGGTTATGGGCGGGTCGCGAAGGAGGAGAAGGAAGATTGGGACGATGCGTGGGATAGCAGTTCGGATAACGAAGGCGAAGGCGACGGGGCTCGGGACTCTACGAGTAGTGCGCCCATGAGCAAATCTGTCACTGCACCTATACCCGTCAAACGACCCGAGGAACAGACCACATCAGCGAGCAACGAGATAGCTGCGTCCTGGGCATCCACTTCATATCAACACGTCTCACCTCCTTCCTCCTCTCCAATCAACACGAGACCCGCTTTGATCCCAGCGAAGACCTATACAGAGGGCGCGATACCTCCTGCTCCCGGAACAGCTGGGTTCAGCGACACTGCAACGTGCAGAAACGCTGGAGCTAATGGAGCAAGTGGTTCTGTTGGTGGAACCAAACTGCCTCCGGGAGGAGCATGGGAGATCGTGGAGCCCTCCGACGTCAAAGAGGAGCCTGACGAGATAACGCCTGAGAAGGTCGGGAAAGACGCAGTGAGGGAAGATGTCGAGAGTATCGTGCGAGGTGAGCTTGTTGCGTCTCGACACTGGGAGCTTGACTGATATTGACTGATATGTGGTACGCCAGATCCTCTACAATTACTGCAAACACTGTCAATCGATTCGCCTGCATCTCCAACGACCACCTCCAACCCCTCATCGACCTTCCCATTCCTTTCTTCCGCATCTCACGAACCAAACGCTCCACACACTGGCCCCTCCTCCTCACAACCTGCTTTCAGCTTGACATCTCCGCAAGCTAGCTCCTCCAGATCACCTACGATGCCTACGCCCCGAGCTGCCTCGAGGATCAGTCGACAACGAAGCATCAGGACTGAGAGGAGGAGGGAAAAGTTCGCTAAAGTGCTGAGGGGCAGGGAGGAACAAGGTGGTGGCGTTGACTTGGCCGAGTTGCGACGACTTGCTTGGTCAGGCGTCCCAAGCGAAGTCCGTCCTATAGCTTGGCAATTGCTATTGGTGAGTGACTCGATTTCTGCCGTGGCGCAACGCTGTTTGCACCGCGAAAGTTGTATCACGAATGCTGATGACACACCTGCAGAATTACCTCCCGTTACCTACGCAACCGCGATTGACTACACTGAATCGCAAGCGGAAAGAGTACGCGCAGCTGGTTGAGCAGTACTTTGAGCGGACGTCTCTGGATCAGCAAGTAAGTCGTACGCTGCTCGTCTCGTTTGACTCAAGCTCATACTATCAAATCTAAGATATGGCATCAAATCGAGATAGACGTGCCGCGAACCCGGCCAGGAGTACCATTGTGGAGTTGCGTGGAGACGCAGAGGGTATGTTCGGCTTCGTTGTACTGTCCTGCTATAAGACATTACGCTGACTGTGTTCGTGACCGTGCGTAGAGCCTCGAAAAGATCCTCTACGTCTGGGCGATCAGGCATCCTGCTTCGGGCTACGTGCAAGGGATCAACGATCTCGTTACGCCTTTCTTCCAGGTCTTCCTTAGCGCTTACATAGGTGCGTGCTCGCGGGCCTCTCAGACTCCAGTCGCTCCTTGTGTGGCTGATGAACGAGTGTCTCCCACGCGCAGATACCGATCCGGAGTTATTCGACGTCAAGCATCTTGAGCCACACGTCCTGCGAGCTATAGAAGCGGACACGTTCTGGTGTCTCACCAAGCTGCTCGATGGCATACAGGACAACTACATCTCCCAGCAGCCCGGAATACAGAGATTGGTTCGGAGAATGTCAGAATTGGTCAAGCGGATTGATGGTGAGTTTCACCTCCTCCTCAATAAGCTCGAGAGTCCGCGGTCAAAAGAGGTTGCTAATGATGGACCTCGCCTCAGCACCCCTCGCTGCGCATTTCGAAGATCAGGGTATCGAGTTCATGCAATTCGCATTCAGGTGGATGAACTGTCTCCTGATGCGAGAGATCAGTGTCAAGTGCACAATACGCATGTGGGATACCTATCTGGTAGGCTTATGCTTGTACTGATCGTCAAAATGTGATAGCAAAGCTGACATTAGGTTGGTTGTAGGCGGAAGGGACAGACGCTTTCTCCCAGTTCCACCTCTACGTGTGCTCGGCGCTTCTGGTCAAGTACTCTGAGCGATTGAGGGAAATGGACTTCCAGGTAAGCTCTTCACGCTTTTCCCACTTTCCCACTAAGACTAAGACAGAGTGGAGGAGCTGATCCAAAGGCGATGCATTTTAGGAAATGATCATGTTCCTCCAATGTCTCCCGACGCAATCATGGACAGACCACGACATCGAGCTGCTCCTGAGCGAAGCCTACGTGCTGAAGACCGTATGGCAAGGCGCTGAGAACCATTTTGCTAATCTACCCAATGGCGCGGCGCCGGGCCAAGGCCAGTTCGGGATGCTGGGGAGGTCATGATGAGAAAAGGGGAAGATACGATGTACTTGGACACAGTATAGGGATGCATGGTTGAAGCTATGACGTGGACTCGTACTCACCAACGCGTCGACGCACGGACCACTCACTGACTCACCTGATATACTCTCACGCTGCTGACTAACCTGCCAACCTACTCGACCGTGCTGCATTGTCTGCGCACGGACCCATGCCATCTTCCCATCCGCTGCTTACAAAACAGCATCGACCTCATCTCTTTCTTCCCTCTTGCCTCTACCTTTCTTTCTTCTTTCTCATTCGTATCTCTCCTCATCATCTCATCTCAAATCCTCATCTCCTCATTCTTCATCGTATTTTCAACACTGTCTACCATCGCATCGCGGCTCACCACGCCGAGCACGATGTCAGCCTTCAGGCAGAAGTTCGTGAGTCGCTCTTGGCCCTGTCGGCGCTCTCGGTCGTTTGCCGCTCGCATCTCGCTCTCGATTGCGGTCACCTATGTTCCTCATACTTGGCTCTGAGCCGCTCGGGCACATCAGGTGTCGCCGCCTGATTCTCGCCCGCTTCACGGTCTTCTGATACCCGCTACAAGTCACATACTAACGAGCAAAATGATTGCTGATGCCTTGCTTCCAGCGCCCGCCTAAGCCTGTTCAACAGGCCCCCAGTCAGAACACCCAGAATACACAGTCGTCGACGTCCCAGGTCCAGTCGCAATCGCAGACGACCCAATCTCAGGGCCAGGCCCAACCTCAGAGTCAGACACAACGTCAAGCGCTCAACCAAGGCATTGTGAGCAAGACGGATAGTCTGGTGATCATTCAAAAGACCCTCGACGCCAGCATTGGCGTCATATGCTATCTTCGGTGAGTGCAAATGACTGTCCATCGAATTAACTTCTTCAAAGAGGTCTCCTACCAGACGACTGCTTCGCCAGTTCATATATCACTGGTTCCAATATCCCTGATGGCGTGACAGACGTCGCAGACGCCTATGATGTCCCCCAGATGCCGGTCCCAAGCCAACTGTCAGCTTCGCAAGGAGGATCACAACAAGGCAAAGGGGGATATCACTATAAGCGCATCGTGCCGGACTCGAGGTGAGTATCATCTCGCACGGCAAGCCAGCGGACGCACTAAATGACCTACCCATCAGTGCCGAGGCTGGCAAGCTATACAACCTTGTTGTGAGCTGTTGTCTCTGGTGGCGAGCAGTCGGCGCTGACTATGTCCAGAACGTTGGCGCGATGGACGCGATTGCCAAGGGCTTTCTACACTCCATGGTATTTCTCGTCTACCTCGATGAGAACGACAAATCGAAGTGAGTGCATATCATATGTGTCTACTTCCATGCTCAAAAACACCCACAGTATCATCGAGTCATATACCTTCAATTTCTCTTATGGCGATTCGCAGACCGCTATGAAAATGATACATGCAACGGGTCTTCAATCAGCTCCTCACCGCGCGCAGATCCTCACAGTCCCTCGAGCGCATCTAGATGTTCGCCGCGAGGTCAGGGTGAGTAGTCCTTGCTGTTTGTTGATTGGAAGCGCTGACATGCTCCTAGTCGTACCTGAAAAGACTAGTACCAATGTGCATGGAGTTGCAAGATCTACCTAGTGCGTAGTTTGCACCTCTATATTGTGTTGTACCTGTCCTGACACCTTGCAGGTCAACGATACGTTGACTGCCAGCTCTACTTGAATGATTCTACACCGGCAGAGTGGGTTATCGCCCTGGAGACAGATGTCATTCATGGCTCTCAGCTGATACGAAGTCACAGCTATCAGGCTGCTGGCTTCTGCGATGCCGTCAACGAGCCTCTGTTGATGGGTACGCACCATATCGATGAGCCACCAGCCAAATTTGACCTGGGCTCAACGTACACAGGCCATCATGGGTCAGCCTTCTTCTATAAGAACGCAACAGACTACTGACGTATACTTGACAGCTTGGCGGTGACAGGCATTTCTGCTGCGGATATACTTTCCACTAGCAGTGCTGACGGGCTCAGGCGGGACATTTCCGCTGAAAGGAGCTTGCGTGTTGACGATAGCAACAAGAGAAACATACTCTGGGTCAGTCTCTGATCAGTCATTGCGAGAAAAAAGCTGTGTGCTGATGTTCAACCCAGGACGCAGGAGTGGTGGGTAAACGATTTAAACACTTTACTCGCGTACTGAATGGCATTCTAGGCGGCCCATGATCGGACGGCTTTCGAACCAACCTCGGTCGATCCGTATGCGGTCATCGATCCATCTCTCGCCACACCGCTAGACCCACAAGGCGCGTTGAAGCAGCCCTATGGACGCCGCAAGTCCAGCGGCGATATTGTAGTGATTCTCGCAGGGGAAGAATCGCTTGATGAAGTCTATCAGGATGGGAAAGATGATATGCAAGGCAAAAGAATTTCTGGCGTGAAGCGAGGGTATGAGACCGTAAGTGTGCTTAGCAGCCGGAAAGGTGTTGGCGCTCAAGCCAAGCAGATGATTGAGGAAAGCATCATGACCCAAACCCAAAAAGACTCCTCCTTGCCGTTTCGCTCCCTTTACCGAGCTCAGTCAGATTTGGCAGTCATATGTGCAGTGCAGGAGACGCAGAGTAGCAAGGAGCAAGGGGATGCACAGCCGAAAGGTGTGTTGACAGCGTGTTCCAATATCGTTCGTGCTGATCTCTTCTACAGGACCTGCCATGCGGGAGGAGGATGGTGATAATCCTCTGGACATGCTAGCAGCAGCGGCAACCGATTCACACGTGAGTGTAAGGAGTGAGGACATGGACAGCGCCCTGAAAGAAGACATCAAGCAGCGGGGAGCAGCTGGACCTACGGCACCTCTTGTGACCGCCAATGAGGGATCATACAAGTCAACAGCTCTGAGGGCCGCCTCAAAAGCGACGAACAAAAAGACAGCGGGCCAACAAAAAGGAGCGAAGGCCAAAAAGCCCAAGAAACGATCAACCGCTCTTTCAGCAGATAGAACCGCGGCTTGTAGGACATCCAAGCCCAAGCGCAAAGCCGTACCCAAGCCAGCAAGCACCCCAAGTCAACAGAAGAGCCAAAATCGTTCTACCTCTGCCAAGAGCGGTCGTCGTCAAGGCGTCGAGCCGCTTTTCGATCCCTCGTCGACTCAGTCATCAAGCAGTCACAACGAGTCACAAGACCCGAGTGCAATCAACATTGACAGCAGTACTGACAACAACGTTGGTGACATCGATCCAAACCCCAGCTTTGTATTCCCAAAGCTGAGGGTTGCTCGCGCTGTTTCACCTCTGGATCTGAGTGTCCCAAATATGACTGAAAGCTCACTCTCTGAGCCATCTCAGTCTGTTGAGTCTCATCCAGCAGCATAGCGTACTTCACTGTTCCTTCAGTAAGCAATTATATCATTGCTGCAGGCGGTTCGGTTCGTAAAAGCATACACTTCTCTCGCTTCGGCGTCAACAGGCTTTCCGATGTCACGGTCATCACCTCTCACACGTCAAGTCTCGGTCTCCGCTGCCTGGCTGATTGGGTCATCATCGTCGGCTCTGTAATATCAATTAGATACACCCATACATGACGATATGTATTCGTGTTGCTCGTGGCTCGTGTCCATATGACGTATACCGGGCCAGATATGCAGATGACCTCTCGGGCGGGCTTCTCAGCCGCATTGCGCCAACTCAACTCAGTTCCTGTGTCTGTTCGCTATTCTACTTCCCTCTGCCCCGCTCTCTTTCCTTTGACACCACTCCCCTGTCCACCGACTTTGGCGCTCCGCGTGCCAAACTGCATAGCTCTCTTGACCCTCTCACTCGCTCTGAGCAGTCCGCATCGCTTTGTAGCAAGTCGAAGCAAGAGCTTATCGCCTTTGCCTATGCCTAAGCTGGGGTTGCATTTGGTTGATATTGGCAGTGAAGAGAGGTACGAGATGAAAGATAAGTCGAGATAGGGGTACCTTGCGTCTCGCGCTTGGGAGGAGATCAAGCGGTCGTCTCGGGATAGGTTACGAGTCGGTAATCGCGCAATGTCCATTTGTGTCTATCGTTTAGATCACAAATTACAGTTCGTTAGTAGTTGGACCAGCGTCGCGAGCAGTACGAAGCGCCTACCTCCTTGATCAGACCTGCCCAACCTCGATCGATGAACGATTGGCGATGTCGCGCATATCCCCCGAGTTGCCTATACGCCACCACAAGGCATCAGCTCACAAGCCCTGGCACGTGGCACGTGCCGGATCGAACATCGACATCGACGTAGACGTAGACGTAGATGCAGATGTGGATGGAAACTCACTCGTCCGCACCCAAGCCCGAGAGGTAGACTTTCGCTTTGACTTTATACGACGTCCGAGCTCCCTCGGCTGTTGTACAATATCTACCAACACCGCGCGACGCGAAATATAGTGGGAATGCGAGGGACTGTCGTCGATGCAAAGTAATCGTCAGCCCTCTTATACGTTTTCGGGGAAACAGTAGTATGCGTAATATGCTATACGCAACACGCACAAGGTCCATCTCCGTTGATGAGGGGTACATGAGATCCAGCACGTTCTGCCGATGTTGTCGAGATTCCTATTAGCGATACAGAGTGCTGGATCAGCACGCTGACAACGCTTATCGACTCAGCAGAATGTCGGTTGGACCCACCTCGTACGTAACGTCAACCTCGACGAATCGCCATTCTCTACCAGGACACGTCGTTTTCAGTTCTTCCAGTGCGTCCAATCCTGATAATCGATCTGGGACGGCATATAGTGGGTTTGTTTCGCCCGACTCCTCATTCTGGGTCACCTCGGTTACAGGAATAGCCTTCTGCTTGCCTTTGCCATTCTGGTTCGCGCCAGTGGATGGGGCACGAGCGAAGGCCACGTTGATTAGATCTATAGGTTCGTCGGGAGGTATGCACCTTTGTGCACAGCGAGGATCAGCTGGAGCCGTGGACGAGTTGCAGATCGGTGTGCCAATCAAGCGGAAGCGACGTACTGATGTAGCAAGTACGCGAGGAATGTACAATCTATCCCGCCTGAGAACAGCACGGCTACTCGGCTCTCGCTGCACAACAAAGCATATTAGCTTGACATTGTTGACTCGCAATCAGACGGAAGACACGTACCCATGCGCCACTGGTGGAATATTGTCTACTCTCCTCTTTACGCTTGCCAGGAGATTCTCGATGAAACGAGCCACCTCTTCTTTCTCTTCATCGTCATTCTCGAGCGGCTCAGGCGAGGGTATGGTAGCATTGACTGGCGCGACTCGGGTCTATTCAGTGTATGCGTCAGTCGCTCTTGAGATGACGGATATGAGGAATTGAGATAGCTCACCCATGGCGCCGAAGAGCTTTCGGCAATATTTTCTTCGGCGAGATTATGTCGCATATCAAGGGCCTGATTGAGGTCCATCCTCTACATCAACGAGCAGGCATGAGCATGAAATTTCTAACTCGAAGACAGGCAAGAGTCGGTGACTTACGGTTGCGCCTTCTGCCTCACTAAGCTTAACATCTTTAAGCCGAACCACACCTCCTTCTCCACCCAGCATCGTGCGCATTTCCATTCCGCGCTCACGCGCAAGACTGCTTCGCGTAGAACTTAGAACGAACGTTTCTGCAGGGGTGGACAGGGGTTCGGCGGGATGTATCAGGAGTGATCGGCGGGAGAGGGGGTCGAGCTGGAAATGAATCGTTGAAGTGGGGCGCTGCACACGAGTCTCCCCTATCAGTCGTGCGTTTGCATCTTGGTAATAGAGATGAAAGCTTACGTGCAGATATATGAAGGCGTATCTGCACCCTGGTTCAGCTCGTATTGTGTGTGACGGAAAGTGGTTCACTTACGGTCCTTCCACGCTCGATAGCAGGCTACGTGGATCCTTCCCCTTCTCAAGCCTCTCAAAGAGCTTCGCCGTATCATTCTCGTCCGGTGCAAGCTCAAGGCCCTGGAAGACCTAACCTCACATCGTGATCACATCAGTGAATGATCCAACTTCCAAACTCGACCAATTTCACAAAATGTCCATTAGTGATAGTATAAGGTACAACGCACCTGTCCGTTCCAGCCCAATACGCCCGTCTCACTAATCAACGGCTGAGACGTAAGGTCCCCCCTCAATCCCAAAACGCATGCAGTGAGAACTACTTCGATGAGCTGACCATCGTTGGTAGATATGCGCTCAATGTGTGATCGTTGACAGTCTGGTCCACGGGCAGAGTTGGACGCGCGAAGAGAAGCCAGTATCTCTTCTGTCTCAGTCTCTGTGGCTGTCGCTAAGATTGGGATCGAGCTCGATACAGGGCGGATCGTGAGAGTCAAGCCGCACATCTCTGCGCTGTACGCTGCGTCCAAGCTAGTATAGTAGTTCACCTATCATGCAAGAGGACAGGTGGTTATTGACAAAAACAACTTTTGCAGAACATCGCTGTACAACTTCAGGCACGGCGGTGGAGGCGGTTCCGACAACTTACAGTAGGTATCAATTGGGCAGGTCGGAAGGTTCATTCACTATAAACATCGCTGCATGTCACTGATTCCAGCTACGCTACCCAGCCTACTACTTGTGTTCCATTCCTCCTTTCACCTTTGGCTTACCACAAGAAGACTTCGGTCATCCTACCTCATGAGCAACATTCAAAGGGTTTAGGCGCTCGAGGAGAAGAGGGCGGAAGACTAACGGCTCGTGGAGTAGCCAGAGGCGCGCACCGTTTCATCGATGGAGGCGGCGTTGGGGTCTTGCTCATTAATAGCTGCCGCCATCTCCTCTGCCATGCACCGCTGGTACTGAGACGAGACAAGTCAGCGAGAAGGACCCACTCCGGTCGATCGTCAACAGATTGCGAACGGGTATGGTAATCACCTCTGCTGTGGTATTGGAAGTAGTGGCACCGGTATCGGTGGTCTCTTCTACAGCGGTAGTGCCGCTCAGGTTTCCAGTGGAGCCGGTGGTAGAAGCTGCATCGCCAGCAGCGGTCGGTTGGTTGTCGGACATTGTAGGTATGTGTCGAGTTTGTGTGTGTGGTTGGTCAAAAGGTATTGCCAGTATGTAACAAGCCAAGTGAGGAAAAGGAAAGAGGAAGTGCAGGACGTAGGCTGGCTTAAGTACGAGAGACGAGCCTTGCAGCTCTAGTCGGTCTACTCCAGACGAGTTGTCATCGCACAACGGACAGCGCGCTGCGTCATTGGGACTTTTCAGAAGCACAGCGCTCGCCGCCTTCTGACTGACGAATCGCTTAACCCCCTTTCACCTCTTTTGTGGGACAGAATCAGCAATGTCAGTGGCGAGAAGATACGACTAGGCCGAAGCATTAGCCGTGTTCCTCCACGACGGCCTTTCGACCGGATTGCTCCTGACAAAGGCTGGAGCAGTCCAACGCAGTGCAGGGTCAAGACACAGTGGGGACGCACCAAACCCCCATCCCGTACCGGCGACCATATTGCCGAAGCATGATACTGATAAGGCTGTCAGACTCGGGATGGGACGTGGTCCGCGCACGACGTTGGAGGCGGTCCCAGCAGCTAACAGTAGGTATCATTGGTCGGTCGAAAGGTTCATTTGCTATAAATATCGCTGCATCTGACTGACTCTGACTACGCTACCCAGTGTCCTACTCGTTGGACTGCTCCTCCTGTCATACTCACAATTAGACCACAATCTACCTTTCTCTGCGGATCCGGCCGAGGGAGTCAAAAACGGGACGGAGGTGTTGAAGTACAGAGAGAGGCTAATCACGCCTGGAGCGGACAGCGCTGGACGCCGCGCCTTCGTCAACGATAGTGCGCTGGTTCTGCCGGATGAGCTGATTCCCCATGGTCTCAGCAACACTCAGATGGTACTGCCATTATAATTATCAGCCATAACGTCCCTTATTATATCGAGTAGGACGATGATATTTCAGTATCAACCCATCACCAACCCACGTTGGCGAGGGATTGGGCCTTAATCGTACTCGATTTGCTGGACTCTTCAACAGCCGTTGTACGGCTCAAGTCGGCCGTGGAATCTTCGATGGAAAGAGCCGCATCAGTATCGGAGCGGTTGCTGGACATCGTGTAGACGTGTCAAGTTGAAAGTGTGTGGTCGGTCGAGATGTGTAGCAGAGATGTAGAAAGTAGATTGAGCAAAGAGAAGAGAGTTATAGGAAAGCAAGCTTAAGTAGTAGTGGCGTGCCCATCGATCGATCCGGTCTTGCAGTTCAAGATGACAGAGCACAAAGGAAAGCGCGTGAACTCATCAAGAGCCTCAGAACAACAACACTGCCTTCTAACCCGGGGAAGCGCTTGATTGTCTTTCAGCTCGCATCGTCGCAGAAGCTTCGACATGCATGTGCGATGGTTCTATGCTAGAGAAGAGGCACGTATACTCTATAAACCGCCGATAGTAATGAGCTGCACGAATATCAGCACTTATCTGGCGAAGGCAGAACAGAGTGGCCGAAAGATACTGACTTTATCAACCAAGAACTCCTCGATACCAGTCGGTCCACCTTCTCTCCCGAAACCACTCTGCTTCACGCCACCAAAGGGTATACACGCCTGCGCAATAACGCCAGTGTTGACAGCCACCATGCCCACTTCGAGCGCTTCCGCGACCCTGTTCGCCCTCGTCAGGTCTTTAGTGTAAAAGTAGCCCGCAAGACCGACTTCGGTCGCGTTGGCACGTTGGACAACGTCATCCTCATCATCAAACGAGAAGAGGGGTGCGAGCGGGCCAAACGTCTCTTCCTCTGCCACGGCGCATTGGGGCGGGACGCCAGAGAGCACAGTTGGCTCAAAGAAACATGATCCGTCCCCCTTCTCAATCCTCTTCCCGCCCACAAGCACCTTGGCGCCGAGCTTGACGGCATCTTGTACGTGACGGTCGACCTTCTCCACCCCGCGCTGAGAGACGAGAGGACCGATTGTCACTCCTTCGTCCATCCCATTGCCGACTTTCAGCGCCTTGACTTTCTCCACCAATTTCGACGCGAACGCGTCGTAAATCTTGGAATGGACGAAGATTCGGTTCTATCAAAGAATCAGCTTTCGCTGAGGATCGCGCTCAAGAGACCCCGCACTCACCGCACACACGCAGGTCTGCCCCGCGGCCCGGAACTTTGATGCGACGACGCCACTGGCGGCCAGATCCAGATCCGCGTCTTCGAAGATGATGAAGCTGAGGTTACAAATAAGCACACCACTCATCACATAACGAGTCGCTACGACTCACGCAGCATTGCCTCCGAGCTCAAAGGAGAGCTTCTTCAGCGAGCCACTGCTCTGTTTCATAAGCAAACGCCCTACAGGAGTAGATCCTGTGAACGAGAGCTTGGAGACTTTGCGGCTGTGAATGACTTTCATCAGTGACACGGATCGACGCATGAGTGAGAGGCGCGACACACTTCTCGCAGAGCTCTAAGCCAGCTGCGGCTTCCCTATCGCCCTTGTCCATAGTGACGATATTGACAACTCCGGCAGGAATACCGATCCGCTCGCATAAAACAGCCATGGCAAGACCGGACAGCGGCGTTTCTGCCGGCGCCTTGATGACCACTGTGCAGCCTGCCGCCAAGGCGGGGGTCATCTTACGCGTGATCATCGCGTTGGGAAAGTTCCTGTACCACGGCAATACGTTAAATTAGCTGTGATCTAGATGAAGCCAGAGAAGGGACTGTAGGTACCATGGCGTGATCAAGCCGCAGACTCCGATCGGCTGCTTGATGACGGTGTTGCGAGTACCGGGGTACGGAGACGGTATAGTCCGGCCATATGTTCTGGGTTGAGTGTTAGCTAACATCGCACTATGGGATGAACGGATACAACCCACCTCAAGGCTTCAGCAGCGTTCCAAGTAGCATATGTCGCGGCATAGCCGATCTCGCCTTTGCTCTCAGCCAAAGGCTTCCCGTTCTCCGCACAGATGATAAGCGCGAGATCATCCTTGTTCTCTTCCATCGCTTTGTGCAGTTTCAAGAGATAGTCCTGACGCTGATAAGCTGTAAGAGCCGACCAGGCGGGAAGGGCGGCTTTGGCTGCGTCCTACGTACGATCAACACCTACACATATCATGACAGGAATATAGGATTATAGGAAGAGCAAACGTACGATCGCCTCTGCCACTTGGGATCTGGGCATGTGGGGCATGTCGGCGAGAAGAGCACCGGTCGCTGGGTTGTAGAGCGGGAACGTGGCCCCGTCCGAGGCTGAGACCCATTCGCCATTGATATACCCTTTTGGCTTGAACAGCGCGGCGTCGGTAAGGAGAGCCTGTACCCGCAAGAGATCTCGTTAGCAGTCTGTTTTTATGACGGCGGTGTGGGACAGCTCACCCCAAGATCTTGCGTGCGAGTAGAGCTGGACATGTTGTTGTTGGCGCTACAGCTGAGATAGTATGCAGTATGTAGAGTATGCGCTCCTTTTGCTCAGACCAAGAGTTATGTAGTCAATCACAATAAGACAATGAGCGGGCAAGCACGCCAACTTTCTGCATGTCATGCGATTTGGTACAGCCGTACAGCCGTACAGCCATACAGTAGCCGTGATCCGAAATCAAGGACGGCGTTCAAGACGAGACTAACTTAGATTCCTGAACAGCCGAAATCAGGAATCAGATTAGGCGACGGCTATTTCCCACGCAACGCGTGTAACTTGGTTGTGCGATCCGTGGCCTGCACTGCCAAGCTGATTCGTTCATACGTCCTCACGTTCTAGCTAGCAGGTGCTAAGCAGTCGGTGGCTACGTTGCCGGGAGAAGAATAGTGCTAAAAACGCTGCTGTGCTTCTGTGATCCGATTTTCGCTACTTTCTCGCTTATTGCGAGAACACCAGAGGCGAGAGCTGGTCAAGGAGGTTGGGCGCGCCTCATGTTGGCACAGAGTGGGAATTGGAGTCTGAGCTTGCTGTCTCCGCAAGAGAGGCGTGCAGACCATCATGCGATGAATCCACGCTTTCCTCGCATTGGTCAGTCAACAACTCGGACGGACACACGCTGCATAAAAGTCATAACTATAGGAAACGAGAATAATGTCTATTGTTTGCCCTCCACACTTTTGGCCACTTCCGCAACGGCCTCCTTGAGGATGGCCAAAGCCTCGTCCACCTCCTCCTCACTGAGGATCAGCGCAGGGATCATGCGCAGGACAGGGTATATACTGGTGGTCAGAACCAGGAGGCCGCGGTCGTAGCATGCGTTCTGGACCAGGACGTTGAGGTACTTGGGCAGGGCAAAGTCCCCTTTGGAGTGTGAGGAAGTGATGCGCGAGCTGGGGTCCTTGAACTCTAATGCGATCATGAGCTGCAGAAACAAACCCATCACATAACGTCAGCAAAGATTCGTCTTCAGCGTCCAGCTGTCAACTGCATGGAGAGAGGCACTCACGCCTTTGCCGCGGACCTCTTCAATCATCCAACCGCCATTGGCCTCATCCGCCTGAATCTCACGGAGACCCTTGAAGATCTGCTCAGAGCGCGCTTGGACGTTACCGAGGATATCGTAAGTGCGCATATAACGCGTAGTGGCGAGCGCAGCGGCGCATGCGACCACGTTTCCAGAGTAAGTGCCGCCGAGAGAGCCAGGGACCATAGAGTCCATGATTTCCTTGCGAGTGACGATACCTGAGATCGGCATACCGTTGGCGAAGCCCTTGGCGTAGACTATGAGATCGGGCGTGACGCCCGAGTGCTCAATGGCGAATGTCTTGCCCGTTCGTCCGAATCCAGTCTGGATCTCATCTACAGTTCAAAAGGTACAGTGTCAGCGGCTTCACATCGAGAGACAGTAGTTCTGTTATACGTACCGATGACAAGGAGGATACCGTGCTTGTCGCAGAGTTGTCGGAGATGGTGGATGTACGCTGGTGGGGTGACGACGTATCCGCCTTCACCGATGACGGGCTCGAGGAAGATCGCTGCCGTGTCCTCTGGCGCGGTCTGTTGTTGGAGTAGGTTTTCAATGCCTAAGATAGCTTGCTCGACCAGTGTCTCCTCTGGCGTGTCTTTGGGCAGACCCATAGCGTGCCAGTAAGGGAAGGGAGTAGTGTAGACGCAAGGCTGTGAAAGTGCATCAGCCATGCGCTTTTTGTGCACTAATCGACTTGATACACACCATGAGAGGTCCGCTGCCCTTGAAGAAAGAAGTCTTTGACCGAGTCAAAGCGGCGGCTCCGGACGTTCGTCCTGCGCTGCCCATCAGTTTCTCCTCACCAGATCGATCGACATGCGAAGACTTACCGTGATAGCCGCCCTGCATGACGATGATGTTGTTTCTCCTAGTCTTTGTCCTGGCGACCTTGATGGCAGCTTCGATAGCTTCTGATCCAGAGTTCCAGAAGAAGAAGCTGTCCAAACTCGGATCAGGCATCATGGTCAATAACGACTCGACCAATTGGACATATGGTTCCGAGAGACCGATGGCGCATTGCACATGGATGATCGATTGGGCTTGGGCAATGATCGCTGCTGTCACGTCTGGATGAGCGTGGCCGAGCGACGTGACTCCAATTCCGGAAGTGAAGTCGAGCAGCTTTCGATTATCCTACACACACCCATCATTAGCATGGCACAGAGATCGTACGAGTAGTGGATAGAGATACGCACAGTGGTGAGGACTCTTAAGCCCTTGCCTTCCTTGAAGACATGGTCGCGGAGCCTGCCAAGTCCTTTGGTGATGTGCTTATCGGCGATCGCCTGGAGACCCTCGGTCGAAGTGGTCAGTGGTAAACCCTTCGAGGCTGATGGCAACAAGGCGATGTGAGAAGTAGCGGATGCGCTGTCCAAAGAGGGCATGGTGGATGCTAGCCTGATGATCTGTCTAAAGGCGGAGCGAGGTCGGATACTATAGCTGAGACTCTTCACAATGTAAGTTGACTGATGGCGAAACATTTCAAGAACAGAGCATTCAACTTCTGGTCTCGGTCCCCGACTGATAAGCTTGTTCGTAAAGCCTCTTCATAGGCGAGTACGCCTGGGAAAGGCTCGTAGCACTTGGCACGTGCATAGTCGTCGTTTGCGCCTCAGGTGCCGTAGGCCGCATTGCTTTGCTCTTACCGATCCTCAGCCTGACAGACTTGATGAAAGCCAAGTACTGATCGAATCCGTTGTGTACTCCGTATTAGCCGTCGGCAGTGCAGAACCACGATGGGCATGTCCGAAGTTCGGTTTCTGGGGAGAACTGCCTTTTCAGGTCAACACAGTCAGGAAGCGACGGTTCGGCTATCTGTCGCTGGGGCGATAAGCTTCTTGGCGCTTCATTGACTGGTTCGATGGAGTTAGCCGATGGGTGAGAGCTCGTCGGCCCGAGCTCGGGTACTCACCTCATGGCTTGCTGTACCATGCCATATGTCCTAGAACATGCTTTAAAGGTCGCCTATTCTTCTTTGGACTTAATTAAGATCTCTCTTCTGTACATTGCTTCTCCATATCCAACCCCATACTACCACTACCAGTTCGTCTACCGCAACACCATCTCCAATAGCCCATCATGCCTTCAGTAGTCTGTGAGTGGCCTTATCTGCTTATCTCTGCGCGTCTTGCTGATGTGCTGACGCTTGTCATCAACGCAGTCGACGTCGTTGGAACATGTTGTACGTATCTCAGTCTCTCTTATCGCTGCCCATAGGCTGGCTCGAGCTCCATCTGATATGCTTGCCTTGCTCAGTCTCGTACGATAATGGTGCGGAAGCCCTTCAGGAGCGACTGGGCGCAAAATTGGCCAAATACGGCATGCCCTCCAAGCTCCTGTTCTACTCCTGGATCACTTCGACCGAGCGGGACTACTCGTACCTGTCGCAGATCAAGCAGTACAAGCCCTTCTTCGAGATCATGGTCGGGACCCTGAAGCGACTCTTGTTCCAAGCTGGTGTCCCCGTCGAAGCGCTGGAAGACTTCTTCACAGAGGAAGATATGGATTACATCAAGAGCGAGTACCTCAAGCTCAAGGCTAGGCCTGGATTGAAGGAGATGATGCAGACTCTCCGCGACGGCGGGTTCGAGGTCTGGTGCGCGTCCGACGCCAACATCGACCGCGTCAAGGGCTACTTTGACCACGCCGGCGTCGAGATGCCTCTCGACCACATCCTTTCCGCCGACATGGTCAAGGCCGGTAAGCCCGAACCCGAGGTGTACCAGTTCGCCAGAGAGAAGGCCGGCGCAGACAAGCCAGGAGAGATCTCAGTCTTTGCTGGTGAGTGGTATCGCATAAACACTCTATACTCCTGAACTCGAGCTGATCGGAGCGTTTGTCACAGCCTCACATTCATGGGACTGCGCCGCTGCCAAGGCCGCCGGCTTCGTCACTGCCTACACCACCACTTACGAATATGACGAGTGCGTCGACATCTTCGGCAAGTCAGATTTCGTCGCTCCCGATCTCGTCTCATTGGGCAAGGGTATCGTCGAGAAGTGGGGCAAGAAGTAGATTACTTAGCATAGAACACCGACCATACGATAGATGAACACCTCTGATAAAATGCGCTCGTAATTTCTTCCGATTTGTGGCCAAATCTCACCGGACTACGGCGTCCAGATACATGTCAAGCCTAGCTCTTTACTCAGAAGCGCTCGTTACTGCCTTCCACCCCGGAATATTATCCGCTGGAGCCAGTGGATTTCCACAGTCTGAGACTGATCGAGCGTGAGCCTCCGCTACAGTCTACCTGTATGAGACCCTTACCAGACCAGAGGACGTATTTTGCACAAGTGACAATGATACAACTGAATTGCCGTACCGCTGCGAACCACTGTGCAACTAGCCAAAGAAGTGTCTATGCATGCATGACTATATCTTCATGGCCCCCACAGCCCTTGCAGCCATGACTGCCTCGTCCGCCTCCTTCGGATCAATCTTCGCCTTGGCCTCTTGACCCATAGCTGCGTGAATGATGTTGACTCTCGACTCGAATCTCTCCTTCGTCAGCCAGAACGGTTTAGGCAAGGAGTCCTCGTAAGCCTGTTGAGCTTCTGGCGTGATGCACCCATCTGCGAGGCGCGCTGAAGCCAAGGCGGCGACGGCAGCTGTGCAGCCTGGTATACGGGGCATACCTGTTACCAAAAGTATCAGCAATCTACTCCATGTGGCCAGCGAGCGCGAGTAGAACGAAGGTGAACACGTACCGTGGCCTGTGTAGCCAGCTGAGACAAAGACTCCAGGTTTCCCAGGCACTTCTCCTACGTACGGTATGAAATCGCTAGAGTAGGCTTGCACTGGACGGTATTTTCAGTCAGCTTCTGAAGCGCGGTAACGCGGATTATCGCAAATGTGACTCACCACCTGCCCATACTCTGTCGACGTTTCCGTGCTCATTGCCATTCCACCCCACGAAGAATTTGCGCATGTACTCCTCAAAGTATTTGACGACTCCAGGTAAGAGCCGATCATCCCTCTTGGTGTTGTACCACAGATCGAGGTCGTTGAGGTATTCGCCCTTGGCTCCACCCAGAATGATACTCCTATCTCCGTGCCCCTGTACGCGACCACGCCCCTGTCGCGGGATCATGTAGTCCACTTCTCCTGGCGCGTGTCGGAATCCGTAAGTGTACTTGATGGGTCCAGGCGTCGATCCGGGTGAGTGCGAAGGTGCTGGAGTAATGGAGCATGCCGTACCGATGATGGGGAAAATGAGCTCTTTGAACTCTGGTAAGAACCCAGAGGTGAAGGCGTTGGTGGCGACGATGACGGATGGTGCAGTGATGACCCCTCGAGAAGTAGTGACTTCCCATTGTCCGGACTCCTTCGCGGACGGCTCCAGCGATAGGGCCGGTGTATGTGTCTGGAGGTTCAAGCCCTTCTTCAAACTGATACGAGTTACTGCTCGACGTCAGTATCATGTCATCACCCGCCACGAGGTAGTTGTCCGACTCACAAGCAGCGGCAAGCTTGTATGGCCAAAGATGACCAGCGGGGTAACTAGCACCCCAGTGACCTCCTTGGATACCAGTGAGATCCTTGAGCTCCTTTGGGTCGTCTACGGCCCTCAGATCGTTTTTCGCACAATCCTCAGGCCAGTCGGCCACGCGCGCTTCATAGTCCTTCTTCCCGTTCTCTCCGTCTTCCTGCTGGAAGCACACGTCGAAAGCCCGTGTGACGTGCAGGTCACAGTCGATATCTTCCTTCTTCACGATATCGACGTATTGCTGTAGCGCGGCTGCCTCGAAGGTGAAAATCTGGTTGGCGACCGCCGCGCCATGCTTGGCCTTTTGGTTGCGATATCCAAAGATTGTCGTGGGCTTACAATGGCCTCCTGCGTTCCCAGATTAGTCCGCAAGCTGTATGCCGCTGCTCAAGATTGGGTGGACGTACCATTGCGCGCCGTTGCACTTCCGCAGAACTCGTCGGCTTCAACCGTGACGATGTTGATCGGCTTGCCCCTCTTCTCTGCCTCGGCATACATGCGATAGCCCATCAACGAGCCAGTCAAACCACTGCCCACGATGACCACGTCTGCAGAAGTGGGCACTTCTGCGGTCGTCCTCGCATTCTGCAATTCCGGATCTCTCTCCGTGAGCCAGAACGACTCGAGGCGATTCTTGACTGGTAACAACCGGTCTTCGTCGTTAGGGTACCCATCAGCGAAGGTTGGCGCGGCCTCTACTATAGGAGCACTGTTTGTTGGTGGTTGGGTCATGATGCGGGTGCCGGAAGGTGGACGGTCACTGGAGGTAGGTCTGCAATCGCTCCGATTATCACTATAGGCGAAGCTGGTGTGATCGTGTTGGGGCGCTAAGTCGTAGACACCAGCGTTATTTGAGGGTTTACGCAATCTACGGTATCTAGCACGGGCGAGCAGTCCGCATTCACACGACGGGTTCGAGTCATGCGTTTGGTCAGCTCACAAGCGCCAAGCAAGCAAGTAACGACGGTAATACTGCACGACCGTTAATCGTGCGACGATAGCTGACACGCGATATCTCAACCGGCAAGAGCCGTCGGTGACCTGCTCGGTGACTAGATCAGGGAGACAATTCCGATGGTAAGCGGCGCATACTTGGCGACGCTTCACCAATAGGGAGCGGTACTCATATCCGGATTTCGGAGTCTACAGCTTGGCGCTTTCTGAGGGGAGATAAGGTCATTCTCGCGGGCGTCAACTTTGGCATTCGTTCAATGAGATACAGTACAGAAATGAGCAAGTTGTTTGATTCGAGACTGTGTATATAGCGAGCGAGCAATTGCAATACATCGTCGACGACATGAGGGCACTCAACCATTCAACCATTAAGAATAGGTACTACATTCCCCATGAAGCAACACACCATCAATCATCAAGCAGGCGCCATATTTAATGGAGACTTCATTGTCATTGCGTCCGGACAGTTCAAGCCTCGCGTAGCCGTGTTGACACGAGGCTGTGTTGAGGTATTTGTGGTCGATCGCTGGCGCGCGTGCCGAGGTGTCAATGTGGGAGGTCAAGCTTCCATACTGGCTGACATTGCGCAATTGTTTTGTGGTCCTGACAGTTGTGTACCCGCGCTGGACACACGTTGTGTGTCAGGGGTAGATGGCTTTGCAAGCGGGTCGAGGACACTTGAAGCATATGATTTTTGTCTGGCACGAGGGAATGGTGTGGTCAAGATTGCGGCCTGCTGCACTTGAAGAGATGTGGATTGGCCAGAAACCGTCGAGTTGATGTAAGCTGACCATGGGATAGCGACGAAACTCGGTTGGCTGTAAAGACAAAAGGCGGAGACTGACGGGCTCTTGGCGCCAAATGAAGGACTGGCTTCTTGAAAGTCAGAAAGACAACTTTGATGGATGTTCATGACGCTTGTGTGATCTGACGGAAGGGAGTTGTATTTGGCACTTATGCGGTAGTTTGCCATTCCGCGTACCACTGGTTTCCCACACAAAGGATTGGGACACTGGCTCTGAGCGCCAAGAACAGTGCCGGTGCTTATGATGCTCAAATCGTTGTAATCCGTCTCCTCGGTAAGCTCATACCACCGCCCATCCTCGGCGTCTACCAAGGAAGGCTCGCAGCGGAGATGATAAGAGCCATCAGCTCGCTTGCCCTTTTCCTCATTCTCCAATTTCCATAACTCTGTGAAGAGCTCGTGTCTCCCGATCTTCTTGGTGCATGAAGTGCAGTACAGTGAACCGAAATTCTTCCACCTCAAACGGTAGAACACTGACCTTCCAGAGGCGGGCTCTGGCGTCCAGCCGTCGGTGCCAGTCTTGCTGGTGGCCGAAGCATTAGCGGAGGTCGGGACTGAGCTGGAAGCTGCAACGGGGTATGAGCCATTGCGCACGCTGTCCGACTGATCGCTCCATCTTGGTTGGCTTCGTTTCGACAAAAGTGGTGCGACTTGAGCATAAGTATGTGTACGAGAGTCAGTAGCCAGCTGGTGTCGTGGAGTCAGTGGATCCGCATTTCTCGTCTCAGAGCTATTGTGCGTGGGGGTTTCGGGGACTAAGTTGGACGACATGGTAATTGGCGGCTTGTCTTTGAATTCATGCGGATATGTTGCAACGAGAAGAGGGCGATAACAGGCTGTCATGCTCGCTCGCTGATCGCCGTTAGTATGTGTAAGGAGAAGCGAATCCGCCTGCTTGACGTTCTCTCCAGATGGCTTCTTCTACAGGCAGCGACGGCGAGACAGAAGGCTGGGCAGCGCTGAGGGCCCGAATGAATTCTTGCATCATGCATGGGAAGGATAATCGAACCTTTCACTTCATTCGGAAGATTATGAGGAGGACTTGAGTATTCGGGAGACTTGATATCTGCCTTGCTGACATCCCCTTATCGTGTATGATGTCAGCACTGAATGAATCGTGTTCAAGCGTCATGATCATGGTCTGAAAACCCCCATGAAGACCGGTATGCGGGCAACAACCCAGTCACCGAGGCCAGCTGTGCCTGCCGTATCGCTCGTAAGCATGCATTGTTTGTGATTCAAAGGCAAGTCGCTGCGAGCTTATGCTTATAAGAAGACTGTAAATTGGGTTCTTTCAAAATACCTGAAAACGACTCGGACCGAATATTATCTCCATCTCCTTCCACCTCGTTCACTTCTCTAACCCACCTCTTCTTGACGCTGGTTGTTGCACACAGTCTTCTGTGTGTGTATCCCAACGCTCCATATGCTTCGCGACAGGGATGTCTCTCCATTATGACTATGCGGAAATTTCGCGGCAGGCCAGTGAGTGGTTTGTTTGCGGACACTGCCGAGTAAGGCTTATCAGTCTTGTTATCACAGGACGGATTGTCGATGCCAATAGAGCAAGAAATGTTATCGACCAAGTGGTACGTGGTGTTCAAGTGTGTCGTTGCACCTCCCAACGCCTAGAAAATGCGTTCACGGACTTTTCATTTGCTTGAGCTGACATATCATCTTTTAAATCTGTATATCGCATCATCAGGCATCGCAACCCCGGCTGTCCTCCACGCCCAAGAAGCTCAAGTACACTCGCTCCACTACCGGCTGTCGGTCGTGTCGCATCCACAAGGTGAAATGCGACGAGACTATCCCCGCGTGTCTACGATGCGTAGCGTCCCAGAGAGAGTGCGAATATGCCGTGCAAAGTGAGAACGGAAGGAAGAGGAAGAGCACTACGACGGGCAGCGAGAAAGGCAGAGAGGGATCGTCAGTGTCCGCGGCGGAGAAGGAAGCTGGGCAGGAGAATGCTCATAAGAAAGTACGCTTGGATAAAGTGACTTACATGGGCGGACGTGACGACAGTAATCCGGTCCAACATATCAATCTCAACGACATACACTCGTCCACGGCCCCGGCCAACGGTAGTGGGACCTGGAGCATGGACCAAGTGACCGGAGGTGGTGCGCTGGATACGTCCCCACAAGACGGCACGTCACTGTCGCACAGTGATTTGCTGGGCGGAGGTACAAGTGGGATAGGCTTTTCACCCAGCAACCTACTACACAACGTGAGAGGCTGTTGACTTGTTCGCCCAAAACCCGAAAGGAGGGCTGATATCCATCTCGCTCAGACCGCTCCCGACTTCAGCTTTCTCAATGATTTCATCCCCTTCGTCAGCCCGCCGTCTTCCACTCCAAACCCCCAAATATCCACTTCCCCTCTCGATGCCACTGGCGGGCTCGCTAACAATGCCAACGGAAATCACAGTCGCACTGGCAATAACGTCGCCTCCACATCTACGTCAATGTCAAAGCAGAAGATCCTGCCCCACTTTGACAACTTCACCAAATCGCTCTTGCTCAATCGACGAATGATCAAAGTGGGGCCTGATGGCAATACGACTGCTAGCGTGGGCTCGAGAACGCCTTCTCTGCCGCCCAATCTAGGTCATCCCAGACTACAGATGGTCGACACGATGCTATTGTGAGTGAACCGCCGTATACACCGCCGTGACTGACTTGTCCTTCCTTCTTAGAGCGTATGCCCACGATGAAGTGCTGTTCGAGTTCGGCCCGTCGCATCGACATCGAAACCTTTCCAATAATACTCTGACTGCCGGCGTGATCGACGTGCTCACCAACGCCTTTCCATCTCCGACGGCGCGGACGCTATTCCATCACTACTGCAATAACGCCACGCGAATACTAATAACCATGGGAAACATCGGTCCGAACCCGTTGTTGGCATTATGTACGCCTATCAAACTGCTCGACACTACCTCGGCAGCATCGGCCGCGGTCCGCATGAGCATGCTTAGCGTTGCTGTCTCACACTTTGCCCATGAAACGAAAGACGCGGTCAGCAGTGCCGAGCTGGGCAGTAACTGGGAGATGCAGAGGAGTAGATTGAAAGACATGGGAAACAAGTTCAAGAGAGCGACGCTGTCCAATATCACTTTGGCTGCCAGGAATGACAATGGGCCAGATCAGAGTAAGTTTTCATGTTTGGGCTGTTGATGCCATATACTCTGCTCATCTTCGGCCTGTGTTGCAGTCGATAGCATTCTGGCAGCCTGCACTCTGCTGTGCATTCGGGATGTGAGCATCACCGAAGATTCTTGTCCCTAGAATGCGTACTGATGTGCCCCCTTCAATTTACAGGTAATCAGTGCGGATCCGACCTGGCGAGATAACCTGGAATTCGCTCTGAATCTGGTCAACAAGAAAGGGGGACCACAAGCGATGTTGGAGGGGGCTGGATACTCGTTCACGAGGCGTTACCTTCTGGAAAATCTGGCGACTCACGACGTCTTCGGTGAGCACTCCGCCGTCAGAAGCTGCTTGTAGGCAGGCCACCCGGCGACTGACATGAATTTGATCCCCCGACAGCGTCCTTTATCACTGGAAAGGAACCGGCTGTTTTAGGCAACTACGATACGTGGTGGTTTGACAGCGTCGAGACCTCGCAGACGCGATGGGAGTGGGAATCCGTGGAGAGAAGCTTTGGTATATCAAGAGCCATGGTCGATCTCGTAGCCAGGGTGAGTGTCTCGCGGACGTGCTTCTTCAGACGATGCCGACTTATGTGTACCTCCGCTTACGGATCTCCTGCTCGGTAACTGTAGATCGCCGTGCTCGACTCACAGAAACGTCGACTAGGAGTCACCGTCCAGGGGCAAAGCGAGGAGATGTGGGACGTTGCGCAGCATCTCGAGCGAGAATCCCACTGCCTGTTGCTCGAACTGGATATATGGGGGAACAGTTTGAACGCGCTGCCGCAACATGTCAGAGTCACAGTGGGTTGCATGTCTCTACATATGCGGCATTCGGCTGATCAGCTGATGTTCTGCTCAGTGTGGTGATTATATCTACAAGTATATGGCGGTCGTTTTCGTTCTCGCAGACGTGAGCATAATGCTTTCGTGGCCCAACCGCTCAATTGTCGCTGACCGAACGTATCAGATCCTCGAACAACCAACTTCAACGCCTCGCATCGTCAAATCGATCGACCATATCCTCGAACTCTTATCGGAAGCGTCCGCAATGCGCATGTCGGTCATGTTAATCTGGCCATTACTCATCGCCGGCGTATTCGCGTTACCTGAGAAGCGGGAGAAGGTCAGAGAGCTATTTGATGCTTTCCAGGGTGATTACTGTGAAGATCTCGAGGTGGCCGTGAGTTCATCGGCTTCCAGTCCGTACGTGCGAAGAGAAGCTGACAAGATGTGTCCGATATTCCACAGCGCGAGTTGATCACAGAGCAATGGCGCGGAATCGATAATGGAGAGGGCAAAAGACCCTGGGACAAAGTCATGAACAAACTGGGCAAATATGTCTTGCTCATCTAGCGACAGGTTGTCGCTGCGGCCCTTCGTCCAACTGTACAGCAGAGGAACAACGGTATTTTGGGATTTGGGATTGAGGATTCATAGGAGAACTATCTATATTGTAAGCGGATGTAGCGGAGTTAATCTACTTGTACGGTTACGCTCACTAGAGCGCGGAATGTAATCTTACTATATGGTCTTTACTACGTGTGCCATCGACTAACATAAAGCCTCCAAGGAGGGGACCACTAACGTCCTTTCCCAGACGCAACATAAGGAGTGTGAAAGCAATCAAAATGGATGCCGCCTCTCAGTCCACTCTGGACGCCGGGTCGGCAACCCCAACGACTTCCAGTAAAGTATGCCGATTGAAGTCCTTGGTGTTACACACTCGCTTGGCTCTGTCATTGGAGAGCAATTTCTCCAGTTACAACCACTGGAAGAAGAGGTACGAGCGCATTCAAAAGCTGGGCGACGACGTGGGCACTGCGGGAGCGGCCAGGGACATGGCCTTATACCTGCGGCTCGTGTTGGAGACTGTCCGGGACGAGGTGAGCGAGGATACCAAGACGTTCTTTCGCCAGGAAGAGGAGACGTATGACGGTATTGCAGAAGAGCGAGTGGCGGCAGCCATCCGGAGCTGGCGTTCCAGATACAGTAGACAACTTAGGTTGCAGCTGCAGAATCCGAGTGATAATTCCTACTTCCTACTCGTTCCCAGTCGATCTCAGAGCGTCATAGGCATCACCTCAGAATGGTTTTGTAATCGCTGCATGTTGCGTATCTCTTCAACTGAGGGAAATCGAAACAGCCAGAAGCGAAAGTCCTTTGTGAACAGTCACACATAACATTATGAGGCATGAGACGCACGTCAATTCTCCAGGTTCATCAGCGGCGGAACGCATGCTGACATGCTCTCACATGTCTGAAAGGAGAAACAGAGCTGCGACACGTTGGATGCTTGTGCTTCCTACTGTCATATCCAGTCGTTCCGTTCACATTTGAGACGGGTGCAGGAATCGTCCTTGTGTCACTGCGTCATCATTACAACGGCAGATAAGATAAAAGGTGCTGCCTGATAGTGATAGCATACAGAAGTTCCCCTTCGATCTTCAACACCACCTCATTCTCTGCTCAAGTGAAAGCTTTTACAGATCGTCACTGCACATAACTCCACATAACTCCACATCACAAGTTACTGCATCATGTCTCTCACCGGTCTTGACACCAAAGCCGAATACACGGCTTCGTACGAAGACTCCGGATCTGACTCGTGTTTCGAAAGTGATCTGGTCAAGGACGAGGACGAGGACGAGAGCAAGGGCAAGGGCAAGGACACGGACACCGCCAGATCGCCTTTCGCTTCCGAGCTATCTCTGCTACTGAGCACCGACAGGCTTCCTCCCACCTACCGCGAGAGTCTCACAGAGGGGCCCTTCACCTTCTCCACTGAGGAGGACGACATGGTTTCTGACAAGTCTCTGATCACGGAGAAATCCAGACCTCCTCCCGACTATGAGCGTCTCCTGGATCCGCCAGGGACATCTCATAAGTTGGACGACAAGACTTGCGAGAAGTCTTTGACCAAGGAGACAGCCCTTTCATCCACTTCCGAGAATCTCGCCGATACCGCCACCGGCTCATCTAGTTCGGAAGGGGACTCTCTCACCGACTTGGCTTCAGCTGCAGCTGCCCATGCTGCAGCCCAGATGAGATCGATGGGATACGGACTCTTCTATCTGTGACCCCCCGCTTCGACTCGCTTGGCAAATACAGGAAGTACAGGGCTCTGTACGAGGACGCGGAAAAGCGGGGCGACAAGGAACGCACTGCCAAGATGGCCAGAATGGCTGCGTATCACATCACGGCCTCGCTGGCTCAAGGTGGCCCAATGGTGAGCAACGAGCTTCATACATACTGGTGTGACAGGGGTCAGGAACACATCGAGAAGGCAGATGCGCTTGACAGGGCAACGGGCATCAGCTCCGTGTATGTAGTACCTAGGCGCTCGGCCGAGCGGTCCCACAAGTAGTCAGTTCCACTGTTGACTGGCGCTGCTCTGCCAGCGCCAACCTCATGATGGCAGAATCCTTCGTTTAATCTGTTTGAGGCATATCCCATGTATACTATGAGAAGGCTTGGCTGGATTGGAAAGCAAGCTGCTGTACGGTGATCTATACGTTGCTATATCTCGTGTGGTACCTGTCACAGTGTGGGGCTAGCGTTGAATACTTCACATACTCTGGCTGGGCTCCATTACTGAGGCCCAATCATTAAGGACAGAATGACAGCCTGCTTTGTATACGCGTCTCACAAAGTTCCCCCTTCATTTCTATCTGCGTAGCAAGGACCGCCTCTAGATAGCTTGCAATTCAGCAATATATGACAACACAACCGACAGTCAAAACAAATGAAACACAGTGGTAAGACCTCAAAGGACGCTTGTCTTGTCATCACTAATCAGACCATGCTTGGCTCTTTCCCAGGAAGACTTGCCCGCCAGAACTTCTTTAACAGCAACCACATACGGGTTTACAGAGACACAAGAGGGTGTCCCTTGTTCAGCACAATGTGCCCCAACACCCAACAGCGGCAGGGGGTCATTTACAATCTCCTTTTCACCGTCCGCTTCACCTCTTTTCCTCTTCAAGTTTCCAACTACCACACTCTCCCAGTAGGTCTAGCACCGTCTCTCTTCTGTTGCTACATTGAGTGAGTGAGTGATGCTGATCTGATCAGGCGATATCTTCAGCTGCTTGGTTCATCATACATTGAGACAACACCGTACAGCAGCAATAATATGTCCTTTCCAGCTGCCTCAAGCCAAAGTGCTACCACCACTTCCAGAATTGACTAGTCCGACTTGCCTGACCCTGGTCTCAGAGTAAGGTCGGGCGTGGCGTCTCACGAGGAGGTCGCCCAAGCCGTGGCCGATATGATGCAGAGTGCATCGGGCACCAGCGAGAGCACAGTTCGGGCCACGGGACAAACCGCAAGTACAATACAAGCCGCATCCAGGCGATCGACTACTGTTCGGAAGCGCAGCAAGAAGAGGGGCGGGCTCGCGCTTGCTTATAGAAGGACGTCGCCAAGGTAGTGCGCAAAGAACTGATCACGGGCGAGGCCAGCACCGCCCCCTTACCGACCGAGAACGCGAGTTAAAACACGCAGTAGCTCCCGTCTTGTCCAGATCCAAGTACCTGTTGACTCCGCATGCATGACTGAGCGAGATTTGCAGTTGAAACTTGCGCTCCCCAGCACCAATAGTAGTAACCGAGGGCATGCGACCATATCATTATACTTGACATAAGAATTATTGTCAGACGAAGCAAGCAGAACAAAGGCTAATTAGTGCTCGGCCATAGCCACTTCCTCAATCTCATCCTCCTCCACCAGGAACCCGTCCAGTATCCTGCGCTTCCTCACAATTCCCTCGCTGCCAACAGTGGCATTAGCATTAGGCGTATGCGCCCCAGATCCTGCCCTGCTCATAGCGTGCGTTGGCCGATCCACGCTTCCTGGTCCAAGGAACCATTCCTCGTCCCATAATTCACCCACTTTAGCCCTCTTGGCCGGATCCCGAACTAGCAGCGAGTCGATCACCGCTCGCACGCCTTGCGAGCCTGCCGAACTTCCGCTATCTAAAACTGACGAAGCGGGATACGTGTAATGGCCTTTGGCGATACGCATCATACGTTTCCGCCCGCGCGCTCTGGCTTCAGCCTTCGATGGCGTAAAGCCCGGTCGAGCGGGCGATTCACCTACACCGATTGGCACTGGGGAAAAATCATCTTCCCTATCAAAGGGCAGTTCGCCGACGATCAGGCCGTAGAGCACGATGCCCATAGCCCACGCATCAGTCTGTCGACCATCGTACGGCTTGCCCATGATGATTTCTGGCGCGGCAAAGCTCTCGCTTCCACAGCGAGTCTGGAGTAACGGGGATTCAGGGGAGATGAATCGCGATAGACCAAAATCCGTCAATTTGACTAGCGGCTTGGGGAGGAGATGGAGCGGTATGGAATTGGTCGATGTCGGTGGAAGAAGGAAAGGGTTGGTGGTGAATAAGATATCTGTAAGTCATAGATTAGTGTCATCACCTTTGTTTGTTCGACGCCTTCACGACTGGCTACTCACTCTCCAACTTGATATCCCGGTGCACTACTCCGACCTCATGTAGCCATCCGACAGCTCGAGTCAACTCGCCAAAGATCCTCCTAACAAATCCTTCTCCATCAGGATCCCATTCATCTCCGGGCTGAGTTTCGGGTGCGGGAAGCATCATCCTTCTCCGATTCTCCTCCACACTCATCAGGTCGAACAGCTCTCCACCGTCGAGTTGTTCAAGCACTAAGACGTGATGCGAAGGAGTGGTGAAGCTGTCCAAGTAGGCTACGATGGACGGATGAGAGATGTGTCGCAAAACCTCCACTTCACGGAGGAAAGATATACGAGTGCGAGAGTCGACGAAAGATAGGTTCCGGTCCATGAGCTTCAAGGCGGCTATTCGGGATCTTGTTGAATCGAAGACGGGTGTAGCAGACCAGACGGCCGAGAAAGCCCCTTCTCCCAACTTCCGTTCCAGCTTCCAGCCCTTTGGAGTGTCGTCCGTCTTATCAATATTGGCTGGATCTGATTCGGGTCGCACTACATGGCCCGATGAGAGCGAAGCATCCTCCTTTGCCTCTCTATGTTCTCGTTCTAGCTGCTGACTCTCTCTTCGAGCGTGCGTTGGCCGAGTGGGGAACGACCCAGTAGCCGAGTTGTCAGCGGAGATCCTCGGGGCAGTGCTCGTCCGGAAAGGAGATTTTGACTTGTTCCTGGTCGGCGAGCTCGGTCCTGCACCAAGGGATTCCACATCGGTTTGAGTGGGTAGAGTAGCCAGCGGCTCGTGCTGCATATGCTTCATGAGACGAGTGGTCGTGGGCGAATAGTTTGATGTAGGCGACGACGAAAGCGGATTCAAAGAGTGTGCATGACCCGGGTTGGACATTGCTCTTAGACGTGAAGAGGACGAAGCTGGACCTTCTGCAAAGCCAAACATTTGCCTGCTTGACGCAAAATCCGGATATCCAATGCTTGATGGCGCAGGCGACGTCAAGTCTATGCTGTTCTGTTCGACTGGTTTGACCAAAGGACCTGCTTCTCTGGAAGAGGGCTTCGAAGGCGCACTGACCGATCTTTCCTCGTGCTTCTCAGCTGTGGACGGCAGGCCCCTACCCAATGTGGCAGCATTGGGGAGCGGTCTTGGCGGAGCGGGTAGAACAACCTTCTGGGCCGTCGCGAAGAACATATCGGTCCTTGAGCTTGTGCTCAGGGCTGGCGAAACGAGGGGCGAGGAGTCGAAGATATCGCTTCCTGCGGAACTGGCGTTGGACCAAGCCCGTATCCGACCAGGGACATCTAACGCCTCTGATGGTTTCGGTAAGGGAAGCGGAGGTGGCGGTAGTCGGATTTTGTTCTTGGGTATGGGCAGCGTCGAGGGCGGGAAGGGAGTAGGATTGGCTTTGAGCGAGTCTAGCGATGATTGCCTTGTCGGCGCCCCGTCTTGAGTGCTATCTCCCGAGCTGGATGTTCCTTGATCGGTTGAAGGACTCTTTTTGCCCGTGTTCAATCGGGAAGCAGCTGAATCGAGCCGTATGCTCGTTTGAATCATGAACATACTCGCACTCGTCGGCTCGCCTATAAAGGCAGCGCGAGAAGGTGGCGACCCTTTGGGGCTGAAATATTCATCTGAAGGGCCTCCGAGCGGTGTAGGCTGCGCGAACAAGGCTTTGGGCGAGGTAGGGGAGGTGTCGTGTTTCAGTATTATGGGTTCGGCACTGGGGGATGCTGTGACTTGTAGGCTGATAGGAGGAGGTTTCGAGGGAGCTGCGGGCGCGGAAATGGAGACTGCTTGCATGGGACTGCGTACAAGCGGGAGGAAGGTCAGTCGTGATACCCTTCCCTCGCAATGCGTATGAGTAAGACAAACGCTCACTTGAGATCGCCCCCACCGACATAAGCTTTGATCATCTCCCACTCGGGCATTTCCGTTCCGTCATTCGATCCAAGCGTGGACAGTGAATCGAGCGTGAGGGTGCCGGAACTTTGGCTTCGCAGTTCCTCTAGAGCGATGGACGAGAAGGTGGAAGGCAAAGGCACCTTTGTGGGATTAAAGTTGCGGCAGACGACGAATGCCTCTATGCGCGGCGTCAGCAAGGTACCCTGATTGTCAAAGGCGGCAATCGTGACCCACCGCCACTGCCCGCTCGACTGCTTCTTGGTTTCCGGACCCAAACTCCGCCACGACGTCCAAGCAGATCATGTCCATCCTTCCCTGCATTGCTTTGACTCGGTCCCGCCGCCGGTCCCGCCGGAACACCGTCGGCCTCCGTTGTTACATCGCCTTCCTGTTCAACATTAACGTCAAATTCGCTGAACCCGCGCTGGTCTCCGCCAGACGTTGGGCCAGGGAAGAAACAACGCAGTTGCGAGCATAGCAGAGCTGCTTGTGGATCCAGGGGAGATAAGAAGATCTTGAATATCAGTGTCGAGTGAGGAGCAAGCAGAGTGAGGGAGAGAGTGATTGCCTAGCGGGGCGGACATATGATTTAGTCCCACAGATTGGTCAGATAGAGGACGTAACACATACGGCAAGCAACAGCTGGGAATGCAGATACGCGTCCAGGTCGTGCACTCCAGTCACTGCGATATGAGAACCACGCGTAAGCATAGGTATGATATGTTTAATACGGAGCAGCTGACCGTCTGGTGCGCCATCGCAAACTACCAAATCGGCTTTCCGGCCTCCGAGAGCGTCTAGCACGAGGGGTATTGTGGAAGGCAGGGTAATGTCTGTCTGAAGTATGGTGATGTTGGGAAGGGGTGCCTATCGAGCATGACCGTGTAAGGACTCAACATACTACGAAGACAGTCGGGTATTGACTTACCATTGGCTGCAGGTCGACCGAGACCACCCTCCGCCCAGCAACATTGCCCTTGGACGGCTTCAGCTTCTGCCCCAAGACCTGACTCCAGCTCCCAGGAGCAGCACAGAGGTCGACGGCCGTCTCCACGCCTGAGAATAGATCGAATTCTTCGTCTAGGTGGAGAAGCTTGTATGCTGATCTGGCGCGATACCCTGCTGCTTTGCCCTTACGATAATAGACATCCCGATGATCGATGGACGACTTTGACGTTGGCATTTTGACTACACCACGGACGGCGCTTCAGTGTGAAGCGGTGCTTGGAGGCGCTAGCAGTGGACGCGTGGAGATCAAGTTGGAACAGCAGGTTTGGATAGGCGAGATGAGGGTTGTGAGAGATGGATGCGCGACGCGATGCTATCAAAACATGAATAAAAAAGGGACTAGCAGTGAGAAGAAAAAATAACAATGTCTTTTTATCAGATGACAGATGGCTTAATGCTCGTCTCTCTTGTCATTCAACAGAGGTGTACACTGGACAGGACCTGTCATCGGTGTGACAACGCGGTATGCTTCTGGATGACATCGACATTGCACTGTCATGCGATGCAGACAAACGCACGTCTCGCTATAACAAAACTCGGGCAAGGATTGCTCTCGCCGATTTCACCGATCACCATCATCAAAATCCGTCAGTTCTCGACCGCGTCCTCAAGCGACGGCACACGGTGACTTGCTTGGCTCTGCCTCCGCAGAGAGCGACGGAAAAGCGTTACTAGCATAGCATACGGTCCAACGTGCACAAGACAAGACCCTATCTGTTCTTCTTCATGTCTTTTGCTGCACCCGGCCCTGCATTTATAGGTGGTGCGGCATCTTCTCTGAACGCTACCACGACGTAGCCAGCCAGGACGAGGTTGGCCGCTACGATAGCTGAGATAGCTGCGCCTGTTGTTGATCCTATAAGAAAGGGAAGTCTTGTACGTCAGTATGAGGAACCATGCAGCTTGGCTGAAAGGGCGAGCTGAAACTGGCAGCGGAAGACGATTCCTCTGAGTAGCTCACCGGCGAAGAAGTTGTGCAAGGTGACAAAGTATGTCCCGATGGGAGCTACTGCCATGAGCAGCGCAAAGAATATCAGCTTGTAGAGTACCGCCCTGCGTGATTGTCAGCTTCTGATCCAGATGAAGGACGTAATCTGATTTTGAGCCATGCAGGTTAGAACGCGAGGCGTTTACTCACGGCTGCATGCCCTCCTGGGGTCCCACTGCCATTTTGCCGGTGGAGACTGGGTTGACCATGGTCTCGTGCTGAGTAAATATGGGTATCGACGAGAGATCACAACAAGAATGCAATAAGGAGAGAGGTGGACGGAATGGAAATGTCAACGGTGCCTGAATGGTGCAACAACAGTTTACATGTGCGGGGTAGATTGTCTATCTCTCGTTCTCTCTCTCTCTCTATTTACGATCAACCTTTCTCGTCAGCTCTCATTCTCCCGGCAGGATCGATACAACAGCATGTCATACTCGGACCTACGGCGGATAGCCATATCCGACCCGCATGCTTCCTCTTCCAACCCCCGCTTTCTGGTCGGAGGTCAAGCATCACAGCTCTTCTCGGGCGATGTCAAGATGTACGAATGGAGACGGGATGTGAGCTGTCATCGTAACCACGATTGTAGGCTGTAGCTGACATTGAGGACAGAAAGGGCAGATGGCGATGATTGGCTTGCGCACAGAGATTGGCCAGATACGCGTGAGTCCCCATGCAGCGCATACTCATCAATAGCATCGCTGATTGACAGAATCGAATAGGCCCTTGCATGGTCGCCATCGCCATCACATCGACACCTAGTCGCGACGGGTCTATCGAACGGCCGGACATTGATCCATAATATATCCCCATCAACACTTTCGCTTCCCGTAGACTCGTCCGAAAGCTCCCCGACAACGATAGCGACACTGGGCGTTACGCATACACGTTCCGTCACTTCGCTTTCATTCTCTTCTCTCGACCCAAACTATATCGCTGCAGGTCTCGAGAGACATCGATCAGACTACTCCCTCCTCATTTGGGACATCGCAGATGCTGTAGCGGCCTCGGGAATTGTGGCTGATGGAGATAGTACCTGGCAGAGACCTGCTGGAGACGAGAGATTGAGCGTTAATAGTCTCAGCGCGAGGGTGTCCACTGGAGCCAACACCTCGCCAAGCGAACCTCGGCATATCCAGCACTACTGTCCGTCAGAGAACGTCAATTCAGTCTCATTCTCGCCTCATGCCACCACCCAGCTCCTCGCGTCATCAGGAAACAAGATCATTCGCCTATTTGACCTTCGAGCGCCCACTCCGACTCTGGGAACCAACAGCCCGAGGGAACCGCATGCTCCTGGCACTGTCGGCGCGCAATCGCAGTGGTCCACTAGAGCTGTACATGGACTAAAAGCAGATCCGAACCAGGATACCATTTTCGCGAGTTTCGAGACTGGCTCGCAGCAAGCAGCCAACGTTGTCCGCTTATGGGACACGCGTAAAACAGGGGTTGAGGTTCTCAACTTTGACGTCGCCGGTGGAGGCATAGTGGGTCTGGAGTGGACCAAGGGCGCAGTGGGGAAACTTGGAGTGGCTACCAGGGAAGGAGGGGTAGGCGTCTGGGAGGTGCTTAGCGGCATGCAGCACGAGGACGAGAAGGTGGAAGAGTGGATCATTATTGGAAGTATGAGGCAGAGTGAGTGACGATGCCTCCTTCTTGAACCATTATCCGTGATCCGTGGCTAAGCTATTGGCAGTCGTCAAACCTACGTCGAATTTGCATTCGTTCACATTCGTCCCGCACGAGCAGGGAGAGGGCGATGTCATGTTCGTGGTCAGAGACGGGACGATTGGTATTGGACCCACCAGCTCTGCTCCGTCGGTAAGTCTTGAAGTCTCAGAAAGGCGCGGAATAGTATCGCTCACCGTCGTACCGATAGCTGGCGTCTGGCTCGCAAGGCCAGGTCGCTATAACTGCGCCGTCTTTACGGGTCATAGATCCCGATTCAGTCGGTCAAAGCGATGCGGTAAACGAGGACGGCAAAGATTTGCCTCCAACCAGTAAACCTCTTGACAATGAGTTAAATCCGGACGAGACGGATGCTCCTCGACGTAATCGATTCCAGCTTGCTCCTCACCGAGTAACCGAGCTTCTAACAGAAAGATCAAGGTCGTCAAGCCCTGTTTTCAGCCATATATCCCGCTTCGGTCAGGCAACTTCCGTGATAGACAAGAGGTGGTATGAAGACGGTCCAGCTACCAATCCCGAAGACCGTGTCGGCCTAGTACGCGGATGGGATGGCTGGAGAAGGACGTTGGGGAGTGACGTTGGTGTGGTCATGCGACGTAGAGCCATGGAAGGGTACGGTCTGGACGATGTGAGCGCATTCTTTCGTAATTGTCATAACAGGTGCTGACATTCTGGTCAGCTCCTACTCAATGCTGCTATTGCTACTCGACATCCAGGCAAAGAACGTCTCGCAGGTATATGGGAGTTTATCGATCGTTAGTCAGGTTTCCACAGTTCACCGAAGAGCGCTGCAGCTGATCCCTCTTGATCACAGATCTCACCCACGTCATGGCGCCACGCCTGTCGTCAATGGAAGGGTACAATCTGACACATCAGGGGATATATCCAATCTGGGCAGGAGTGCATAACGAGCCTGATCACTCTACTTCTTCGCCAGAATTTGCTCACTCAGCAGTGATGCACGATCCGCCTTTTGCACCTTCGCATGCTCATGCTCTCAAGGGACATGAGCCCGTACGCCAGGGCAGTGCAGCGTGGAGCTCGCTCAAATCGCAATCATCGTCGCCGTATCCGCACTCGCGACAACAGAGTGGTGCGACTGCGCCTGCTTCAGGACGCGCATCTCCGTCTGTGGCTTCGGAGAGGGAGCGGAAGATCAGCGATAGACGCAAGTTGGAGGAAGTCGATTCGGCGTACCTCGAAGCTATCGCTGCGCTGAATATCAAGCGACAGGAAGTTGGTGGGATAGCAACGCCTGGCTCGCTCGGCAGACCTGTCACCAATAGCGATAGAGCCGCAGTGCGAAAGTTGGTTTTGAGCATGTGTGGGGAGAACGGCTCGGGAGGCAAGGACGAAAGAAACGCGTGAGTACATACATCGTCTGTGGCATGTTGTACGCGGGAGCGAGGGAAGGCTGTGCGCTGATAACCTAATCTGATCATGATCGTGCAGACTCGCGCAGAGTGGACAACGGACAAAAGCCGCTTTCAAAGCGTACTTTGCGGGCGACGAGGCGGGGACGGTGTCAATATTGATGTCCAGCGAAGGTCAGTAGCCATCTGCAGTCAGCCAGCTATCCTTTATCAAAGTGCAGGCGACCGAAAGAGCGGCGCAGCTGACCCTTGTCAATTCTGGCTCGGCAACGCAGAAACACACCACCATCTCCTGGGCAGCACAATCGCAGGCTTTATGACGCAGTCCGCCTCCGCACGGGGTTCGGAATTCTTCAACTCGCACTGGCCAGGCCTGGTGAATCGCGTCGACGACCCTTTTGTCCGTGCAATACTGTGCAGGATCGGTGGGGACGAATGGGAGAGCGTGCTGGAGGAAGAGGGGATCCCGTTGTTGGACCGTGTAGCTGTAGGCCTGCAGCATCTGGATGATCGCGAGGTGAGTCAGGAACTTTTGCTCATTCACGGCGCAATCGACGTATTGACTATGAAACTCATTATTGGTGCCAGTTCTCGTCCTTCCTTCGAGGCCGATTACGGAAATGCACGACGTCCTCCTCCCTGCACATGCTAGCCCTGACCGGTCTCTCCGGACCATCTGTATCCCTGCTGGACCGATACCTCTCCCGAACCGGCGACTTGCAGACGGTAGCCATCCTCTCGTCCCTCGTACCCCCCACAAAACTGAGTCAAGGAGAAAAAGAATGCGTGGAACGGTGGAATGAGGATTACAGAGGATTGCTGGATCAGTGGGGTATGTGGGGCGAACGATGCGCGTTCGACGTGAAGCGCGGAGAGGTCATGCGGGCTCTTGGCGGTGCCGGTGCCGGTGCGAGTAAAGGCCAGAGCGGGTCGTGTCCTGTGTAAGTACTGAAGAACAGCGTTTGAGTATCGGGTGTGATATACTAGCAGCAGCTGATGTGTGTTGGACAGTTGCAATAACCCCCTGACGAGAGATACGGAGGAACGCCTGCATCGGAAGAACGCAATGAGGGGAACGCCCAACGTGGGCTGGCCTAGCGAACGGGTACGTCTTAGACTATTCATCGCAGAATGTTCCCTGGAAGAAAAGCATTGCTGATGTAACTCCGCTGCAACAGACGACAACGTGCATGTTTTGCCAAGCGCCTTTGCCGCGATGTGTGATCTGTAAGTCGATCCGTTCTCGCATCGAGGCAAAGCTCTTCAATGGGTTTTGTGCTGAGCCATGATCAATGAGCAATGGGAGGGAGAGCGTACGTAGCTGATCACCACCCCCGTGTTTCGACACAGGTCTCATGCACGTCGATCCACATCGGCCCGCACCGCGGCATGGCGACGAGATGGAATCGCTCGATCATATATCCGGTTAGTCCTTCGCTTCAAAGTGTTACTTACTGTCATCGTCTCTCAGAGTAATTCGGCCTGGATTTGAGCTGAAACCATGTTATCACTAAACAGAAGTCGATTCAGCGTACGTCTGCTGCCTGACCTGCAGACATGGTGGTACGTGCCCGGCCCTTCTGCCTCTCACCTCCTACATCCTATCTCTTACCTCCTCGTTCCACATGCTTCGCCCTGCCGAAGCCTATCGCACCAATTATGTTTGATACCTGTTGCCTGACGCTACGTATGCTGATATTCCTCACGGCCTCGCAGGACACGCGAATCATATCTTACCGTGGTTCGAGGGCGGCCTCGATGGGTCGGGCGTAGGACACGACACGTGTCCTGTAGCGGGGTGCGAGTGTCTCTGCGCTTCCATCTAGCGCTAACGCTCGCTTTGCACTTGGAGCTGCTGTTCCGCAGCGTGGGGATAGACAATGTCTTGGATTGGTCTGAACGCAGTTTCGGGGAGAGAAGTTGGACTGGGTGTTTGTTTCCTCTGAGATCTCGGGCATGTTGTATTGTGTAATTACCCGCTTAACCGCTTAAAATGATACGAGTGACAGATCTCTTGCTATACCTGCATAGATACGACAGATATCCCCGCATTCCTGCACGGATACCGATACTGGATGACATCAAGCATGACTCTGATCAGTCAGATGCATATGCAGTGGTAGTACAGTATTGTAAACTCGATGTTCTCATGGAGATCAGACCTATGAAAGTACGACGGATGTCGACTGAAGTGTATACTCGCATTGGCGGGTATCACTGACGATACGTATGACGCGCGAGGCAGCCTCACGAGACGCATGAGAGCATGAAGCATGAGAGCATAATACGAACAGCGCAATCATCTACTCTCCCCGTTCACTCTAGCATGCTGGTGCTGCTGCTGTTGAACCAAAGTGCCGATTTCCTCGCGCTCAATCACACTCGCAGTCCGCCCATGGCCGTTTGGTCGATGATCCCTCTCTCCAGCAGAGTTGCTCTGCTCGCTCTGCTTGCGCTGCGCCTGCGCTTTGGCCGCTTCGACATCGACCACTTTCTCCATTGCCTCGATCCACTTTTCAATTTTGGTGGGTCTGTATTCGCCTGATACCTGCGCTTGGGCTGAGATGAGGTATCGCGCGTGAGCGAGCAAGGGCAGTTTGCGTAGTGTTCTGCCTGACATGTCAATTGTCTTTGAGTGGACAACACACGAATCAGCTTTTATTCACTGTTACTCATGCTCTCAGTCGACGGGTAGATTGAAGATCGAAGCAACGCTGAATGTCGGTGCGGACAGCAGCCCGCTTTAGACGACACAACTCACATGACACTTGGTCGCGACCTTGGTCAGACTCTGTCCGACTCTCCGCCTCCTGCTCGTCTCCGACTGTGCCGCAGTCGTCTGAACTCTTGTCTCCCATGGAGGTATGCTGAATGGCTTGATGAGCTCTTTGGAGATCATCTCTTGCAAGCAGCCGGAAAGGATCGTATATACCGCTTGTGGCGGTGGGAGCGGGATCATCTCTGTCAGGTCGACTCGGGAGAGGAATGCCTCGTCTGGAAAGAAAATCGACGTCGCGGAGATCAGTCAAGGGGGGTCATTGCCAGATATGCGCTTGGCTGACTCACCGATCGCATCGATGATGTTCGACGTAGTCATGATCAGGACATTCTTCTTCGTTCGGAGCTTGTCCAGCTGGGTGAGCAGGGCGTTCACCACCTGATCAAGATGAGGGGATCAGCTTCAAAAATTGTCAAAGGTCGCTTTCAAGCTTACCCTTAACGAGTCCGATGGCTCGTTACCGGATATTGCTTTAGCTCGAGCCGCAGTAAGCGATTCCACCTCGTCTAATTTCGCAGTCGTTAATGTTGTTTCATACGATACACGGACATGCGGCTCACCAATCATCACAACGACAAAGCATGAAGGATCGTCCACGAGCTCGTTAACGTTCTGAAACAGCTTGTGCACAAGTTTGCCAGACTCTGAGAACCACTTGGAGAACAAGGAGTGCGAGTTGATTTCGACCAGCTTGCCGGTAGTGTATCTGAGGCACGAGAAAAAATGTCAGAGCGTAATTCAGTAAAGCAACTAAGCTGCCAGATGTGAGCATACTCACTGCTCCGAAAATCGGATGGCAATCTTCTGCGCCAGAGCACGACACAAGCTCGTCTTCCCTGTTCCTGGCGGCCCATGAAGGAGGATGACCCTATGCAGTCATATTGAGCACGGGAACACAGAGGTTTTTACTGGATTGGCAACCGACCTGTTCCACGCAATGACATTGAAGTCTACACTTCTTTCGGAGAAGAGAAGGGTGGAATATATGTAATCCAGTAGGCGAGGCTTGATATCGTCGGAGTATATCAAACTATGTGTATGCCCATAAGCTGGAGCTGCTGTAAAGTTGCTGAGTGTGACGTTGCACTCACTTGTCCCATACGCCATCAAGTTCAAAGGAGGGCAAGGATCGTATTGAGGCCGCTGAGACGGCCTCCGGTTCGTCGTCTACATCAAGTGTGTGAGCTGTCTACCCCACTCATCTCTCATTTGGTTCGCGCAGACAGCAAAGCTCTGCACAGAACGGTGCATCCACAGCCATACCCTTCTTGGGGGAGGGAAGGGAGGAGAGCTTACCATCTAAATCGCCGCTAAACTCGTCCAGCTGCTCGTCCGGTGCAGCATGGTACACGTGCACTTGTATATCCGCTGCTTCCACATCGACGAAAGTCTTTCCCGCGCCTTTTGGATGTCGATGACAAAAGTCGTTGTCGAGTGCGAAGGAAGGAGTACGGTCAAAGTACAATAAAGGAGACGAATGACGTCAAGGACGGCAACTCCAACGGTAGTGAAGAGATAGCAGTGGAATGAAAGACTCACGACCGTCTTCGACCCATATCCGCTCTACGTGGGCACGGAGGATATTAATTACCTCCCAATCCCGAACCTCTCTTCCTAAAGCGAGGGAGGATTGATATTCCTGTATGTACGCCGTGACAGCTTGGATGATGGGGAATTTCTGGATGCGCGACGAAGGGAGTTGGCGGACTTCCACTGTGTTTCCAATTGATATCAGCTTCTACTCCTCTAGGGTTTTGCTCCTTGTGAATTTATGTACTGTGTGCTTCGCAATAAGAGTCGTATCAGGTGAACGCTGGGTTGTCTGACTTTCCTCTAGCGATAAAAGCACCAGCACGGGAACAAGGAAGAAGTAAGAAGTAAGAAGGAAATAGTAACGAACCATGCACGACTTCCTTCCCCTCGTCATCCTCATCCTCATCCTCGCTCTCTTCCTCATCTCCATCAAGCTCCATATCCTCTTCTCCGCCCTCTCCGTCCTCTCCGCCCTCTTCGCCAGACTGCAGCGTCGCATCAGAGCCCACAGGCGATTGACGGCGGTCGACTATGGAAGATGGCCCTCCATGACTATTGCTGTCACCATTACACGCATTCATCGCTGATGACTTAGTAGGGTCTCGCGAGGAGCTCCCACCCACGCTGCCTGGCTTCGACGTGAATGCCCGCTTTGGAGCTGGGGCCAGGGCTGTGAACGCTCGTGGGCCCATTGAGCGAGTGGTACTTTGATTACTGGATACGAAGCTGAGTAGTCGATAGTAGAGAGTGGTTGGGAAGGAAATCAAGAAGTTGACTTTCCCAACTTGTAATTTGTTTACAAGAGACGCGTCGAGTGATTTCAACGGAATCAAATCACCGTTGTATAGCATATCAATTCTTCGTTCACACCGACTCAAGAGGCAGAGTCAAACGACGACGACGACGACGACGGCGGCGGTGACCACCAGCGATTATCATACAAGCATTCATCTACATCTCCAGACGCATTAAGGAGTAAAAGGAGGTAACCTGAGAAAGAAACGGAATGCGTGAACCGAAAACCACAGACAGTAGCCGAGGGCTAGCCACGGTATAGCACGTTAACAGCTGCACCCGTAGTTCTGCGAGCTCTCGGAATCGATCCTGATGGGATCGGGGTAGTCGGCGTAGCTACAAAGGAGCGAGGCTTATTAGCAAAAGGTCTTCATGGTTCGACAGCGCTATAAATGAGTCTACGAAAGCGGCGGTGAATCAGAAACAGGTGCGAGTCCACTTACAGCTCGGTCTCAGCCTCTTGCGCGAGCGCGTTCTTTGCAATGGTCTGGAAAGCCTGCTCGACGTTGATTGCTTCCTTGGCGGAAGTCTCGAAATAGGGAATGTTGCCCTTCGCCTGGCACCATGTCATGGCTCGTTTTTGCGAGACCTGCGTGATTGTAGAAATGGGACAAGGTCATTTGTTGAGATGATGGTGTTGGAAATGTTGGACGATACATCGTAACGCAGTGGAGGGTGGAGCAGGGAGATTGAAAGATTATCAGTGGGAATGCCATCGTTTGTAGATCATCGTCAACCCACCATCCGCTTTGACTCCTCCATATCGATCTTGTTTCCAAGCACGACAAAGGGGAAGTTCTCAGGATCGTGCGGTGAGGCCTAGCAAACATGGTGTAAGTGTGAGCATTTCATCATGGAGAGTCAATGTGCTACTCCTTGTACAATCGCAGCAGTGTCAGGGAGAGGCTTTACTTACCTGTACCAAAAACTCGTCTCTCCATCCGTCCAGAGCCTCGAAGCTCTTGGAGCTGTTGACATCGTATACCAGTACGCAGCAGTCTGCTCCGCGGTAAAACGCCACGCCGAGTGATTGGAAACGCTCTTGCCCGGCAGTGTCCCAGAGCTGTATGCGTCCGGTCGTAAAAAGCGAGGAACAGGAGCAAGTTGAGTGGCAAGAAGACAGACTCGTCAGCTAGATCCCAATATAATCGTGTGATCTGCGACTGACCTGCATGGTAACGACCCTGTCGTCCACGACCAGTTCACGAGTGAGGAAGTCGGCACCTACGCAATATCGTCATCAGCATACTTTCTTGAGGTATGTGCTATGGGCAAGCAGGCGAGCAAGCACTCACCGATAGTCGCCTTGTACTGGTTGGAGAAGCGCTTGTTGACATATTGGTTCATGAGGGATGTCTTTCCGACGCTGTGATGCAGATGAGTCAGCAAATATATCGATAGAGAGTGATATGCGGAATGCAGGATAGCATGACATGGACAAGAGGCGACGATATGGTGCACGGGGATGACCGATGATCGAGCCTGAGCGTCTAGCTCGTCTCGTCGAAGGATGTGCTCAATACACAGCCCCCCAAAGAACTTGAAGCTGCTCTGTTCATTCGATAGAAAAAGATTAAGATTGACATACCCGGAGTCTCCAAGGATGATGACCTGTGCAAGTGAAATCAATGAGTAAAGAGCAATAATCAAAGGAGAGAGAGCAAGCAGCGCTGACAGTGCTAGCCACCCAGTCTCCCTGCACGGTCGTGAAACAAGAGATGGTACATACCTTGAGCAGGACTTTCTTTCTGGACGCCATCGTGCTGCGTTGCGCTATGCGATTGCTATCGGTCGAGGGGATGAAGTATATGGACGAGGTGCTTGTCAATAACAATGATAGGTTGATTTAGTAGATGATTGAGATGAGAGAGTAGAGCGAGATGACGGGCCAAGCTGGTTCAGACAGCCCTATAGCGTATATCGCTGTTATACCTCATTAGGTAATTCAACCACGTGCGACGATGAGGCTGATATCGGGATTGCGTTGCCACCATAATCATAGTTGGTACAGTATAACCGGGACTGATCACATCCGGAGACTGTCAATCAATAGAGTCTTCTACCAAAACAGGAAGCAACAACGACAGCGACGCCGACCGCAACGCCGTTTCCAACGCACATTCCAGCGTCATTTGTACTTAGTCCTCTCGTTTGTAGAGGCGCTCGCAGAGGCGCTCGTAAATAGTTCCACCTGCCATGTCACCACCAGGCCCGCCAGAATGGCAGAATACTATCAGAACGCGATTGATGGCGCAGCAGTTGGAGAACGAGGGGTACAGAGATATAGTTGAGCAGTGTGAGTGGTCTCATCTCCAAATGAGCGCAGAGAAGAAGAGCGTTCTGATGCCAGTCTCACTTGTAGACCGGCGGCTTGCTCGGACCACGCGCGAATTGAAGATCCGTAATAAGACCTTACTAGCCAGCGGCGGAGGAGGCGGCGGCGAGGGGTGAGTAGCGCGACCATCTTCTTCCCCATCTCGGCGCCTCTTATCGATACTTGGGCTTACTTTAACTCCAGGTCGGCGTCCCTCCTGACGCACCTGGACGCTCAACTTACATCACTCCGATCCGAGCTGTCTCAAGTATATCGAACACAAGCTGCATCGCAGAACAAACAGCTTGCAATGGCTGATTCGCTGCGAGAGAGGGACGAGGAGGTCCGCGCGTTGGGAGATGTCGTGAGGGATCTGCGGGACGAGCGGGACGCTGCGCTCCGGCGGGAAAGCGAGTGGTCGGAGAAGTGGAAGATGCGTACGCGGGATATGGAGGTGAGTCCACATCCACATCTACCAGCTTGCTGTAGATATTGACTGATTAAAACCAATTGTACAGACGCTCAACGACGAGCTGTTATCATTGAATCTGGAGATATCCGCTGTGACCGAACGCAATCAGCTGCTGCAGGCGGACAACGCATCCCTCTTGCAACGGTGGATAGACAAGATGAACCTTACTGCAGAAGAGATGAATGAGGAATTCGAAAAAGAACAGGCTGAGAAGACCCCATTGCCCGAGGAGGATTACGAGGATGTGCCGCCCTCGGCCTCAGGTCCAGGCTCAGCCTCGGCTTCGGTCGCGGATCTCGAAAGCGAGAATGCTGGTGGGAAGGGCAAGGGCAAGGTGAACGCCAAAGAGGGTGCGAAGGCCAAAGAGGGAGGGAAAGAGACTCCAACGACGAAAGGCAAAGCAGAACCAAATACGCCCAAAGCAGCAGGACGTGGCCTGTCCACCTCCGGGACGTTTTCGTCCAGCGCCAAAGCCCGAGCTAGAGTGGTCAGTGAGGCGCGGTCCACCTCGAGCGTGAAGAGCGCCGCGCCGGGAACGGGAGCAGGAGAAAAGGGCAAAGGGAAGACGACTCCGTCATCATCTATGTCGGCGTCCATGTCGACGGCAAGAGGGGATTTTCGGTAGAGCGGGAAGACGACGACAACGAAGAAGCGTCTTCTCGCCTTGCCGACAGCGATATGATGGTAGCGCACTCAGACCTGCTGCCGGCGGTGGGACCAACGGGAGAAGTAGCGACGGGAGAAGAGTACGATGGGGAAGGAGATGGATGGGAGGTCCTCGACACCGATCCCTTGGATGAGGTCTCAGAGCTCGTACCGGGTTCTCAGGAGTGCGTGACCACCTTCGCTCATCCACCCACGCCGGTCGACGAGGACATGCCTGTTGAGCAAGCGGAGGACGAAGCCGATGCAGTCGATGAGGATGGCTGGGAAGAAGCGCGATTAGCAAGCTAAGGCGTTGCGCGACAAGGGCACCATGATATTATCAATTTAGGCATATTGAAGACACTTGGTCTACCGAGAGAGCTTGATCGATACGATACAGACTACCTTGCACCGATGCATCATGCTCCGTATAAGTGTGCAGAATCATTGTGTAATTGCTGTGGGATAAGGTGGTGCGCAGAACAACACAGACTGTTGATCGACCCTGGAGTCCGTGGTGCATGCACTCTCGCGCAATATGATTGAACGTACGATCGAAAAATGATGGACAACGCAAGTGATGATCAACTTGACCATCGATCAGTCCCGATCAAATTGGTTACATAGCTTTTGATCCCTCTAACGAAGATACACTACGATGCATGTATAATACAAGAATGAGTAACAAGCACCTCAAGCACAGGCGCACTGTTACTCGTTGCTTGCCCACGCTATACACCAGACGTAAAGATGGACGACTTCTGCGACAGGTATCGGGCCAACGTATGTCTTGACGTGTCAGTATCAGTCCCATAGGCGGCACTCTGGGGAAATGGGAGTAGATGATGATGAGCAATCGGCTGAGGGCTGTGAAGGGACTTCAGAGCGAGCAACGTCGGTGGAGCCAGAAGAAGGTGGAGGTGATGCGTCTTGGGCTTGAGTGGGCAATTCGCTGAAGAGGCCATCAGATGAGAGAAAGTGGTCGTCCGTTATTATGCGGAGTGACGAGTAGTCAAAGGACATCACATGACATTGTGAGACAAAGCAAAAGGCGCCTTCGGTACCCTCCTCTCACTCCGATATGCACTCAAAAGATTGGGACGGGATGATACGCATCACTTCGCTGTCACTGAGTCCGGAGCATAGACTTTCGCGAAGTAGGGAAATGTTGCATCCACTCGTATCACATAGAGAGTCGCTAGAGCGCTAGATCGCGGGCGGACTTGACGCCTCCGATGTCCGATTCCTCTCGGGGCGCTCGAGAGCGCGCCATCTGGAACGATTCGCTTCCGACGTGGTTCCCATGGCCATCACGCACCATACCGACCACTCAGCATACCTGGTGTCCACTAGGTGCGATGAAAAGGGAAAGGAAACCGTCTCGTTTCCAGATCTACTTCAGTCGATCGAAGAGGTCATTATCGCCCGTCAAAGTTCAACCGGCGGCGGTTCCGAGATTTTAAGCACCTCTGCGGGTAGCTTGGGCCGTCCTCGATCTCCCTGTATATAATAACACGTGTCAGAGCGTCATCTTGTCGTGCCACACGACGCCGTTGGTGTACGGGTAACATAGAGACTTCCCAGCGTTTTTCCTCTGGAGACGGACACGTCTACGTATGTCTCTGCACGGGGTTCGAGTCCCCGACGGCGTAGGCTTTTGGCTTTTTAGCGACCAAAGAACGGCGCAAATCGATTAGTGAAAAGTCGAGAAACAGGTAATTTTGTATCGGCGCTGAAGCACGTTCAAACGATGAGAACGACTGTTTTGACGATTAGCACGGCGGTCCGATATTCACGGTGATTGATCGATGCACGGATGCATCAAGGTTTTTTGGTTGATTGATGGGAAGACAGCCGTTTGTATATACACAACTCTAGGGTTTTTGCGCGGTTGGCGCGCTGACGGGGTGAAGTGCCACAGCGCGTTTCACTTTTCGTCCTTTCGTCCTGTCTTCCGAATATGCCTGCTACGAGCAGCGGGATGCTTCAATCACTTTGCCAGACTGCGGATGATCTGGCTGCACGCTACCAGGTGCGCGATCCGGACATGTACAGTACGAGTCCGTCGAAAGCTGCTGCTTGAACAGCCTCGCCAAGACTGGGATGACTCGGTCGATGTGCCACCTCGGTGATCAGTGCCAGTGCCACAGAGCGACGTGGACGTATAGCCGGGTCCCGTTGTTTGTTTATATGATGAGGTAAGTAGGTTGTTTTTCATTTTACTTACACTGCATGACATTGCACCGATCCATTCCGATTCGCATTATCCATCTTTCTCCTCATCCTTCCTGCATATATATATTCGCCTTCATCATCACTCTCCTCTCTCTCACTCTCCGACACTGTCCTACTCCGATCCTTGCTTGTCTGCCCGCTTGTCGTTGCTTATCGTCCCACTTGACCTATATTAATAATCGCCTCTGCGCCTGCTTAAGAGATACGCTCCTTTGCTCTTTTGCCACTCGAACCTACTTTTTACTTTCTCTCAACCTTCCAACAAAAATTAATACAGACATAATGGCCAAAGCTGCCACCGCCTCTCGAGGCAAGATCTTCGCGTCGCACGAGGTTGTCAAGCGTGAGTATCTCTCTTTGACTTGTTTATGAAGTATTCAAGCTAAATTCGCCACTGCCATCGCTATCGATGCCGCAGACAACTCGCTCTCGTCAATGTACATGACCTACGCTGGAAAAGTGTACGATGTTACCCCGTTCATCGCCGACCATCCGGGAGGCGACGACGTGCTCCTCAAGTACGCCGGTCAAGACATTGGCGCTGTCATGTCGGACGAATCGGAGCATGTGCATTCACGATCAGCGTACGAGATGATGGAGGAGTTCGTTGTCGGAGAATTGGGCGGAGACGAGAAGATTGTTTCAGAGGGTGAGTCAATCAATCAATGAGGGCTTTCGGCTATCCGCTCAATGCTAATGATGCGTCAATGCATGCAGACTGGGTCGCCGATGAGAACTACCACCCGGACGAGACCGACACTCTCGCAGACTACAATATGAACAAGTTCATCGATCTCGACAAACCCCTTCTGATGCAGGTCTGGCGCGCACCATGGACCAAGGAGTATTACCTGAGTCAAGTGCACAACCCAAGGCACTTGAAGGAGAGCGCGAGAATGTTCGGGTCGGACTTACTTGAGCCTTTCACCAGGACTCAGTGGTATGTCGTCCCCCTGGTCTGGTGGCCTATCGCCGCGTTCCTTGCCGTGACGTCCATTGCACAATTCTCCCAACCGTAAGTCTCGCCTGCGGATAAGTTTGTTCAATTGAGTACGGAAGCTAACGGCACGTCTACAGGTCCTTTGCGGCGAAGTCGTTGCTTACCTTCCCTCCACCGCTCGAGATCTTACCTACCGCAACATCGTTCGCTCTCGGCGCCTGGCTGTCATGCTTCGCTGCGGGCGTAGTGATCTGGACGCTGCTCGAGTACACCCTGCACCGCTTCCTCTTCCATCTCGACTACTACCTCCCCGACGCGCCGTGGGCCATCACGCTGCACTTCCTCTTACATGGTGTGCACCATTATCTGCCCATGGACAGACTACGCCTCGTCATGCCTCCGCTCCTCTTCTTCGTCCTTCAAACGCCATTCACAAAGCTTGCGCACGCTCTCTTCCCCAAAGCCATAGCGAACGGTATCATCAGCGGCGCGTTTGCCATGTACGTCATGTACGACATGGGTGAGTGCTTTGATTATTTCTCATGTAGACTAGTACTGATCTCGATCCATATAGGTCACTACGCTCTCCACCATACCCGTCTCCCAGCTTACCTCGCCGAGATGAAGAGGTACCACCTCGCCCACCACTACAAGAGTGAGTCTTGACTCGATCCTCGTCATGTCATCATGCGATAGTGGCTGACAAACCATCCTCAATCCCCTTCTCAGACTTCGAGCTCGGTTTCGGAGTCACCTCAAAATTCTGGGACTACGTCTTCGGCACTATGCTCGTCACCACTACCAAGTAGAGCGTGTACGCTGCACGCTGTATGCTGTACGCTGTAAGCTGCGCGATGTACGATGTCGATCCCGTCGTGAAGTGGGAGCGCACGTGGTGGTGAGATCCGTCGATTATACTGGGTGGCAACGAGGAATATCGCCCGTCTACCTGGCTATGTATAGGAGCCTCAGACGTCGTGGCCGATGAACGTCGGACGTCGGACGTAGCTAGATTTACTTAGACAAACGCTGTGCGGAGTCCGCTTAGTATCTTCGCGCATGTATTCTATACCTTTCCGCTAAATGCTCAAATTCCCGAAACACGATGTAAGGCAGCCACGCTGTCGTTGATTGTTGGTAGGGCGGAACTCGAACCGTGCTTGATCTGTCTGACATGATAGTTTGTACATTGAGGTCAAGATGGAACTACATTAATATGTAACATATCACGTCGTTAACGATGACTGAGTCGGATAGATTACATGTACAAACGATTATAGTGCAAAGTTCAACTACAAAATCAGATGCTCGCTTCCTCATCCTCTTCCTTCCTCTATCCTCTCCCCTCCTTGCGGCCCCTCGTTGCTTGCTGGACGTTTCTGCCCGAGTGGTTGACTATCGCTGAGCGCTGGAGCCTAGTCTCGTCCTAGGCATGCGCCTGCTCTACCGCTTGCCAGAGGCTCATACCACCGTTGTATGCAGCGGCAGTCGGGCTGGCGAAGACAATCATGCCTTCTTTATCAATTTGATCTGCGCTGCTCGATGCAAATCCATCTTTGGGTGTCATTGCGCTAGACATGGCGGTACCGGAGGTGACGACGAAGCCCGGTGCGCTAGTACTGCCGACCGTCTTGATGCTCTCAGGACTGTATTCCCCTTCTGCGTCCGGTCCTTCTTCCGACGAATGAAGCAGTTCGGGCGTAGGCGCCTCATCGGCCAGTTGCGAGACATCGATGAACTGCTCAAACATCTCTTTGTCCATTGCGGCGGTAGAGTTGGGTTGTGAAGCAAATTGCGATTGCGATAGTGAGGATGGATGAGGGAGTGCGGTCTGCGCGTTGGACTGCGCTTGTTGGATATTGAACGCTTCGTATGCCTGGTTGAACGCTGCCCACGGATCTACAGCGAGTGCCTCGGACACAGTCTTCGTGCCCGGTACAGATGCGTCACTGCTCTCGTCCGTCGACGTCGCTGGACGAATAGCGCGTAACATCGCTCGTTGCGCATTGAAGAACGGAGCGTGCTCGGCGATCTCTGCTTGAGCAGCGATTGTACTGGGAGTGAGGTTGATGCCCAATGCGTTGATCGCGTTGACGCTAAGGGCATTGCCAGCAGAACCAGGCATAGGGATGTGACTGGGCGGAGCCATAGCTCCTTGTTGTGGTGAGGGCGCAATCTTGGTCTTCTTTCCCTTGCCACTCATGGCCTCTTTCACTTCTGCCATGATGTCCTTTGGCGTCTTCAGGGCCTTCTCTCCAATCGCGTTGCCAGACCCAGATGCAGGTGATACTCCGGTGACCTGTTGTAGACTCGACACGGAGCCTGATACCTGGCGCTTTCGTTTTGATCCGCTGGGCGTCTTTCGCTTTGTCGTAGCTGATCCAGGCGATTCGATCGAGGAGGCACCAGCGGCTGCTGGCGTCTTGGCGGTCTCGGGTGTAGCGGCAGTGGCGGGAGAGCCGGTCTTTCCGCTGCCCGAGCCAGTACCCTTCTGTCTTTTGGCTGGAGGAGGTTTGAGGTCCTCTACTCGAAGGCTCTTGTGACGGGCCGCTATGGCTTCGGCGAGATTGCCAGGTGTTGTCCCACTCGCAAGCCCTGGAACTGATGGCTGTGACGGACCGGCAGCCTGCGCAGAAGCTGGAACGGGCAGGTTTTGCATTTGAGACGACTGTGCATTGGCTTTGGCGGTTTGTAGAGCGGTGGCGATACGGTGCAGCATTGCTGGGCCGCCGGTCCTCTCTGACACTGTTCGATACATAGTCTGAGCCCTGGCCATCATGGAGCTGAGGGAAGTGCGAATCTTGATGAGATCGGTGATAGCCAATACGTAGCGATCGGAATTGGCGGCATCGATGGCGTACAAGGCAGACACATACTACAATCGATAGCGACAGACGTCAGTCAACACTACAACAAGAATACTCTGCTTGGGTGCAGCTGAGAAGATGCCACTCACCAGGTGTACAATCTGACCGGGATTAGGATCTGGCACGCCAAGCTCTTGCAGCATCATCAAATACATTGGCGTCCTCATTTCAGCGTCTTTGGAGAGCGTGACAAGAGCTTGTAGTTCGGCACGGTATCCGTCCTTATCTTCGATGGCAATGCCGGGATGTTTGTCTAAGCAGGCAAACATGACAAGATTAGGCAGGATCCTCCGGATTATATTTCATCATCTTGACGGAAGAAGACATAACGTACCTAGTCTCTCGCGCAAAGGTCTTTCCTGCTCTCGTATAAATTCCATAGTTTGATAAGGATTGGTTTTGAGCGTCTTTGCTTCTAGACCTTGGCTCGACGCTTGGTTGGATGGCTGAGCCGTCTGTTGCGGTTGTATTTGGGGCAAAGGCTGGGGATTGGGTTGAGAAGGCGTACTACTTTGTCCAGTTGGCGTGCGTAGACTAGGTGCATTCTGAGCTGGAAGCTGTTGTTGCTGTATCTGTTGCTGTTGCTGCAGCTGGGCCTGAAGCTGCTGTTGTAGCAGCTGCTGATCGGCGGTGTTGCCCAAGCCGAGGCCGAGCGCCGAGCCACTCGCGCCCTGTCTCCGGGCTTCCTCCAAGAAACGTTTCTGCTGTTCTGTTAATTGGTTAGGAGGCTGTTGATAAGGCTGTTGCATCAGTTGTTGAGCCTGTTGTTGCGGTTGCTGCTGCTGCTGCTGCTGTCCCTGCTGTATCTGTTGCAACTGTTGCTTTTGCTGTTGACTTTGTCGCATACGAGCGAACAAGTGATCTTCGAAAGGCTGGAGAAGCTGAGCGTATATTGTCCGGATCTGCTGTGCTACCGCAGGAGTCGAGACGAGAGGCTGACCAGGTTGACTTGACTCCCCATTGGCGAAACCTAATTGACCAGCGACGTACGTCCATCTCGAATACTCGATCTAGATGACACACAAGCGATCAGTATCCACCGCATCGCCGTGCCTACCACGCTCGGTTCAACTTACTTTGGCGCTACCGTTATTTCTCAATACCATCTGGAACAGCTTATGCAAGTTGACCGGTCGGTTTTCTATCAATGGATTCACCAGGTTGGGATTTTGGTGCATAGACCGGAGCGAAGTCCAAAAGGAATCCTCGGGGAAATTAATATGGGAAAACGACATCTCGCCCCCGGCTTGCGTTGGCATTTGGGGCTGCTGCTGCACTTGCGGCTGCACAGAAGAAGGCTGTTGTTGTGGTATCACGTTCGCTGTCCATTGCTGTTGCTGTTGTTGCTGTTGCTGTTGCTGTTGCGCAAGCTGCTGTTGCTGTGGCACGTTAGTCGGGACAGTCGTCTGAAGAACGGGAGTTGTGAACTGGTTCTGATTCGGCAGTTGCGCCGCATTCTTCATCAACGGCGTGACGATTTCAATAGGGTTGTTCTGACTGCCGGCCCCAACACCCATTTGTTGAGGCTGCGGCTGCTGCTGCTGCTGCTGTTGACCTATGAAGTCCTGTACTGATCGTTGACGGGTGTGTTGGCTCTGTTGGCCTTGTTGGCTTTGCTGACCTTGTTGGGCCTGGAGTTTGGTGATGTTGGTTTGAGCGAGTTGCGCTAGCGTATTCGGATCCATGTTTAGGATTGCTGCAGCAGCGTTTGGAATGTTGAGGCTGGCGACAAAAATGCGTCAGATCATTCCATTTTGTAGAGCTCGCGTCATACACTACTCACAACACTGCCGCAACGCTCAGCGCTTCTGGTGGAATCCCCAAACTCCGCTTCTTCACCTCCGAGATCAAGAGCAGTAGATGGAACCTGCTCATCTGATCCGTCACCGCTCCACCTTGACCATTTTGCATAGTCTCTGAAATACGCTTTGCGATGACAGAGACTGCGTGAGACAGCCTCTCAGACGTCCAGTTCGGGATAGACTCGAAGTATTTTGCCGAGGCATTCGCGTGCGCATTGGAGCCGGCACCAGGCAGGGCGTTACCTGCATTGAGGGTCGGCGTTGGAATCTGCGGTGTGGACTGCTGCTGCTGGGGTTGTGGCACTTGTTGCTGGGATGGAAGCCGCTGCGGTTGAGGCGGAGGCACGCTCGACAGTTGTTGAGGTGGCGCTTGAGGCGTCAATCGGATGGGCGGCTGCTGTTGCTGTTGAAGTTGTCCCTGGGCTTGGGCGAGGTTTTGCTGCATCAATTGATACTGCTGCTGTTGCTGCTGCTGTTGTTGAGCGTTGAGATTGGGTGGGACGGGAGCAAGCGGTTGGGGAGATGCGTGTGGAAGAGATGCTGATCCTGGCATCTGAGGAGTTTTAAGCCCTTGTCGTTGCTGTCGCTCTTTCATCTGCTGGAGCTGATAGAAGAGCGAAGATTAGCGTCGGGTAGAAATTATAGAGTAGGTAAGTACTCACGATCTCCAACTGGTTCATGTTGTTGGCATACTGCGCCGCCCCCTGCTGCACCACATTTGGTTGCGTGCTGAATTGCGAGCCGTCCGATGGTAGGCGCTGCTGCTGAGGTGGCGGCAAGGGCGGTCGCTGTTGATGCTGCTGTTGCTGCTGCTGTTGAAGAAATGCGGGCTGCTGCGGTGCCGGCTGTCCCATATATGCCGCCATTTGGCCGTTGATCCCCACAGATTGGGGTTGCACACGTTGTTGCTGCTGCTGGTGTTGCTGTTGCTGTTGTAATTGTTGCTGTTGCTGTTGTTGCTGTTGCTGTTGTTGTTGTTGCTGTTGTAATTGGCCACTGGCGAGCATCCGATGGAGCTCAGCCACAGCCGCCTGCAGGTTACCGCCGTGCTTCTTCATCATCATGTTGGCGATCTCTGGACGAGTACGGAACAGCTCTGGTATATTGTGACCGGCAGGAAGCGGAGGCATTGGATTATTTGCACCGGCCTGTACTGACGGTTGGATGGATTGTTGCTGTTGCGGTGGCGGTTGCAGCTGCTCTTGTTGTTGAGGCTGTTGAGTCTGAGTAGCATTCGTCGCTTGAGACAGCATACTGCAATATCAACGATCAGTATGACGTTCTGCCTTGACATGACATGAAGTCTGTCACACTCACTTTTGCAACATCTGCCTTCTGCCTTGTTCCGTCTCGCCCGCCCCTAGGTTCATTCCCAACTGCATCCCGCCCAACGCTTGTTGACCCTGTTGCGCTTGTCCTGGCGCAAGATTAAGCCCTTGCTGATGCGAATGTATGTTGAAAGCCTGTTGTTGTTGCTGCTGCTGCTGCTGCTGCGATGGCTGTTGAGGCATTTGTCCACCCATGTTCTGCATGTTCTGCGGCGGCGGGAACGATGGGCCAGCCATGCCCATGTTCATTCCCAATCCCTGCATTCCCGGCATACCCGACATGCTCTGCTGCAACGCTTGAAACTGCTGCTGCTGTTGTAACTGTTGCTGCTGTGCGGATTGTGGGGCCATCTGCTGTTGCTGAGCAGGAATCTGCTGAGGGTGTTGTGGCTGAGCTTGCGGTTGACCGAGTCCAAGTCGCTGCTGCTCGATTCTCGCGCTGTTCTGCCCTTGTAGGCGGTTATATACGGGCAGAATGTGCTGCAGATTGCCGTTGAGACTGTTGCCACTGGCATTGTCGCCTCCCATAAGTTGTTGTTGAGGTGGTGGTTGCGGTTGATTCAGAAATGCCTGCGCCTGAGGGACTGCAGGACCGCCTAACTGAACCGGGTTTATGCCGCCAAGGGCGAGATTGAGGTTGGGGTTCCCACTCATCCCTTGAAGCTGCTGGTTGGTGAGCGATGCAAACAGAGCGGGGTTGATTTGGGCAGGGTTGAACCCCATGTTCTGATACGGGTTGGCCATAGCGGACAGATCCCTCAGTGTGCTATAAAGAGATACAGGTCAGAGAGGATGTATGCAAAGATAGATGTGGAAGTATGGACTCACATCTAGACGCTGACAGAGAGCGTTGCGCCGTTGGTCACAGGTGTAAACTTGTCCCTCGTCTCTGTACCACCCCTCACTGTCGCGCTCCTGAGTCTGCAGTCCCCCTGTCCCCGGGTAGTCCTCGCAGAGAGTCGATCCTAGGGGACGTGAAGCTATGACATGGCCAGTGTAGTCAGCAGTGTCTCCATATATGATATCTGCGAGGAACCATGCGAACGAGATACTCACAGTGCCCTGGACCAGCGACTGACGAAAGGGTGTTGGTATGGGTGATTTACTGAATAGTCGGCCTTCAAGAAGGAAAAATGGCTGGAGCGATTGGTATGATGGTGGATAGTGGCGGCTTGCGGGGTCAAAGGAGGACGTAAGAAGCACGGCGAGGAGTGATGGGTGACGGGTGATGGTGATGAGCCAATATTATTGATGATGAGTGATGGCGAAAAGCTCGTGTGTCCGGCTCGAGCGAGTGAGAAATCGTATCGATAAAGTCGAGCGCCGCGCTCCGCCCAGGTAGTTTACAGTGTCGTGAGTGCCGTGGAACGAGTGTGCGAGTTGGCACTCGTCTATGTCGTCGTTGACTGACGGAGAAGGCGAATATCAGATGCGAGAGAGAGAGACTGAACAAGGAACAATGGACAATTGGGCCCCCAAAAAGGGTTATTACTCATTAATCGTAGATTTGTGTGGCAAATCGCAATAGCGTCAAACGTCAATTACACAAACAGCGTGTGGTTTGCCACTTGTTCGAGAGCAAGTACTGCGCTCTATGCAGTGACATTCCATGGCCACACGCTGCACGATCCATCATGCAAGCCCAGGTATCACAACGCTCTCTTGCTCGTTGCAGAACAGTATTTCAATCGAGAACAAACGCTACCTCCCCGCTTTAATAACGCAGTACATCAGCTCACGTGATTACCTCTTCGGGTAAATTCATAGCAACAATAACATCATTAGCGCGTGATCTCGATCAACTCACAGCAACGTCGAGGTGCAGCGTTCATCATGTAGCTCACATTGTATGACTCCTATCGTCCAGCGTTCTGCTAGAGACGATGATCCACGCGCGACCCATGTATGCATGCTGCGCTTCAGAGGGTTACTGCTGGTACCGAGGTCGACGTGGCGGAGTCTCGTGGCAAGGCGTGACCAAAGGACTGATCCTCAGCGCAGGAGATGACATGATGAGTTCACTCACACGTCGTAATACCTGCGATGTAGTGGCCGCCGCTAGCCTCAACTTCAGAGTAGGAGGACGGACGGCTGATGCAGCTCGACATCCAGCTTATCAGTTAACACCATCCTTTCAGTGTCGTTGCGTCACCACACATTGCACGTTCAGAGGCAACGACGGAAGCTCTCTTGTTCTCGTACCCCTGACGTCTGTCATCGACCCTTTGTTCATGATCTTTCTGGACGGTCTGAGGTTCTCGCGAGTCACGGTCAATAACAAGGCTGGGATTACATCGCCGTCTAGCACAAAGTGCCCACCTTCGCTTCTACCTAACGGTGAATAAGTCTCCTCTCACATCGGCCAACCTTCCCAGACCGCAAATCACGTTTAGTTCAGTCGAGTTGCACAGTTCTTGTGCGCATCACGATCCAAACAACATCATGGACAGCAGCTCAACGAATCCTCCACATACTTTGACTTGGGAGACGTTCTGCCGGCGAGGCGAATCCGCGCGCAATGACCCACGTAGCACCGCAACGTCTCGTGCCTACGAGAAGCTAGAGGAGCGGATCAAGACGCACATGCACATGAAATCCTTGTGGAACTACCAAACGGATACAAATGTCACATTTTCCGGCGAGGCTTATGCGGCCAACCTCCAAGAGGCTTCGGACGCTGATGTGCAGACAAGTCACCGTTATGAGGCTCCGATCGAAGGTGCGTGAATTGAAGCCTTGATTAGCGAGGACAATGACATCAATTTCAGTATTAGCAAGTGGCCTTCGTCAAATCACACTGTGTACAATCTGGGCCAATGGCCGGACGGCACAACACAGCTTGTCAGTGTTGTGTACAAGTGGGAGAGCATACACCGCCTGAGTTCTTACACGGCACCTAGCAACCATGATGGCTGGGTGGATGCTGTGTTTGCTGATTTTGACGACCATGTCATTGAGCAGAAGGTGCCCATTCCGGGGCTCAGCCTTCTGGGCAGTTCAACCATGAGTGCAGTAGGATATCTGCAAGATGCAGCCTCCCTTACAGGTGCAGTGGGGGCCCGTGTCCTCAGATTGTTGAGGCGCCATGAATGATGGCAATTTCTTGGCTGATCCAAGAGACACTTGTATACATCTTCCATAGCTTGTTTCCTCTTGCTTGCTCTCCGCTTCCAACGGCTCTTCACTGTGCTTCTTGACTCCTGTCTGCACCATACTTTTCTATGCAACTCCTGATCTATCGCGCCAGACTACACTGTAACAGCTCTCTCTAGCATTGAGTCTGGTACTATGAGGCAGCCCATGATTGGTTGAAGCTTGTTTGGCTTGAATCACACTGATGCCACTTTCTTCACAGTTGTCCTGCCAAGCAATCTTCCAGAATGTCACAAGGCTACGCCAAACAACAAATATCTTGTGGACCAGCGAGCAAGCTTTTTTATGATTGGTGCAATGAGGGGGAATTGTAGTCAAAGAGCCACAAAGGGTCTGAGTGTCTATATCAGCATTTGATCAGTCTAGTAGCAAGCTTGCATGCATCACCAGGTTCTCAGGTGTCTAGTCAAAATCCAAAGTAACAGGAAAAAAAAGGCCCCCCCCCACCCCAACTCAAAAAAAAAAACAAAAAACAAAAAAAATACACCGTAAGGGAGTCGAACCCTTGCCGCGTCGAATTAGACATGAACTACACAAGAACTTGCAAGGTTACATGGCAACGACGCATGATACCGTTTCACCAACGGTGTCAGATGGGGATTTTTTTGGTTTTTGTATTAACATATGTTTCACATTGGTAGTATTACTTTGGCACAATTGTCCATCTATTTGGTAGAAGAGAATGATGTACAGCTATCATAGTGATGCAGCTCAGATTATTTGACAGCCATCATGTAGCATCCTTTTAATAGCAATGGGCTAAGTCAGACATGTCTGTATGTGTTACCACAGAGGGTCACTTTTGGCACTGCTGTTGACCAAACAAGCACGACCAGAAGACTGATACTGTCTGCTCAATCGCCCGGAACCATTGATGCAGTATTTGCCACAGAGTTTCAGATTCCAAAGGAGGGCGGCAAACCTAAATGTACAGTGTAGTGCTCTACACCTTCCTTTCAGTAGCATTTACATCATCATACATGTGACTTGCAAACACTGGGGTGGAAGTTCTCTTGTTCTGACACCCCTCACATCTTTGGATGAACCTTTGTCTATGGTCCTACTGATGATTCACATATCTCAGCAGTAGCAGGACTTGGATTCTCATATATGTTTGCCTCACAAGCAGGAAGTGCCCCTCCTTCTGTACATTTACCATACTCTGACCTTCTGCTTGCTCATTATCAAACCCTCTTAGAACACACATCAGCAACATCTGTTCACTTCTGAGTTATATCCCCACACCACTATTGTTTATTTTGCAATGAGCAGTGGGATGAACAGCAACCCAATTTCTGTGGATTCGGGGGCCTTTGTTGACAACCAAAGCAGTCCGTTGTACTACAACAACTCACACAACAATGCCATGGTGCAAGCCTTTGAAGACCTCGAGAGAACAACCAAGAACCGCATAGCCACAATGGTGGCACCACAAGACAACCTGGCAAGTGCCAATGTGACTTTGAGAGGGGAGGGGTATGGGGTGAGACTCAATCATCTTTTGGTCAGTGATGTGCAGACAAATTTCAGATATGATGCTCCAATCGAAACTTTGAGCGTTCAATACACAGGAACTGAAGGCCCAGAGTGTGATGTTATTGATTCGTCTACTCTGACTGTGTACAACCTGGGGAAGTGGCGAGATGGCACCACTCAGCTGGTCAGCATCCAGAAAGACAAGTTGGGCACATATCGGCTTAGGTCAGACATTGTGCCGCCAGACCATGATGGATGGACAAATGCTACCTTCTGGACCCCTACAAACCCAAAGACTCAGCAGAAAGTACCCCTTCCTGGCCAAAGTCTTTGCAACACACCAACAATGTTTGTTGCAGAAGGCTTAATCAGTGCAGCTATTCTCTCAACTGAAGCGGCTTTTCAGGCCGTCCACTGGATGAGGAGCCATGAGGACAGCAGCTCCACAGCCACTGCATCAGACACACCATGACCATCCTTCAGTCTGCCTCACATCACGACTCCTTATATCCCCTTGTGTAGCATTGCAGGACGTCTGAAACAAGTGCTCATCAGGGTGTTCTTTGCCCTCTATCGTCGAAACTTGTCTCTAATCTATACTCTTCTCTGTGTTCAAGCTTTTGTGTGACAACTGTCAGTAATGGGGGGCTAGAAGGGACGGAAGTACCTGCATACCTTGTGAGGATTGAGCGACTGGGGCTTGTCTGGCTGGGACTGGGAACTTGGATGGGGAAATGATTTGTAGGTCAGAAACAACCATAGCATGTCCTGCCAAAAACGTAGCCAAGCAACATGCTGTGGTGTCCTTCCATGCATATCTGGAACAAGGCCGCAATACACTACACTTGCTTGCACTGTCACTCTAATGACCATTTGTTTAACTTTCGATGCTACATCCTTGTAGTGGAGTATTGGCATACAGAAATAATCAGAGGACAAACAAACGGTTGATAGTGCTTTGACTTGAGATTGAAATCAATGCATACACTCTCTGCAAGAGACAGAGGAGAGAGCACCAGAAACTCCCTTTTTTTGGTCTACATTCCACCTTTGTTCATTCTTTGTAAGCTGTCTCAGAGAGGAATGAGCTGGGTGTCCTATGGACCATATAAGATCACAGGCTTCATTTCTCACATTCAGTCTCTTTGATGTACCTGCTTTCATTCACTCAATCTGATACACCAACTTCACACCAGCGTCTGACAAGATCTTCTTGTGGCATTACCTTGAGGCAGGTTTCACAGCAACTCGACAGACTTGCCTGAACATTAACACGCTAGCTTTCCAAACAGATCCCTAACCATGGATCTGTTGATTATCGAATCCCGCGACTCAACAGTGTCAACTGCAATGGGGAACAACACTGCCACGCAGCAAGCATATGAAATCGCAAGAAGCTGCATGCTTGAAGGGGATACAGACCACCTGTCTGGCTTTTCAGCCCAGTGCTCTGATGAAAGAACCTTGCATGTTGGAACTGCTGTTGCCGTAGATGTCAACCAGCTGGATGTCTCCGACATATCTGAATATGGCGGGGCTTTTGAGAGAGCAACAGTTGCAGCTATCACCTGCACCAGTTCCGGATACAGTGATTTGCACTGGGTTGGTGTGAACAGTCCGCTGTGGCCACAATCATGGTTGAACGTGCGGAATGAAGGCCTAGTGCGGGGTGTGGGTCAACTCATTCATGCTACTGCTGAGGATGAGACAGGCATCTTTTGGGCTCACACTTTCTTTGTGCCTCAAGCCCATGGCGGCCACATGATGGTGGATTTACCTACAAGCCCGACTGACCCAAGTGGCAGGTTTCAGCAGTCCCTACCAGTTCCTGGACGCTGTTGTAGGACCCAAGAGCGACTGAGCACTTTCATCAACATCACAAGGATCAGCTTGGAAGAAGCTGAGCTTGACGCACTGTTACTTGAGGTCCCAGAGAATGATGATACCAGAATGGATTCTCAGGATACCACTGCTTCTGCCCGGTAGAGTGCAACACCTTCCTGTTTGACAGTCTTGTGAATGACTCACATTGTTATACAGCAACATTGTCATATACATTCATGCATCTTTGGATCTCAGCAGTAACATATTACACTTGCTTGCGCTGTCGTTCCAACAGTCATTGAACTACCTTGGATGCTCCATCCCAAAAGGTTCAATTTCTGGCCTTCAGGAGCGAGGGAAGTACAATATATTGCCTGATAGCACTTGATTTGCGATCATATCAGTCACTTGTGCTGGGCATTATACATCAGTCAAGAGGACATAACATCCACAGCTCCCACCTTTCACGTGTGTGCCCCCTTTTTTCTTACCAGAGCGGCCCACTGAAAAAGGACAGCAAGCTGAGCCTATCAATATGGACCATATCAGACCCAGGGGCCATGTTTGGGTTATACCCTCACTGTTATACTTCCTTTCCTTCACGTCATTTCCTACACCAAGTTCTCACTTGTTTTGGACCAGCATTTTGCCCTTCATATAGGATCTTGAAGAGATTTACAGAACGATCAGAAAGACATAGCCTAGAACTCAAGCACTTACTCACAACAAGCACACTGACCATGGAGCCGGAGATTTATGAATACAAAGATTCCACGGTTGAGACAGAAGTGACAGCTCAAGGCACAGCCATGTGGGAGGCGTATGAGATTGCAAGAAGCCTTGTGTATCGTGCAGATACCACAGGCCCCTCTGGTGCCACATACCAATGCTCAGACAGGAGGACCGTCTATGCTGGAACTTCTGTTGCTGCAGATGTTGACAATTACGATGTCTCTGACTCAGCCCGCTATGGTGCCGCTATTTGGGAAGCAACAGTTGCAGCTATCAGTCCTGGGGATGGCACCAATCCCAGTAATGGCGACTTGCACTGGGTGGGTATCAGACGACGCCTATGGCCTGGCTCTCATCTGGAGGTGCGAAATGAGTTTGCAGGGCCTGGGGAGGGTCAACTCATCTCTGCAAGGACTCGAGGCCCAGGAGGCTACTTTTGGGGTGACATCTTCCATCTACCTTTGGACTATGAGGGCGTCATTACAGTGGTCCTCCCTACCAGCCCTCATCACTCACTCTTGCTACCAGTCCCCAGCCGATGTGTATGGACCAGGCTGGAACAGAGCAATCAGCTTACTTACACAAGGGATGGTGCAAGAAGGGCTCCGCGTCGCCAACAGCCTCTTGACACTGACGAGTATGGTGATACAAGGGGAAATCCTTGAGACAGTGACACTTCCGCTTAGTAGACTACTCTCACAACCCAGTGGTACGGATGAGTCATAGTCAAATGACAACGTCATCACTTTCTCTCATGCATCTTCGCGTTTCAGCAATGATGTTCTCGTGCGCGTCTCTGTTCATATTTTCGTCTCTGCTCGCTCAAACTCGGTTCTTTCCGTCTGCTTCATCACGACCTGGGGGAGAGTTCGCGTACTGAAAGCAAGTAATCCACTGTCGACTCATGCCGGGTGCACCTCTGCAAGATGAGGCTGATCCGACATATACACATTTTGCGCATCGAGCCGAATTCTTGACCCTCCTCGAGCGATTCATCGATGTGGAGGTCGCGCAAGACCCGAGTGCTCGGGAAGATGAAGTGGAAGAGGGTCTGGTCACCTCCTTGGGAGCTATTGTAGGTTCTCATTACAATAGCAAAGGTCCAAACTTGCTTGGCTAACATTGGCTCACAGCTCGACTTCTACCTGCCATTGCCTGGACTTCTAGATCCATCATTGGACGATATCGTGACCCCGCTCATGGAAGTCTTGGCGACCAACTTGGATGTCATAGCGAACGAAGCCGGCTCCTCTCATACGTCCTCAGTCAATGGTAGGAGGCTGGAGAGGCTGGGACGGGTGTTGAATTGGATCATCAAGGTCCGCGGGTGGAAAGCTATCGGTAGATCATAAATTCACCTCATTCTACGGCGGTCCGCTGAAACTCTGAGCAGTACCTCACTTTCCGTCGGCTATACCAAACCTTCCTCTGCTTGTCACACTGTTATCACCTCCGACATCGCCGTCGTCATCCTCCACACCCACCACACCTCATCACCCGCTTCTCTCTGGGCCGGACGCTTGGGAGCTCCGTGCAGTCTTGCTGCTTTGGCTCGCTCTGCTCCTGACCGTCCCTTTCAACCTGTCGGCCCTCTCATCGACTTCCGATTCCATCATCTCGCCCAGCGCGTACGGGATCGATCTGCCAGCAGCTGAACGGCTGTTCAAGTTACCTTCGGCCCAGCTAGCTCGTCAAGTGACGCTGCTCGCCGTCCCACTGCTCCATCGGCCAGGCAAAGAAGGCGCTTATGCTGCGCTGGTACTCGCGAGGCTTTTCTCTCGTGAGGACGCCGTACACAGCCTGACTTGTTTCTTCGACTGGGCAGGAGCCGAGATCAGCGAGGGCGAAAGAGATGGAGAAGCCAATATCGTAGCGTCCCTATTCGAATTTCTCGCTCTTCTCCCGTCATTATTGGCACCAAGACATCTTCCCATTTTGGAACGGTTCCTTGACGATGTTTTGCTGACCCATTTGAGGGGATCAAGGACAGCGGCAAGCTCAGGTCTCATCAGGAAGTTGGCAGTGAAGGCCAAAGGAAGATTATGGGTCGCTAAGCTAGGGAAAGGATGGGGAGATGATGAGGAATCGTTCGAACCTCTCGAGGGGCTGGAAGAAGAGCTTGACGATTTGATGGGTGGCTTATCGGACAAGGTACGGTCAATGCCATTGATCTGGCAGCTAAGCTAATGACAGTTGCTGGCGAGTACAGGATACAATCGTTCGCTACTCTTGCGCCAAATACCTTGCTCGGCTGTCGACACTCCTCCCAAACTCCTTTTCCTCTCAGATCGTATTGGCGACTACCGCGCTATTCGCAGGCACAGAAGACGAACCGGTCGTCGAGACGGCGTTTGGGACGATCATCGATCCTGGCGGGTCAGCGACGACAAGTGGGACTATGGGTTTTGGCGGTATTGAAACTACCCGCGGGGAAGCGAGATGGCATGGCGTATGTCTGGCATTAGCGGAAATGGCCCGAAGGGGCTTGGTCGAGGGTGAAGCAGTAGAAGAAGCCGTGAATTGGGTCGTCAAAGTAAGTGTTTGATATCTACCTGATCGAGCCCGCGCTGACAATTTGCTTTCAGGCCCTTGCTTTTGATCTCCGTCGAGCGTCTCACTCTATCGATTCGAATGTCCGCGACGCTGCAGCTTATCTTCTGTGGTCTCTCTCTCGAGCTTGTCCCTCCCAGACACTGGCAGAACATGCCGACAAGATAGCGACGAGTTTGGTTTGTGTGGCAGTCTTTGACCGAGAAGTGGGCGTTCGACGAGCTGCCAGCGCAGCGTTTCAAGAGGGTGTTGGGCGATTGGTGAGCAGCTTCAGAGCCAGACTCCATACTTGAACGCTGATATGAGGATTTAGGGCTTGTATCCCGAGGGGATAGATGTACTTGCCAAGACAGACTTCTACTCTGTCAGCGTCAGACGAGTGGCATTTGGCGCCGCCGCACCTGCAGTAGCAATGTGAGTCTGTACGACTGCGGTCCGCTGCCCATCAAGCCCGCTGATATGATGCCCAGTCATCGAATTTATCGGGAGCGCATGCGAGAACATCTTCACTACATCACATTGCGGCACTGGGATGCAGCCATGCGGATACAAGGCGCAGCGGCGCTGAAGAGCGTGTTACAGCTCGGCGACGGCGGCGGTGTGGATGACTCGCTCCAGCGAGAGGTGAGCCTCCTTGAGTCGGTCATGGATCATAACAGACTGATCGGAAAACATTCCAACATAGATTCAAGAACTATCGTCTCTAGACGCCGTGAACGTACACGGAGCTTTGGCAGCTTTGAGTCAGATCTCATCATTGTTTCTTGAGAACGATCCGCGCAGACAGGAGGTGAGTACGAGCCCGAGGTTCCACCCCTTGAGCGACCTAGCCCTTTGCTGACACTTCGCGTGACAGGTATTTGATGCTTTGACAAGCATAAGACCCGCTGCTCTGGTCTCCCAGCAAGCGGCGGATATCCTGATTGTATCTTGCGAGCTCATGACAGCGACTATGAACAAGGACGTTCTGTCTAGTACTGCTGCGGACGGCATTTTGAGCAAATTTCTGGACTTGGCAACGAAAAGGAGGGAAGTGGAAGTTCACGAGGCGTTGGCAAAGGTGTATGGCCGATTGAGCCATTTTAGAAGTCCAGCGAAGGATGTAACCAAGTATGTCTACTTCCTCCCTCTCCTTACGTCTTAGAGCAAAGACGCATATCTGACGCTCTGTTCAGACTCATCAGTGATCTCAAATCGTTCCGGATCTCTCAACGACAAGCGGCGACACTGTCTCTAGGCCATATTCGATACACTGAGGACATCGTGGACAGAGCGGTCAAGGCGCTCCTGACTCTCCTGGATGATCCAGCCAAAGTCGATGTGGAGAGTAGACGATGGGCCATCAGATCTCTGGCGGATATAGCCATTCAAAAGAATGAGAAGCAAGCCCATGTCGGTATGTCTCGCTCGTTCGATCTAAGTTCGTAGCGAACTGTTTGCTAGTATACTAACGTTGATCCAGTATCTCCTCAGTGCATGAAGTCAATACTAAGAGCGATTCTTGGCGGCTTGATGGATTATACGACTGATCAGAGGGGCGACGTGGGCTCCTGGGTTCGGATAGCGAGCATCAAGGGTCTAGGACAAGTAATGCCTTGCTTGCCAACACCGCCTTCACAGCCGTTGCTGGATGCTGCGAATGACGCGTCACTCGCAAATCTATATTCGATCGGGAAGGATCTGACCGATGATATCGTCGGTGGAATCGTCAAGCAGTCTGTGGAGAAACTCGAATCCGTGCGAGGGACTGCCGCCTTGGCTCTTGCTGTGATGCGAGATTCCGGCTGGGCATGGGACGGAGTGGACTCGTTGTCTGTCACAGTTGCGCAGTTGAGGTGAGTACGACTTCTCACAGATCACGTCGACTACTCTTGATCTCGCGGTGTGTAAGCGGTATGCTGAGCGATTGTGTGTCATGCAGGGACGATGCACAAGGATTCAGGTATCTGGACCAGAAAGAATGGTTTGCGTCCGCCATGCCTCTCCTTCAGACTTGCTTCCGTTCGCGTGTGGTCGCGGGCTTGATACATAGTATCGGAAGTCAGATCGCTTCCCTGGTGAGCATCTTCTAATGATCTAGATTCTAAATCATTGCCACTGAACTAAAAATGACGGTACTCTTGTATTACCAGTCCAACGCCGCCCTCGAGCCATTTGCTGCGTACCTCGCTTCAAGAACCCAACTCCTTCAGCCCGTGATAGGAGACTTACTCGCGCTGCTTTCGTCCAACTACAGCTCGAACAGAGTCTTCATACCAGCTTTGCAGACGGTGCACAAGCTTCTCTCGAGCGATATCGATGTCTTCGAGCAGCTCAACCTAGACGGAAAGTGCATCGACGTGTGCGTGTCGCTCAGTGTTCTTCGGTTTTCAATCGCTGACTCGCGCCTGTAGTGTCACCAAGATACTTGCAATTGCTTGTAAGGGTCTTGCGGGCATCAAGTCTATCGAACGGATATCAAGCGCTATGCGAGTGTGAGTGCATTTCCACAATTAACGGAAGAGGCGGACATGGCAATGCTGAATCTCGAACGGAAATCGTAGGGTTATCGTCTCGCTATCTGGACCTGAGACGCTGAAGAAGCAAGTTATACGGTATCTCCCTCTATTCCTCGCACATCGATTCCCACGCGTAAGTCCTCGTGCGAGCTTCGATCAAACCCCACAATCTGAACACAGACCATGCAGATCCGCGCAATGGCTTCGGAGGAAGTGTACCTAGCATTATCATCTTCAGCCGATGTACAAGACCAGGACCTCGATCCAAAGCTGGAAGAGGTGTTATTGGAGACCGAGTGGGTCGGGGATCAGTTCCAGAGCGCTGCGGACACAGTCATTAGCATTCTCCAGGGCTCTGAGAATTAAGTGAAGCGAGACTCCACATGCATTGCATTACATGATCGCAAACTCGATCTGCCCTTGTGTGAAACTCCTATAGCTACATTGGGTGTCATTGAGCGAGATGTATCTTTATACCAATATGCTAAGCTTATTGCTAATTTCGCAATCCGCTATCGAACCCATGGCGCTTTGGTTACCGCACCCTGCCTAGCCCTATCCTGACCATCGGGCGCCCGCGCCTCGTCGCCCGCCACACCCTCGCCCCTTCCATCGACAGGAGGAACGTCTGCGCCCCAAACCCACCCTCCGACCCAGAGACCCTGCACCACGACTCTCTTGCCTACCACTTCACCAAGAAACATCTTTTTGAGACCCCCGTGCGGTTTAGTCCAGTTGGGCATCTGCGAAAGGCTGAAAAGTAATGGTGAGTGTTCTGAGAATGCGGCGCCGGACTTGAAGAGGGTGAGGTGGTTTAGGGATATTGTGTATAGGTCGGATAACTCTGCGTCTCTGGGAGATTGAGCGAGTTTGAGGGCTGCGCTCGGAGACAGGTCGGAATCTGCGTTTCACCACGCTATCAGCATTATTATACGTTTGCGTGAAATTGCTGGTTTGTAAGTGATACTCACCAAGTAGCTGTGCTGAGCCGAACAGGTACCTGAGTACGCAGAGCATCTTGTCAGCTATCACTTTGAGCCGCTACCAGTTGAAAGGTAGCTGACGGGAGGAAGCAGTAGTCGTCCAAGCCCCAAACACCATGCGACCCAGCCGGTTCAAGCTTGTATGTCTGCTGGAGCAGAGTCGTCAATTCGAGATACCTAAACAGCAGGTAGAGTCTGATCAGCTCATGGCAACGAGAATGTAGGGACGTAAGGACGTATGAACCTAGGGACGAGGAGCGTGAGAAGTGGAAAGACGTACCGCGTGAACACGCGTAAGACCAGTTCGTCCTCGTCACCTTCTTTCCCCTCACCCCCAATCCACCCAGAGACGACACAGCACCATAATCCCAAGACGTAAGCTAATTCGTGACCTGTCCCGTAATCCAGTCGTGTCGGATGACCGAATGCGTGCGAGTTGATGAGTAGCGGTATGAGCTGACTTTCGAGTGCCGGAGGAAGATTCGGGAAAGAGGATATCAGTGGTGGCAGGCGCTATGTGCACGTAGCCTGTCAGCTGAACTTGTTCTGCCATGTGAAGGACTGCATAGCTGCGCCACTGAGGGCGGAAGAACGACACACCTCCTCCACGAGCTTTATATATGTTCTGAATGCTAGATTGCCAAATCGCTGATTTGACTGTGGTTGCGGCGGGACCTCGTTCACCCACCCCGTCAGGCTCTCCAGGATATCCATGAGATTCCGTATTGGCTAGAATCAAGAAGATGAATGAGCTTCACAGCGCTCAAACGCTTCTCAAAGCAAGTGCGACTCACTTCTGAACTGTCTGCATAAGATCCACGAAGCACTTGCTTTCCCTTGATGCGCTCACACCGTCTATTGATCCAGCCCCAAAACCCTTGGAAGCCGGGGGAGAGATGCCATCGCGCCACCGCGTTGTCCGTCGTGAGGCATTGCCGAGGAGGCGGAGGATCGCTTGGTAGTTCCACAGAGCGGGAGCTGGACGCCACGGCGGCGGTATACGAGGTGGTCATGTCTATGTTAAAATGCGACTGGTAGACAAGAGTACAGACGATGTTGTCGAATTGATCACGGTTCTGACAACGTAGTGCGGAGTAAGTTTCCCACGATTGCATGGGAGGTGGTGCCCCGCTCTGTCGAATGAGTTTGTATGAGGATGAAAAAAGTTGAAACGCCCAGTTGACATGCTGAACCAAATATTGATCGATATCGCTTACCATCTTCTCAACTACTCAAAGGCGCTACGACTTGCATATACGGGCGTCGAGACAAGATGCCGCTCTACCTCCTACGGATCAACCTCGAGCACCTCTCGTTCCGCCTGCCGTCTCTACTATCCATATCGCAGCTGTACAACTTCCCAATCCGCTTCGTCTCGCAAGATCCCTACAGGGGTCTGTTGGTGATTGAGTTGGAGAAAGAAGAAGATGTACACCGGATCCTCGAAAGGGATATACTCGTACTGTCAGTCACATCTCGTCTTCTATATGAGTGATGCTGGAGCTGACGAGGCGATAAAAGTAACGCTTCAGAGCTGTATGCCGAGGGAAAGACTTATGATGAACTGCATGAGAGTCTCAAAACCAAGTTGGATGTTTTTGAGCCGTATAAGCAATCGCGGTTCAAGGTCACCGTCGGAGCAGCTTTCCACTCTATACCTGAACCGAGAGCGAGGTGAGTCGCATATTTTCTATGTTCAGCCTCAGTGTTGCTACACAGCGGTGATGAAAGCTTATATCGACGTTGGTAGGGAAACAATCAACGCGTTCAAATATTCTGGATTGGTAGGCCAGGTGGACCTCAAGAACCCAGAAGTGGAATTCATCATCTTCGAGGATTGTCAGTGTATCAACCACCTTCTTGATATCCGCAACTGGAAGCTGATAGTTGTATGTGGGGCAGACGACTTTGAAGCGGTGCATACTGGGGAAGCGAGATGGCTGAGGGATGGAAGATTCACACATGTCTATTTCGGTCGCAAGGTGAGTCACGGTGTCCTAGCTTAACAGCCGTGCGCTCATCCTCGGTTCGCGCGTAGATCGGTGATGGACAAGCTAGAGCGATTGTCGGCGTGCACTCGGTGAAGACACGAGCATATTACGGTAATACAGCTATGGACTCGCAGATGGGCTTCTTGATGGCAGGGCAGACAATGGTAGGTCCTTATGGTCAAAATCTTGCCTGAACGAAAGGACCGACGCTAACAACTCGACCTCCGTCGCTTTCGCAGCCTGCGCTCGGTAAGATCATGTACGATCCCTTCGCTGGCACCGGCTCCATGCTGTACGCAGTCGCGCATTGGGGTGCATATGTCATTGGCTCAGATATTGACGGGCGACAAATGCGAGGGAAGAGTAAGTAGCACTCATTGCGACTGTATCATATTTGTGGAGGATACGCAGCTGATACCAACGCTTTCAGTAAAGGGGAAGGGCATCAAGCATGGTATTTTGCGCTCGGCAGAGCAGTACGGGATCGAAGATAAGATCTTGGATTGCCTTACTTTCGATGTAACACGCGGCCCATTACGACGCGGGGGCTGGATAGACGCTATAATAACGGATCCTCCATGTAAATCGTACTGAGTCGTACTGTTTACTCTAGGCAGTCCGTGCTGACAAAGACACAGACGGCGTACGAGCTGGGGCGAAGAGGCTGGGGCGGGCAGGTGGAAAGAAGGAGCTACGGGACGAGCCATTCCTCATGCCGAACGGCAAATACTCTCACCTGTGGGTCCTTTCACCCCTTGTTCTCACAGACCCTTTTGAATCTGGCCTAGATCAGAGGCGCATAGAGGCATTCGCTGATTGAAGTGACTCGCTCGCTAAGGGAACCGGGCTACCACCCGCCGTCTCGGCCGTACGAGCTCGCCAACCTCACTCTCGATCTCGTCCTGCTTGCTAGATACCTGCTCGTACCCAAGGGCAGGCTAGTCTTCTTCTTACCTACCGTTACGGAGGATTATGACGAGGTCGACGTGCCTATTGTAGAGGGAATGAGAGAGTTGAAGATCGATCAAGGGAGTGTGCAAGATTTCGGCAAATGGGGCCGCAGGGTGAGTACCGATTTTCCTCCCCAAGATGTCAACGGACATGCCGTTCTGCCATAAAGGCTCGGACGAAGAAGATATGCTGATCGAGAAAGGTGTCGATTGCAGCTCATAACGATGGAGAAGACCGCATCGGACGATGGGCCGCCACCGACATATGAGGACCATGAGGAGTTCGACCTCGCCAAGGGCGTATCCGACCTACCTGGGCATTACGCTTTCAACAAGCGGGTGAGCGTTTAGTCCTTTTTCCTACTACTGATTATTCGGGGAGAGCGAGGCTGATGTTCTTCGGCGATGAATCAGTACGCGACAGGCTTCAAGCCTAGAGACGGATCCGCACCGACCTCGGGTACAGCAACACCGTTGGCTGAGTCTGACGCTGTACCGGTTGGTGAGACGGACGCGTGATCCGAGCTGTAAAGTACTCTTTGTAATTCTATCTGATATGCATAGCGACCATCATTGCTCTCCATCATGAAACGCCATCGTCTGACCGAACCGCTGTGTCGACCTTTGCGAAAACTACTATCAGACATCATCCTCTACAGCAAGATGATGGAGATCGTCTCATACTGATGGAGACTATGCTCATCAAGGCTAGCGATGTAACCTGCTAATGATGTCACTGCTTAACGAAGTACCACCGTCTCACAGTCTCAGCGTTCCTCCTTGGGACCTCGTGTACAGCCGCTCGACCTGACCACCCAAAAAAACAAATTCACGGAAGTATCACATACGTCGAACGAGTCTGTCCTTCTTCTATCACAGTGCAGTACGCTACATGATCGTGCAGACTGCCTCGGATGGAGTTGGGGTGGGCTTGGACGTTTTGAGGGGTTGAACCGAGACCATCCGTGCGTGGATTGGCACCAGGACGCCGTCGGGGAACTGGCCAAATTACGAACGAGTGAGCTCACACTTGGAAAGGTTGATGGAACAGGAGAATGGGATGGGGACGCGGAAGGGAAGACATACCATGGTCCCGGGGGGAAAGTAGGCACCCCATTTGAGTACTGTATGGCTGCGGTCAGTCGGCCGGTGCTTGTCAGCGACTCTGGTACTTTGTACTCAAGCTGACGGGAGCATATCGCACTCACTTGGGTAATGCTGCGCCGAGAGCGAACATGGATCCCGCGGGAACGATGAATTCCGTCATGGCCTTTCCCTCCGAGGTGATATTATCAATCATGGTACTTGCGCCCTAGTGTGAGCGTGAACGTGAGTGAGGTTGAGCGTCAGAGTAAGTCCTCTCATGAGAACCGGTAGTATGATCTCGACAAAAAGCCAAAGCAGCACTGCTCTGCCTCAAGGCGCCAGAGGTGACAGGAACGGCAGTGCTCGCTGGGACTCACGAACTCGGGCTTCGGCCAGACCGTCTCCACCTCTTCCGATCCGGGGCCTTTCTTATTCGCCGCTCGGGTCTTGACGATGTTGACCTCGGACGGCATTGCGGGGGCTTTTGACATTTTGTCTGAGTATATTGCTGTTGTTATTGGGCTTATCCGATTTGCTTTGAGTGTAGATGGTCCTGGCGCTAGGTTCGCTTGGTATTATCCCTCTGGGTCTTCTTCAGGAAGAATCCGATTAGTCGTGCTACTCTCACCGCGAGAATCCTGTCTACCGAGTCAGCTCGATGTCAGAACGGCAGTATTGCAAAGTCGTTCCGCATCTCACGGGCAGGCCTGTCATGTCGCGTCAAAGGAGGGACGAGGGATGATCCCTATGCGGGAGTGAGAGAGCAAAGGAACGCTTGGCTCGAGCTACACTCTGACGCAATGCAGATCTCCTCCACCTACCTCATCCGCTCACCAACATCGTGCAGCGAGAGTATCGAATGTGAGCAGATACAATAGGTCAAACGTCATTCCCCACACCCAAAACACAAGAACAAAGTGGTCTCCGTAGCCCAGCTGCAATCATCTTCGATGCCAAATGCAATGACCAACTACCAATGATGATGCTCGTACGATGGATGCTACGATGCTGCGTGTGCCTACTTCCATCTTCCTACTTCCTGTTCGAGTCTCGTCCCAATGACGCCCAAAAACGTTTCTCGCTTGGTCACTGTTCCTCATACCATGCTCTTTTGTTCATATGTCAATGCAACGTAGCCCGCCGCAAAACGCCTTTCGCCGTCCAAATTCGATTCACTCCTCCCTTGAATTCATTCCTTCTCGCTTCTCTCTCCTCGCCTCAAGTGCCTCATCTGACCCTCTGGTAGAACAACAGATACGCGCATTTCTCTCTCCCGCCCAGTAATCCCGCCTTGCCGCCCTCCGCCTCAGCCTTGCTAACCACCACATCGCTGTTGGGCACGGACGCGACTGTCTCGTCGTCGAAATGGATCCAGCCTGAATTATCCTGTCGTGCGACAGCCACCGTGTAATGGCCACCTGACGCAGATGTTCCGTGGTGATATACAACTGAATCGGTAGATGTAGAACGCATATTGTCAGCTGATGCCTCGATCACGCTGCGGAACGCTGAACTCACCTCCGAATAGCTTGTACTTGATAGCACTAGCTCCGGCGCTGCGCTTGGACGGCGAGACGACGTCTGCAGAGTAGCAATCGAGGACAAGGTCAGCTCATGACGTCTCACGCATAGGGATGATTGAGACTCACCGTTAGGCACAATCAGCTCAGTACCGTACGCTACGGGTTTACTGCGCTTGACGACGTTTCTCTCTCCGGCATCATACACGAACCGCTTCAGATGCAGTATCAGGACCGTGGGGAACGAATCGATATAGACCTGCTTCGTCGCGTCGACATTTGCATTTCGCGCCGAGCTCCATACACCCGGAACGATCTCTGGCTCAGAGATATGTTTGATTGCGTCGGTGATATCTAGGACGTCGGGGGCTTGGATATCGAGCTGTAATGGCTGATAAGGCTCGAGGGTCACCGAGTCTTTCTGTCCTGGCGTATGTAAGAGCGAGCGCAGTGTGCCGCCGAATAAGCGGGATACAGCGGATTCGCGCGTTTCGGTGTTTCGCACAACGTGCGTCTTCTGCTTCTTCCCCACTTCCAACCAGCCAGCATCGTCCGCTGCGCCCGGACTGACTGGCCGCTCCACTTGACGCTCGTCTCCACCGTCGACCGACGAGCCATTGGCCTTTGGTCCGGGTCGTGAGCTCTGAGTTCGACTCAACACGTATAGCAACTCCTCGTGCAAGGTGTTCAGGAAGAAACCGAGGTACTCTTCTGCGTCCTCTTGGTGCCCACGCTATGGTCGTCGTCGACATTAGTTTCCATTCTCAAGACGTTGAATGACCAATCTCACCCTCATTGAATCGAATCTCTTGTTCTCCTTCATGGCATCGTAAACGTTCTCAGGAATGAAGGCTTCTTGTCTGGATTCTCTGCCCTTGCCCTTGGGTGTAGTCGGACCGTTCGACACGCCATTGGATATCGGGACCCCTGCGATAGCAGTGGAAGCGTTGAACTCGCGGAGGAAGACGATCCTGATTAGTTGTATCAGTGATCACTCTCGTCGAAACACAGCTTCAACTTACATGGCTTCGAGTAGCGGCGTCCGACGAGCCAGGTCTGCTTTCAATCGCTTTCCGAGCTCCTCGAACAGATCAGTGAACGGTTGACAGTAGACGAGAACTTGCAAGATCTGAGAACGGCAAAGTGAGCTGATTTATAGGGTCCGAACCTCAGAAAAGATGGCTCACTGTGTTCGCGAAACACATGTTGCCAGTGTTAATGAGCCCTCTTGGTAAAGTAACGGTGCTCGACTCTTTGCCCTTGCCCTTCAGACCGTCCGACAACAGTTTCGCCAGTTCTTCCTGGGGAGAAAGCGATGCACCAGCCGCGGCCGCTGCTGCGTAATTGAATGCGGGACGAGGAGCTGCGTTTGCCGGGACGGACGCTCCGGTTGAAGGAGGCGGGAGAGTGGTTACAGCCGATTTAGGCGTGGTCGGCTCGTCGCCGGATGAAGGAGCAGGAAGACGAGACGGCCCAGCTTCGCTGTCTGCCGGAAGAGACGCGGTGGATCGGGCAGGAGAGCCGACTTTGGAAGGCGCAGTCGATATAGCAGGAGAAGGGGCCTGTGAGCCGCGGACAGCGGCAGCCCAGCTGAATGGCTTGGCTTTTGGTTGAGGCGTTGCCGTTTCTGCTTGGGGAGTGACAGCTTCTGATCGTGATACCAGTTTGGCATCGGATATGATTGGTGAACTCGAGTCTTCAGCACTGATGGAGGTCGAATCTTCTGGCTCGTCGTGCTCGAGTGTAGCTGATCCAAAGACGAGAGTTGCGGGCGACATTGTTGTCGATGGTTTTGCAGTACGTACTTTTCCGTCGCCTGCAGCGAACACCACCTTCTTCCCACTTGCCCTGACCTTACCCTTTGCAGACGCTTTAGCCGCATCGGCGCCACCTTGCACCTCCTCCGTATCGACACCCTTTGGAATTGAGCCACCAAGAGACAAAGCATAGGCGTTGCCCGCTGAACTGTCAACATCGGGTCGACCAGCACTCAGTTTGAGAGGACCAGTTGTGATTTGGTAGGTCGTACTGCGTTTCTTGACGCTTGAGCCAGAAGCCGATCTGGTGGACGGACCCGAAGTCGTGCGCGAGGATGTGGCCGGCGGTGATGTCAGACCAGCAAGACCTTCTCCGCCGAAGGTCCACCCAGATTCTTGCGGTGCTTGAGCGGCCACAGTCTTCGGCGATGCGATGAATGAGTTATCGCCATCCGTTGTGGCGCGGGGCGTCTGAATCGATGTGGGAGTAGTTGCTGAAGTGGGTGACGACGAAGTGGCAGGCGTGGAGGTTGACGCGGAAGCGGAGGTCGAAGTAGTAGGGATCTCTGGCGGTGACGCTGGTTGAGCCGGGTCTGATGTTCCGTCCACTTCGGACAAGCCCAAGCCTCCTGGCTGGGACGTCTCAGGTAGTCTCTGCTCTGCCAAGACGGTCTTCAACTTTTCCCCATCTACGATGGCGGGAGGCACCCAAGTTTGGCTTGGTTCGGCATGCCCATTGGAGAGTGATAGCGCTGGCTCCGGCACAGGGATGGATGGGAACGTTGGTTTCTGTTCGGTCTGCGTGGAAGACGGCGTAAATGATTCGCCATTACGGTTAGGGAGTGATTGATTATATGGACGAGTCTGGGAAGGTTGGAAGTTGAATCCTTGGGCTGCGGGATTTAAGCCTTTACTTCCGCCTGACCGTAGCGGCGGACCGCCTTGAATTGGTGCGGGAGACACATAGTTCTCCCCATAAGCCCCGTAAGTTCCATAAGCAGCAGGTTGTTGGGGATATTGGGGGTAACCGACGCCCACCCCGTATGCGTATGGGTGGCTCGCGGGATATGCAGGATGGAACGGTTGCTGAATATTTGAAGGGTATGGCGATTGGCCATTCACTGGGTTGATGTTATGCTGATCATGCGACGGATATGATGGTATAGATTGGGAATGCGGCGGAAGTTGTTGATGACCGATATGGCCGTCAATCTCTTCGTTCCCATTCGATTGCGAAGGTGGGTACGGTGCCGGCCCGTCGGACTGTATGTGATAGCTGTGCTGGTATGCACCATACGGCGCGGGCTGATACCCGTCAGGCTGATATCCGCTATAACCATTTTGCATGGTCGCCGGACCTGGACCGCCGGCTCCTACCGGAACGTGGGGGAAACTGACACCATATGGATTCTGGTGGTAGATCGACGCGTAAGGTTGCTGTTGATAACCTTGCTCATGGTAGCGATTATAGTTGGCGTTGTGATTGGGGTAGGGCGGATTAGGCACATGGCGCTGCTGCTGCTGCTGCTGCGGTTGTGGGTGATTACCGTAGTAGTTTGGAGGGTACCACTGCTGTTGTGCAAGATAAGACGAAGGACCGGTCGCAGCGTTATTGCCGTAAGGCTGATTTATCGACGGGAAAGTAGGGATGGAGTGCTGACCGGCGATGGAGGGGGGAGGTTGTGGTGGGGGGTTCGACGTTGTTGATGACGATGACGTAGGATCGGGCTGGGGTTGGAAGGAAGTGGAGGGCTGGCTTGAGGACGGTGGATTGGGTAATGCCGATTGCGGCGGCAAGACGTTTGCTTGCATCTATGAGATGCTGTAGGTCAGCATCGCACATAGGAAGATACCGATGAGGACACAACGGCCGGCGGGGTGAAGGCGAGCAATGACGATGACATACGGCGGAAGGGAGGCACTTACCGTGAACTCGTGATATAATACCAGTCACACGATGACCTTTATTGGCTATCGTGGGCTGGGAAGGATGGTTGGTATGCGTTTCAAGAGAGTGGATCTGTCGGTAGCGACTGTCAGGTGACGATGAGTATCAAAGAAGCGGAGAGGTGCGGTCGGAAGGAGAGCGCACGAGCTGGAATAGCTCTTGTTTTACAGCTAGCGATAGCGCGGTGTGTTGCCTGGCGATGCTCACTGGGAGATGCGATGACAGAAGACCGGTCTTTTGGTGTCGGCAGTCGATGGCTGCTAGCTTGTTTGCTGTGTTTTGCTTTGTACCGATGCAAGAGTGCACAAAGAGGCCCTTGGTGGATGATGCAGTCAACTGATACTTTGTCATTGACTCCTTCAGTCACTCACTCTGTCACTGCAATACGAGTAGTTGATACGAGTAATGCAGTCATCGCTTATGGCGAGTAGTGCAATTGATCCCATTAAATCGCTGTTATCAATTTATCGCCATTAATCCCAGAATATCGCCGTAGCGAGACCCACCACGGTGCAAAGAGACCACGTGACCGAAAATTGACACAAGATTTGGAGAAAAGCGTTAATTTGCACATCCTCCCCTTCTCAACATTCGTAGCTACAGAAACGTCAAATATCGTCCTCATCGTCAGTCCAGCTACTAGCCGCACATCCATCCAAGACAGTCGATACATCAGCGACAGCGATCGACTTCACGCCTTTTCTTTTTCCCCCTCCCTTTCCGACTTAAAAACAAGTAGCACATAATGGCTTTCGGTGAGCGGACCAACCGTGCTCTCTACCCGAACAATTTGACTGATTTTTTTTCTTTCTTCTAGGTGACCGCGGAGGACGCGGCGGCGGTGCATCTCGTGGTGGTGGCCGAGGAGGCTTCGGTGGCGGACGAGGCGGTGCCGGCGGTGGTCGCGGTGGATTCGGCGGTGGTGACAGGGGTGGCTTCAGCGGTGGCAGGGGTGGTGGCGGCGGCCGTGGTGCTCCCAGAGGTGCGCTTCGAGGTTTTTACAGCATCTATCTGTTTCTGTACTGACTCGTGACAAATCTCACAGGTCGCGGCGCCCCTCGAGGCCGTGGTGCTCCCCGCGGCGGCAAGCCAGGGTTCGGCGCCAAGCGCGCTGGACCCGGTGCCGTCACTCTCGAGCCCCACAAGCACGCTGGTGTCTACATCGCCAAGGGCAAGGAGCACTTGCTCGTCACCCGCAACATGACTCCCGGAGAGAGTGTCTACGGCGAGAAGCGAATCAGCATTGCCACCACCAACGCCGAGGGAGAGGAGGAGAAGATCGAGTACAGGGTGTGGAACCCCTTCCGAAGCAAGTTGGCTGCTGGTATCTTGGGTGGTCTCGATGACATCCACGTGAGTCAATATCGTATTATCGCTATGCTGTGCGAAATAGGTCGTGAGTCGGTACTGATGTCTTATTGTAACACAGATCAAGCCCGGAGCAAAGGTTCTGTACCTCGGTGCGGCATCCGGTTCATCAGTGTCCCACGTTTCCGACATTGTCGGCCCCGAGGGTGTCGTCTACGCCGTCGAGTTCTCCCACCGATCGGGCCGAGACTTGATCGGTATGGCCAAGAAGCGAACAAACGTTATCCGTGAGTCTCATTGATCACCACAACCAACGCAAATGTAAAAGCCATTTACTGATGATCTGCAACAGCTATCGTTGAGGACGCCCGTCACCCTCAAAAGTACCGCATGCTCATCCAAATGGTCGACGTCATCTTCGCCGATGTCGCACAACCTGATCAAGCACGTATCATTGCTCTTAACGCCCACCACTTCCTCAAGAACGGCGGTGCCATCGTCATCTCCATCAAGGCAAACTGTATCGACTCGACTGCGCCCGCCGCACAAGTCTTTGCAAGTGAGGTCAACATCATGCGAAAGGAGGGTATCAAGCCCAAGGGTGAGTTTACTTTTCTGTCCTATCTGTCAAATAAGAAGGGTGGAATTGATGCTGATTCGCTGTTTGCCCGCAGAACAACTCACCCTTGAGCCTTATGAGCGAGACCACGCCATCGTCGTTGGCAAGTACGAGCGTCACTCTGGCAACTAGGCTAGGCCCTAAGCCTGGTGTACGTGCTTGCTTGTGTCATCGTTTCGTTCGGACAATCAAGAGAAGAAGTTGGGAGTGTCCTGCTCTAAGTAGCTTAGGTGTCCCAGTACATTATTCTCAGAATCCTCTTTGTTGTCTCCTTCTTTCCCCCTTTTAGCGTACGCAGGAAACACATATCTTTCTATCTTTCCTTCAGGCTCGTTTTCGCAGATTAGATTGCAGATGTATGAGATACTCCATCTGTGTTGGCTGTCAAGCACAGGTCAGATATGCCCAGCACTAAGCACTGAAGACAGCTTTTCGATAGAGCTTTTAACAGCCAACCACGTGAGAAGCACGTTTCCCATCGATGTTACCGAGATTGACTGCATTGAGCGTTGCGCGTTTGCCGACGTATGACAACCTACAACATCACCTAATTCGTGTAAGTGTAGTGACAAAACGTACATTGCTCAAGCACACAATTCACGCACGCACAAGGGACAACATCGTGTCTCCATCGCAGAAAGAACCCAGCGATCAATCCGCTATCCCCTCGAGCAGTTCGGCACCGACACAACGCACACCGCGCAACGCACATTTCAGTCCACGTTGATCACGACCTGACTTCCTTCTTCGATATCGACTCGTTGTCTTCGTGACAGCACCAGCAGTACGAAATCCTCACTACTTTCTGGAGAACTCCGGATCTCTGAAATAGGCTAGCGGCAGATCATCGTTCGCATACGCTTCGACTCAGCGCGCTCGACTCTCGTGTCAGCCGAGTACAAAGCGTACTGGCGACATCACGCATCATGGCCTCCAGACAACCTCTGCGGGACAGACCTCCGCACCTATCCCCTTCCCCCCACCCTCACCCTCACCCTGGCTTCCAGGGGCTGAACGGTGCTCACCACGGCAACGTGCAGTACTATCCCTCGTCGACCAATGGTTCTTCGTCATCCACTCCTGCTCCTCCTCCAGCTCCAGCGATAGGAACATACGCCTTTGGTGCAAGCGGAAGCGCTTTGCTCGGGGTCGAGCCGGACTTGTCCATCATACCTGATCCTGATCCTGAGGGGGAGGACGAGGAGAATATATTCCGTGACATGTCCTTTGGGGAGATACTGGAGGATCTTAATGCGCGATTCCTGATAAATCTGCCCAAGGAGGAGATGAGTCTAGTGCGGGTTTATTGGCAAGCGGAGCAGGCGTGAGTCGGCTCTTTCCGACCAATCTTTTTCTCCCAGCTCTCGAAACAGGCTGCTCGGAGCTACTTGAGTGGTGAACTTGAGCTGACTTTGCGCAGCCACTGGTTCTATGAAGACTACCTACGACCTCTGAACCCCACTCTACCATCTCTGAGCCAACGCAATTTCACACGAATCATCATCGAGTCGTCACCCCTCTACGCCGGTCTCCTCAGTACGGGCGGGATAGACTATGATCGAGTCTGGGAAGAGTACTGCGGGTACAAGCGGATGGTTCCTTGTTGTGGAGGTATCCTGCTCAATCGTGAAGGCGACAAGGTCAGTCGGAAGCTATAAAGGCGGCTCTCCTATCATCCTCGTGCTACAGTCGTTTGCATTACATCGTTAGCTGATGCGAACTACAGTGCCTGGTCGTGCGCGGCTTCAAGTCTAATGCTGGGTGGAGTTTCCCACGGGGCAAGATCAACCTCGACGAATCAGAAGCTGCGTGTGCTATCCGTGAAGTGAGTTAGCTGGTATCCCGCATTCCCTCATGGTACTCGGGACACAGCTGATACGCCTCGAAACGAAGGTCGAAGAGGAGACAGGCTTTGACCTCACGGGAATGATCCATACATCCGATAGCATCACAACGCACATCAACGCTCAAAAAGTCACTATGTTCATAATTCTGGGCGTCGACGAGAGCACAGTATTCGAGACTCAGACGAGAAATGAGATTGGCGTAAGAGCAATTCACAACGTCGTTCGAGCCATGCTGACGAATTTGGACAGGCTATTGAATGGGTGCGGTTGAGCGACCTGCCTACATGGAGCAATAAGCGGGGACCGAAACGTACTGGTGGACAAGGCCAGAAGAAGTTCTACAACGTCACCCCATTCGTCATGTAAGTGATCACGACCACAATCTGTCTGTGGCCGTCACTGAAACGGATGCTTTCGCAGCCCGCTCAAGAAATGGCTCGTGGAACACGGCATCGACCCATTCGCCAGACCAGCGAAGAAAAAAGCACAGCAGGCAAACGCATTTCGGGATCTGCAGCCCTACCAGTTCGATCCGGCCTCTCCGCAGCTTGCCACTCTGGCCGCAGATCGCGGTGCATCAGCTCTTGATCACTTGTTCGCTCGGTTCGTGCATAAACAAGAGGAAGAGCTCGAGGTGCCCGATAGCGAAACGGTCGTTGGGAGCGATAACAAGGCTGGCCTCGAACGGTTGTTCGGTAACCTTAATGTACTCAAGGCGGAGGAGCAGAGCATCCAGGCGTCTCATGAACCTCACAATCAAGAGCCATCACAAGGCTTGACGGAGAAAGAGAGGGAGAGGAACGAAGATGATGCTCTCGCCAAACTTCTTGGTGCGATCGGTGGCCCTCAGACGCCGGTCCCAGAACCGCCCAAACCAGCCATCACGCAAAAGCAGAACAATCTCTTATCAGTGCTTAATATGAACAGCCCGCAGCCTCAGCCATCCCCTCGATCGACTTTCCAACAGCAGAACAGCCCAGCTCAGGCCCATGGTAGTCCTGCGAAACCCCATCAAGCGAAATTATTAGCTATGATCTCCCCTCACCCCGCTGCACCAGACAGTCTCGCACGCCCACCGAGCATTCCATATCCCACCTATGTCAATCAAGCCTACATTGAGCCAACGTCTTTACCTGCATCGCCATATGCTCCGAGCCCTGCACCGCACGATGCTGGAGAAGCTGAACGCAAGGCCAAAGCTCGTGCCCTGCTGGACATGACGTTTGCTGACATCGGACTCGACGTACCGGCTGGCCTTGCGTCCAAGCTGAGTCAAGTGCAACAACACGATCAGTATCCTGCGCAGCCAGGGCTAGGACCACCAAATGGCCGTCCGCCTACCATCGGCCAACACATGAGCCCGCCTAGCATGCCTTATCCAGGCCCTAACCCACAGCCGATGTACGGCCATGTCGACCCCGCACAAACCTATCGTAACGTCCCACAACCACCTCAACACTCTTTTGGTACCCAAGTACGGCCTCAACCTAGCTCTTTCGGTCATCCCGGTTCAGCAGGATTCAACGGCGCTGTCGCTCCCGGTCCAAATGGCCTTTCGAGTCCACCGACAAAGGCCAATCAAGCTCCACCGCCATACGAAGCACAAGCGCAAGTGCAGCTGCCCGTTCGTCAGTTGAGTGATAACGGAGGCAGCGCGATTGCGAATGGTATCTACGATCCACGCCACCTACAGCCAGGGCAGCAGAGACCACCTGGTCCTGTCGGTCCGCCGCCATCAGGTTTCCCACCGTTACGCCAACCTCCCCACGCACAAGCTTTCGGCGTCCCGAATACCGGTCCGAACGCAGCGTATGATGCGCATCAGCAAATCCAAGGTACCCACGGAGCGCCTTTCCCTCCGAACCACGCGGCAGTCTTCGTTCCCCAAGTAGGCACTCTTCACGGGCCGGGGCAAACGCAAGCGAACTATCAGGTTCCTCCGCCTCAGGGTTATCGAGGTGGACCGCCGACCGCTGGACCTACACAGGGGTATCTCAATTACCCACCTCAAGCTCCGCCTCCTCAAGATTCCGGACCTCGACCTCAGCTTCAGCCTCAGTCACATCACAACGCGCTCTTACAGCAGCTCCAACAGCCTTCGCATAATCAGCCTCAATCGCTGCCACTGTTGCAGCCGCAAATGGGTCAGACCCAACAACAGCAGCAACACCTCTTATCACAATTACAGCGTACCCTCCCCCCGCATGCTCATGGGTCTGCGCAAATCCCTAGTGTGTATCAGCCCGTACCCCGTCCTCCGCCTGGGACGGGTCCAGGAGGCTTGTTGGCTATGCTGAACGGAGCTGCTGGAGCCGGTCAAGGCCAGGCGGCTAGGAGTCAGGGCTTATAAGTATGTAGGACATCAGCGGGTACTGAAGTAGTTGCGACGGTGTGGGATATGACCAGCACTGTGTTGTCGAGTACGCCATGCAGCATTGTACCTCACATGTTCACATATGTACATGATGAATTGCAATACTTTCCGTAGCGGCAACATCAGACTGAAACAAGCAGAAAAGTCTACGGCTATGCCAGACATCGCCACAGCGATGAAAGGAGATTTTGGTTGAACAACGATGAGTCGTATAAGGTATCGACCCTAGTTGCCCCTGCTGGCCATACGACCACCTTGGAGCTTGGCCTCTTCGCCAGCACTGCTTCCGCGAATCAGCAATGACGCGCGGCGGAGGCAGTGAAGCGACTCGAAACTCACGTGCTGATACCGACCATGGCGTCGCCGAGATCTGTCGATACTTCAGCCAAGACAGTGGGGTTGTTGTAGTGCGTGACTGCTTGGACGATGGCTCGTGCGCGCTTGGCAGGGTCGCCGGAGAGGACTAACAGCGCGAGACATTTGTATCAGTATACAGACTTTTCTATGGTGGGAGGACACATGAGGACACGTACAGATACCGGAGCCGACGAAGACTATGAAATATGCAGATTAGCTTCAAGCTTGATACTTCGTCGAAAAGAAAACGACGCACCACCATCGCAACCCAATTGCATCATTAGCGCAGCGTCGGCAGGAGTCGCCACGCCTCCAGCGGCGAACCTGATAGATCACCAAAGATCAGACTTGTGTTCTGTAGATTTGAGTAACGGCCGTAACTCACGACACGACAGGCAGGCGCTTTAGCCTAGCGGTCTCTTTCAACAGGTGATAAGGCGCCGCAATGTCTTTTGCGAAAGCGTATAGCTCGTCGTCTGACATGGCCGCCGCGCGACGGATGTCGGACATTACTGCGCGCTGGTGGCGCACGGCTTCGACGACGTCGCCTGTGCCCGCTTCGCCCTTTGTGCGGATCATCCTGAGCGGTGACGCGGTGGGCACCGGTTTTAATGTGAATTGGAATCACAGGCAGTTCGATCGAGGATAAGCAGCGGTGATCGCATTAAGTGGGGTGAAGAGGATATACGTCTGATCAGCATCTTTTGTTGTCACAGTGCGGACTACTCACGCAGCACCTTCGGAGATACGCCTGAGCGCTTCTCCCAGGTTCTTACAACCGCACACGAAAGGCACCTTGAAGGCGTGTTTGCCAATATGGTGCTGGTCGTCGGCGGGAGTGAGGACTTCGGACTCCTGCGAGTCGAACGAGTGCGAGCAGCGGCGATAGGGTAGAGTGGTAGAATCGCCTAATGAGCACTCTGTGACAGGTAACAGAGGACAGGCGATAGCTCACATCGATGTAGTCCACGCCGACAGCTTGCAGGATCTGCGCCTCGACGATGTGGCCGATACGGACTTTGGCCATGACGGGGATCGAGACGGCTTCGATGATCGCTTTGATCATGCCTGGGTCGGACTGTGATATGATGCGAGTGGGGTGAGATGAGTACGGTGATGTGATTGAGGTTATCAAGGAGATTATTAATACGGAACAGTATTCATCAGCTTTATCCTCCATTCGAGCAAAGACTAGCTCTCACCATCCTGGCCACACCACCATCTCGGCGGATATTGGCGGGGATGCGCTCTGCGTCGCGAAGCATGACATATCAGCAAACCGCATCCATTGAAAGCATGTGACCACGCTTGACCGAGAGTGATGTGCCGCGATTGACATCACGACAGAAGAGCAAGAGTGGACTCACCGAGAGCCATCACTGCGCTCGCACCGGCCTCTTCGGCGATCTTGGCTTGTTCGACATTCATGACGTCCATGATCACGCTGTAGGCGGGGTGGCGGGGTTGTTTGGTGATGAGACATGGTTTCATGAGTGAAGAGGGGGAAACAGATCGATCGAGTGGGTGAGGGAGTCGAGAGATGTGAGTTGAGTGATGAGATCAGATTCAGAGACCAGTGGAAAGGTGAGGCGGTGTAATGGAGGATTGGTAGATGGAGGACGAGCAAGTAAGCAAAGGCAGATGAATGAGGACCGTCCATAGGAGAGTTGACGAGCATGAGTGCAAAGAGCGGAGAGCAGAGAGGAAAATGCGATTGGATCAGCTCCGGACACTCTAGACTTAAGATCATACAACAGAATACAGGAGACCGCAACTTACCCGCCCTTCAGCATCTGCGCCAAACCGCTCTTGACGCCATACGTGCCCGCTCCACCGCCGCCGCCGCCTCCACCGAATCCCCTACTTGCGCCCAATGAGGGGGTGGACGTGCCTCCGTTCGCACCGGTCCCTGCGCCGTTGGGCTGCGTGAGGTTGGGTGATGGGACGATGGTGGGTTCGGACATTGTTTTGTGTCTTGTGTTTTCTGTCTTCTTTACCGTTGATTCGACTGAGTCTCGTGCGTAGTATGACTGGCGCTGTTCGCGTCGAGTTGTGCGGCTGCTTATATACCTCTCCGACTTGGAAAGATGTGGTCCTGCTCGTTTTCCAATATCGATAGCAAGTTAATCGACTCGGTCCATTCCGAATGGAAATAAACGCAATAGTCATAACTCGTACCGGCGACTGCGGATAACCCTCACCGGAATCAGACCTCTTATGTAATTTAACAGCATAGCATTACTCATCTTTTTCAGCAATCGATCGCATCGTCGCATCGTCGCAGGTGCGAATGATGCATGGGACGATATCGAGCACGAGCACGAGCACGAGTAAGAATATGGTTGTGAATAATACATAGCTACTGGTTTGCAGCAAGCCAAGGTCGTTCGTAGACACGTGTTAAGACACGATGGTCATACTCGATGTCGGTGGTACTCGTACACTTATCGTGAAGGGTCTTAGTGGTATTAAGCTTATTTACAATAATCCTCAAATTCGACTCGAGCCCACATAGTTGCGCCGCAACTCGGTCTTTCTCCCCAGCCTACTCATGTGCATCATGCAGCTCGTTGAACCGGCATGTGTCGCCACTGCGAAAATCGAGTCAGATGAGCCAAAGCCGATCGGAGCAGCGAGGGTCAGGAATGGATGTGGCACTCACAACGTGCAGCGATCGCCAGCAGGACATTTATGTCTAGAGTAACGCGCATCAGCCATTGTGCTCCGACCACGCTTGATAGGGACCGGCGGTATGATGGTTTGGCACGGGTCTATAGAAAAACAAACTCACCCGTAGACGCAATCGTCCGCTGAGAAACGACCTGCGATAACCCGATAACCTGCATTAGCCGTGATGAAAGCGAGACAAGGACGAGTCCCCACTCACATCGACCAGTCTTCGCGAAAGGGCAAACGATGGATTTGGCCAATCGCGCAAGCTCGTTTAACTGAGGATTGTTGAGATCTACGACATAGCAAAGGTTTATATCAGCTGTCTGCCAGGGATACAGTAACCCAACCGCCACGGGAAGGGCACTTACCGTATTCGTGGCCGTAGGTGCAATCTTCGCCGTTTTTGCATCCCCACGGGCCTGTGAGTATGATCAGCAAGAGTTCAAATTCAGCACATGGGAGGATCTGAGAGTATACGTACTTAGGTAATAGCTACAACAACATATCGGAAATCAGCAAGATATCTCGGAGCGATAGTGATTCGCGGTGTAGCTTGTTTGATACAGTACTACAGTACTCACGTATGACATGGCCTCGGACTGAAATTCCTCACTGCATCCGTAGAGTTCTTATTGACCTTTTTGGTCTTCTTCTTGCCCTGCATTTCGGTCCAATCCTCATTGGCATTAAGGCTCACGCCCTTGTTGGTAGCCGCTTTCAGAGCTTTCTTACCGCCGTTATCTTTCTTGGTCATTATCGAATTCGTGCCAATGCTAACGGACGTAGAGACGACAGGTGCCGGGATGCCCCATTGATAGACATCGATATCACCCTCCGAAGTCCCATTTCCAGTTCCAGTATCGGCTTCGGAGGACGTATCGCTGTTGACTAGGTTTGCAGCTGGTCCTTTCTTCTTAATCTGAGTCTGGGTTTGGATGCCTGATAGGGTAGGTGGTGGAGATAGGACTTCGGGCTGCTTTGTGATTGACGCGAATGAGATAGGGGCCGTCTGGATGCGCTCGGTCCGGAAGAGGTCGGGTATGGATACTACTCGCGACGAGTACTGTTTGAGCTGCGGCGCAAGGTCTGAATAGCCTTTTAGGAGAAGCAATTTAGATAGCCTCGATTCCGTTTGCAAGCTATGATCAACGCGTCAAGCAGGCTCCACACTCTTCGCTTATAACATTTGGACACTCACGAAGACAAGATGTTTGCATAGCCGTTATCGTGCGAAGCGCCCAGGACGATCATCTCGCATTGCGCGTTCCTGGCGTAGAGCCTTAGATATTCTGAGATGAGAGTCAGTTTCTTGACTGACGTTTCAAAGACGAAAGGCGTACCTCGGATTTTAGCGTCAGAGGCTTCTTTGCCTTGACCGACGTCGCAGACTGCAATTGTGATGATCAGCTATGAGACACATCTCCGTAGCTAGATAGACCCACCGGTGAACAGCTCGTGTGCAGCGGAGAAGCCCTGCCAGAACTTGTCGTAATCGCTATACGATCTCACCAAGCCGGATTGCTACGAAGGTCGATGAGTTACTTCGTGTCTGATTTGGCTGCGTGGAGAGAGAATCACCTTTGTAAGGGCCGTTCCTAGACCAGACTTGTTTATGAACACCTGCACCACCACACTACCGAGTTCCTTATCCTCTCCGAGTGGCTGATCCAGTCCCTCGCCATCTATCACAATCCCTTTGGCGTTGACTGTGACTTCGGCTCCAGCGGAAGCGGACACGGAAGCGCTGGCTGCTAAGGTCGGCAAAGCGGACAGCAACGTCCGTGCGGCACGCTGCCCGCCGGCGAATCCGTCTTGAATGAGGTGTTCTTGGAACTAGGATCTATGAATTAGATTCAATGTGGCGACTCATCGAAGGAAGACTTACAATAAGGCCATCGCCGTCGATCAGAACGGCTGTGAATGGCGGACCTGCAGACTGAGCCGAAGTGTCAGCAAGACATTGCACGTTGTCCCTTGACACCTGGATTCACCTTTGGCTTAAGCGCCTGTGCCGCTACTACGCTTTCCAACGCCCGCTTCTCCTTCTCGATCCGGCCCCACTCTGCCTTCCACAGCTCGACCTCGCGCCTAAGCTTCTCTACCTCGTCTGTTTGGGCAAGCAGAGGGTTGAGCAGGAGAGACAGTCCCTCGAGATGTCGCGCGACCTGGCTTGCTGCGTCGGGCAGAGCGTTGCCCTGGACGGTGGGGTATGTAGGGGGTGAAGGCTGATACAGCGTGCTTTGGGCAAAGCCGTTTCCGTGGCCGCCAGGGTTGGAGCGATGCGTCTGAGCTTGAGTAGTGAGCGGCGGTGACTTGGGGTCTGAGGATGAATGAAAGTTGGGCAATGGGGCTGATTTCGGCGGCGGATGGATGTGCGGAAGACCCGAGATGGCAATAGGCGAGCGGTTGTCTACTCGGTGAGAAGTGAGAGTCGCTCGATCCCACGATTCGTCGTCGAAACGGACTGTCCCGCCAGTAAGACCGTTATGGCCCATATTCGTGACAGCCTCTCCGCCATCCCACCTCAGCCGGCGATAATCACCGCTCGCAACGGTGAGCGCATCAGTAGCCACCCCGAGCTGAATTCTGCTCTTCTCCAGTTCGCGTTGCCTGTGCGCTTCGGCGATCAAGGACGTGAGGTCGATATCGTCTGCGCCGACGTCAACGCCGGCATCGATATCAGGAGAAGGCGATCGTTGGATCGAAGAGTAGGTGGCGGGGATAGTCTGCCGCTCGCCTATGATGCCAGGTGAAGACTGGCCCACTGCACCGTGTGGGTGGAGATGCAGTTCGATCATAGGCAGATCGGCGTCGTCGACTAGTCCTGTAGTGAACATTTTGGTTAGTGTGCGTCAAGTATGCTTGGGGGGTGACAATGACACCAAGCAGATGGAGTGGGAGAAGAGAGGAAGAGGGGAAGGAGTGGGATCGCTCTTATATTCTGAGCCAGTGGAATCTGACAGGGACGAACCTTTGATCGACGAGCTATTGTGTGCTGATGATCCTTTGATGGGCGTGTGTGCGGATCAGTGAGGAGCGCGCAATGGAGATGCAGGGGTGATGGTTCGAGCGCGGCTGGGCGTTTGTGTTACCACCCGTTATATTGATGAGAGAAGGGCGCAGGCAGGAGAGGATAGGATGCAGGCAGGAATGACGTCCAGCAAGTATGGCCGTCGAATTCGATGTCTTCCTATGGCTATAGCTCTCTGGATTTTTTGGTTCCCATCGCATCGGCAACTTTCATCTCTCAACTTGATCTTAATCTGAAACGCGATTGTTTCAACCACGTGGCAGTTGATGCGATGAGATGCGAAGTGGCGGATAATCTCTTCGGCTACCGCACATACCGGATTTATGCCACATCACAATCCTATCACTTACCGCTTGTGAATGTGCGATAACGTATCGCTATCAGGATGGGATGGAGCCCCCGGAACCTAGGATGGGAGATGTGCAAATACTCAAGCAGGTCCGGAGGCAGTCGATCACGCCATCGATGTCTGGTACTTGTACTCGTTCCGGTGTCTATCGGTTCCGGATGATCAGCCGCTGTCGCTCCTGCCCCGCCGCGAGCGATGGGCATGGGTTGCGTGAGTGCTGCTGTCATGCATCCATATTTTATTTGGGAATAAATTGGGTCGGCTTACCGATGGACCGATGGTGCAATGTTGACGCATAAGCGTGGGACGGAGTATATAGAGGGGTGATTCCTTAGGAATCATCGTTTCTTCTTTCTTCTTTCTTCGATCCCAACGCTGCGTTCTTCATTCCTGTGTCCTCTTACCACCTCTCCCATCACATTCAGCTATCAAAAATGACGCTCAGGCTTGGAGACACCGCACCTGGCTTCGTCTGTGAATCTACAATCGGAAAGCTCGATGTGAGTAAGAAACAGATGACACCTCGAAGAGACGAGCTCGAAACTTGAAATCGATTTTTCTTGGTCGTGACCAAAAGCGTCGCTGACATATGTCTATGCAGTTCCACGAGTACATCAATGGCTCATGGGCCATCCTCTTCTCTCACCCCGATGACTTTGTGAGTATCGCGAATCGTAAACTATGGTTGAAGGTCGATACTGATATTCTTGGTAGACACCCGTTTGCACCACCGAGCTGTCGGCTGTGGCGCTTTCATACGCCGACTTCGAGTCGCGCGGCGTCAAGGTATCCTAGTTCATTCTCTCAGCGTTAAGCCTGTTTGCGTACAAGCGACCAGGCTCTTGCTACATCGTGATTTAGTTGAGCCTAGCTGACATCGCAATCAGCTGATCGGGTTGTCCGCCAACAACGTCTCCTCGCACGACAAGTGGATCAAGGATATCGACGAACTCGTGCCCGAGGCGCCCGCGCTCAACTTCCCCATTATCGGTGACGAGGACCGCAAGGTTTCTGAGCTCTATGGGATGTTAGATGCCTTGGACAAGACCAATGTTGACAAGAAGGGTTTGCCATTCACTGTCCGCACTGTCTTCATCAGTGAGTGCCGTCTCTATTCCTTCTGCCGCGGACCCGTCTCTGCGCTCCTCCTCCGACATCCTCTTTCTTGATTCCCACATCATCCATACGATCTACCTGTGACCAACTCAGTGTACAGTCATTATGCGGACGCGCGCTGACGTCACCCGCCACAGTCGACCCGAACAAGCAGATCCGTCTCACGCTCGCTTACCCAGCCTCCACCGGTGAGCATCCCTCTACCTCTTGTCTTCCTACGCCGTCACTGACCCTTATCGGAGGCCGCAATTTCCCTGAGCTGCTCCGCTGCATAGATTCTTTGCAGCTCGGCGACAAGTACAAGGTGAGCCGCTCCGTCCGCCGTTGAGGCCGAAGACCAGAAGGGTTTTGAGATTGACATGAATTTGGGTCGATTTGACGCAGATCACCACCCCGGCCAACTGGCAGAAGGGCGACAAGGTCATCGTGCACCCTTCAGTACAGGGCGAGAAGGTCAAGGAGCTGTTCGGCGACGACGTCGAGACCGTCTACGTGAGCGCTGCGAGCGAGCTCCGTCTTTTTTTTCTTGGTTTTTGTGCGATGTGGCACTTGCAAGATGTACACTAGCTGATCTCGATTCTGCGTCTGCGTTCTAGCCTTACCTCCGCTTCACGCCTGATCCCTCCAAGACCAAGGCTTAAGCGCTTGCGTCTCCATGAAGAATTAAAAGGGGACATGGCTGTGGCTACGCGATGTGAAGTAGGTACAATAGTTGTCATGAATTTAGTGTGAAAATGATTAGGGACACGGCGTCGAATCTGTGTCAACGAGCGTTTTTCGTTTTCGTTCTCGTTTTGCTTGCACCATACTTGCTTCCGCTTCGCAGCATGTGATCAAGCTCCAGCCCAATCATTTTGAGTCATCATGTGAATTCGAGCACCGACAGCACGAGTATCAGGCCATGCTATCCGGAATTGGCACGTAAGCAAACTCTCGAGGCTGTGATATTTGAGATTGATCCTTCGGGCAAGTGTATGGTCACTGTGCTGGATGACTTACATACGTGTCGAATGTATCGCAGAACATACATGGCGCGACATTGCGCTACTCATATTACCTATACTGCTGATCACTGTAAAACACCTGAAACGAGGCACGAAGTATCCCTGCCTACACTCTTACTCCCTACTAACCGTACTCGTCCTGGCTCTAGACTGATCAAAGCCTGCTCAACTGCAATCATATCCCTCAAGCGGTCTACGCTCGGTCCTGCACCAATTCAGCATCACTCGCCGCCGTAATCTATGTAATCGGGACTCTCAGCCGCGATGTATTCTCTGCGAGACACAATCCAAGTCAGCTCTGTCCCAATCAGTAGCTCGTGATGCGAATTAGAGGACTACGCCAAACTCACTCTTGCAGCTCGGAAACGACCCGTCTAAGAAAGCAGATGACCATCAGCTGACTGAACCATCTCTGCGTATTACTCATTGCAGCTCACCGCGCATCGTCAAACTCCTCCAGGCCGTCGGAGAACATGTCCTCCTTCTTGTACTGCTCCAAGAACGCGTTTCGTTTCCGGAGCATATCATACTGATGTATCATTCTCTTGAACATCTGTTGTGAATCGTAATCAGCTCACGCATCTCGCCTTCTCATGATCAGTCTCGCACGCCGCGAGAGCTGCCGCGTAACGATCGACTACGACGCACCGAAGCCATACTGGTGTGATTGGCCATCATCACCCCGCTAACCCTATTGCTACCACTGCCCATCCCTCTTCTTCTCGTGAGGGCAACCTGTATACTCGCCGGACCCCAGGGGATGAAATTCGCCAATTGTCTCTCTCTTATCCGTAATAATGATTTGTGGACGTCTGTAGGGTCCACATCGCCTGAGATGATGTTCAGGCACGAGATGTAGCATGATGATTTGGTGGATGTTGTTGACACTAAACGGTTCTTCGGTTGGAGTAGGCGGCGCATCACGTCGAGTGTGGTCGTCTTCCGTGTGGCTTTTGCCTATTCGTCAAAATACATTCGTGAGCAACGCCCATCATCAGGCACCAGGCGTATGGTTGTACGTGTGGCGCAGGACCTACTTTATCTATCTCATCGCCGGTAAACGGCGTGTACGAAGTCATGAGGAAATGGCATCGCGGTGTAGGGATCAGACTCGCGATGATACCGACGAGGTCGTTGTTCATATAACTGGGATACCGGAGTGTCGTTGTGGAAGCAGCCATGACCGTTGCGGCCTGTCAAGGCATCAGCACTGATCTCGAATGCTGAGCAAGAATTGAAGTCACCAGCTGGTTAGTCTGCACAAAGCTCGGATCTTGAATATGCAGTCTGTCCGCCGCAATCCTCGTCAACGCAGAGTTATCGAGTACGACAACGCTATCAGCATTATTGATCAATCGCTTTGTCGCCAAGAGCGAATTGTACGGCTGAACTACGACGTCGGACGATTCGGGGAAGACCGAGTATGTTTGAATGAGCTTTTTTGGAAATCGGTCATTGAGCCGCTCGAGGAGGTACGAGCCGAGACCCGAGCCCGTGCCGCCCGCTATCGAGTGCAGGAGCATGAAGCCCTGCGTATCTGCGTTAGCTGCGCGTGTTCGACAACGGCGGTATGACATTCTCAACGACATCGATATTCTCCCCAGCGTTGCTATATGTGAGAAAGAGGAGACGGACTCACCTCGAGACTATCACTTCCGTCCGCTTCGCGATCAATCATCTCCATCAAGTCATCGTACACTCTCTCGCCAGCACTGTATCCCTGCGCCCAATTATTTCCTGCACCTCCTCCGTCCTTCGACACATAGATGTTCTCGGGGTTGTATAGGCTCTTGAACGGTGATGTGAGGATGTTGTTGATCACCTATGCCGCAGAGTAAGTAACAGCGTCGGCCAAACGAGGGCAGAAAGCTATAGCGAAGGGACGAGGGGCCCGACTCACTCGCGGCTCGAGATCGATCAGTAGTGCACGCGGGATATAGTGCTCGTCGTCAGCTTGGTAGAAGAAGACATCCTTCCTATCTCCCTGTCCGCCCTCGGCGGCCCAATCTTCCAATTCGCCTTGGGGTGAAATACCATGTTCGGCACAGAGCTTTTGCCAGAACTGCGGTTTTCTCCCGTTAGTTTCGATGCACCCTATCCAGCTGTTTACGATATGGAGCACGAGAGTGCGTACCTGGGCGCCGACTAAAAATATTGTCAGCTTCGGGCTCCAGCGGTCACATCGACATAGATTTAGGTGAACTCACTCTGATTACCAGCTTGACCGGCCTAATGACGAGAAAACAAGATTCATCAGCGTCACTCCCCTCTCGCCAAGACGTCGCAGCTTGTACATCTGAGGAGAAAGGAGGGGGAGCTCACCTGCAAGGAGATGATCTCGCGACCCATGGCAGATGATCACTCGTTCACTCGTCTACTCGCCCTAGTCTGTAACAACAATGTTCCGGTGATCCACCACGAACGCGGGAATGGATCTGCACGTCACCCGAGTGTCTCGCGGGCCGTAAAGTAATAATTCGCTCGTTGCGGTCTGTCGGTCACGGCTGTACTCGGATTACTGAGGTCTGTATCGTGGTAGAAGTTGTTGTAGATCTGGATCAATCAAAAGTATTTACGAGTCTCACGAAGCAGAGCAGTAGCAAAGCTAGGCAGAGAAGTCATGTTTACAACGGACATCGACGAATCTCCTTCGAAACCAGATCACGCGTCGCGACGCGTCCGGTCTTTCTCATCCTCATTTCTGATTTCTGGTTTCTCATGTTCTACTACTCGAGTGTTTCTGGCGTAGTGTGAGAGGATACATCGATGCATGACAGCTCCCCCGTTGGCGCTACAACACATTGGTCTTCTTCTGTGCATTCTGCTCGACCGCCTGGCCGCCAGATCGCTCGACGACGCTTGTCACTTCCAGTGGAAGTCAGATCATGCTCCGGGCTTCGCAGCAGCGGCGAGCTCGGCTTTGTACTCTTTCATCTTCAGGGAGTGGAGAATGAACTGCTGTGGAATCAGCAACAGTTCTGCTTACTGAATCTATCGGCTTGAGTCCAAAACCGGATTTAGTCGTGAAGTTAGACTGGGACTGGGACTTACGAAGAGGGCAATGATGCTATCACGCGAATCGACATGCAGTGCGAACGAAGATGAGGTACATCAGCCATATCAGTGACCGCAGTCGATCAGTCGTCAACAGAGCTGGACGAGAACCCACGTGAATGGTATGGACCCGAGGAGTATCATCGTCGCGTACAAGCAGAACAGCGGCGTGTCTACGCTCTTGTTATCGGGGTATAAGCCCGTATAAGTCTGCGAGCCGGTGGCGGCGACGATGAACAGCTTGAAGAACGCATTGGCGATGAGGACTGCGTATGTGATACATGCGCAGGCATATGATCATTAGTAGCACAATCTCGACCTTCACTTCAAGGTTTGTTCCGGAGAGCGATGGAAGTGGAGAATTACCGGGACTCACAGAAGAACTCGATGTCGATGAACTTGCGCTCGTCGTACAGCCCCGTAGTCCAGAATGCCTCTGGTATCATCGCGACAGCCATCAGCGAGCTCTCATGAGGAAACGACGAAAGAGATGCCCTCACGGAGAAGCTGCAAGCAGATCGGGATGCGCCAGCTACAGTCGACGACGGATATTAGCCTTGTTTCCGAGCAGATGGGCAATATGCTCAATATGAGAAGTCGTGCTTACAAAAAGTCCGCGCAACCGGCCAGGATGATGATGATCCACATTGCGACGTCAAAAGCGCATGCGAAGCTAGTGAGTCGAGCGAGTCAGCATCATAGGGCGGATGGTGACCTCAGTGACAAGCAACTTTCGCAAGCCAGCGATGAGGTATACCATCTGGAACAAGGAAGAATGGCCAGACTCACACGATGCCGCCCAGATGCTTTGGAATGTTAGTTTGGGCTACAACCAAGGTTCATCAGCACGCTGCACACCGACCGCCCGTCATATCGCAGTGCGGATTACGTCTCTACTCGTACTCACCAACAAAGCCAGCGTTGGGATCACCGTCAATCCGATCGTAGATGCCTTGATCGTTACCCAGATAATAGTCTGTATGAACATCACCGAAAACAAAGACGAGACCAGTCTAAGTCAGTGCGTGATAGGTACAAGTAGAATAGGGCGAGAGGACTAACGCATAGCCTCGTGAAAGGTCTTGACGTTCTCAATGAAGATGATTAACCAGACTATAAGTGTCTGTGATCGTCGTCGTTTAGAAAGGGATTCAGCGTCAGTCTATGTCAGATCAGGGTGATATCTCCTCATGACCAGACGGAGCAGCCAGGTACTCCGATGAGCTGTACGTGTGGCCAAGCAAGGTGAAATACATGATACAGTAGTCGTACGCACCATGATCAGTGCGCCGGCAGCGACGATAAGCCACAATCGGCAGATCTGTCCCCAGATGCGGGGGAACATGGTTGGGCCAATGAACGATGCGGCCATGATGGGCTACTGTGGCTTTGTGCCTTTGGGTTGTAGGCTCTCAGGGATATATTAGTGAGCGAACAGACAAGTAGAGTCGTGATGTGATACGATGCGATGTTTTGGAATGGCGAGGCTTCGAGGTGTGTCAGTATTCTGGGTCAGGTGAGCGACTTAGATGTTAAGGAAGGAAAGGGGGAGGGAAGAGACTAGTCGAGAGGTTGTGAGTAGATGGAGATTATGGGCTTTGGGCGTTGGGCTTGAGATGGATCGGGATGGGTGGGAGATTGGTGGACGAATACAAGATGGATCGAGATGAGACCTATATAGTCGCACAGTCCTCCCACGATACAGTGTGCCATCGCGATCACCGCGTATCAGAGATGGTGAACCTTTGATGCATGAGCGTCTCAAGACATATCAAAGGATATCAGCGTGAGTGCGTTGGTGTTAGTAAGTCAGTGCGTCAGTGGGAGGAGTGGACTGTGCCATGCTCTATCTTCGTCATTGTCAATCACACGCCTCATATCATAGAGCCTGCGCATATGACCGCCAGGACGATGAGCTGGGTCTCGACGTCGAAGACACATCATCTGGCTATACGTATCACGGTAACGGTGACACACAGCAGACTCAGTCGCGCACCATGCGCCATGCACCACCATGCACCATGCACTATGCATCGCTGACAGCATTCACAGTGTAAGCCAGAAAATGCCGCCTAACACCGATGGCGTGGCAGACGATCATCTCCATTGATACGTTTGAAATATAGTTTTTTCTGCGATTGTCTCCTCGGTGTCACACTCACCGTACTGGTACCGGAGACCTCTACCTCGTTTACTTTCACAGGTCTACTACAACACTCGTCTTGACACTCAACACTTAACAGTCACAACACCAACAACAACAGAACAGATTCATCATGGGTGAGCAGCGCTGGCTCGTCGCGCAATGTATCAATGCTGATTGTTACTTATTCTTCTACTAACGCACTAAACCACTAATTTATAATGTCGCTACTTCACACTCCGCTCTCACTCGATGTCATTGTCACGACCGACCCCACAGCACCAAAGAAAAAGGCTCAGAAGATGGCTTTGGCCGACTTCTTCGCAGACACCAGTGAGCTCCGTCCCCTTTACTCACGCTTGCACATTCAAGCAACTCGCCGGACCGCAGCGTAGCGTAGTAGAGCGACCCTCGGTCCTAGGCTGGACAGTGCAATGATTTGAGCAACGACTGATCATGAGATTTCTACAGCCTCCGGGTCATGGGCGGACGAGATGGACCTTCCTACTGCTCGTGAGTCGCCATAACGGTCCGACTATGCAAATGGAGTTATGTCGTTGACGCTCGACTATTGCAGCCGCACCCCGCGATTCCTCTGCGCCCAAGCGTGGTGAAGCGGGATACCTCGACTCGATGCCTGACCGATCTTCCCGTCCTTGTGAGCTGGCAAACCCCTTTTCGCGGAGCAACGCAGCTGACTATCGACGTATACAGCCGCCTTCCCCGGCGCTCCCCAACAGCGCGAAGAGCTCCCCCTGCCCACTGCACCACCATTCACAGCATTCATCGGTAACCTCTCCTTTGACGACGACGTGGACGAAAAAGTCCGCGAGTTCTTCGCCGACCTGCAGCCGACCAGCGTCAGGATCGTCAAGGATCCCGTGGGCAAACCCAAGGGTTTCGGCTATGCAGAGTTCCCTTCGCAGGACACGTTGAGGGAGGCTTTGGGCAGGAGCGGTTCTCAAGTCCAAGGAAGGACGATCCGTGTCAACGTCGCTGAGGCTTGTGAGTTCCTCACCTCTCCAATCCCGTAATTCAGTAAAGTAGAAGACTAGTGTTGACTTGGTAATACAGCGTCTTCACGACGGGATCTGCCATCGTCCGCAGCAGACGAAACGAACCAATGGCGTCGTACTACCCCTTTGCCCGCACGAGCCGAAGCCGCCCCTACACCTCGTCGAGGCGCATCGTTCTCTCCGGCCGAGCCTGGACCAGACAGGGATTGGGGAGCAGCTAGAGGAGCAAGGTTCACCCCCGCTCCCCCAGTCCAGGAGAGAGAAAGATCGTTCCCGCCTCGCGTCCGAGATATTGTGCCCAGTCATTCCGACGACGTGGACCAGTGGAGGAGCAACAAGCCGATGCAGGAAGCAAAGGCGGCGCCGGCGCCGGCGCCGGGACGTGATGCGCCACCGCATCAAAGACCGGCTGGACCCGCGTCGGGCCAGAGCAGTCCAAGTCTCGCTGAGACCGAGCAGACCGTGAGTCCATCTTACTGCCGCAAAGCGAATTGATGAACCGATGTGCTGATCAAACTGCGTGTAGTGGTCAAGAGGGACAAAGATCAGAGCACCGGCGCCCGCGCCAGAGCCGCAGTCGGCATCAGCCACCAACTCACCTGCTGGGGAAGAGAGGGATTGGCGATCGGCGAAAGCCACGCCTGTCGCCAGCCGTCAAGGCAGTGTCGACGGAGAGAGTGAGTGGCTTTCCAGTATCACACCCTCTGTGCAGTCCTGATTGTATCTGATTAGGCCCCCGACAAGCGCACGCCCCTCTCGAGCGCCGCAGACTGCAACTCGCGCCTCGATCCGTCCCCGCGACTCCTTCTTCCACAACGACCCCAACGGTCGGCTCAGACGACGCGCCCACGCCCACTTCCACCCGCTCAAATATTTTCGGCAGCGCTAAGCCCATTGACTCGGCTACGAAAGAGCAGGCGGCAGCTGAGAAGCTCGCTGCGCGGGATGAGGAGAGAAAGAAGGCTCGTGAGGCAGAGATCGCAAAGAGGAAAGAGGAGGATGAGAAGGCCAAGGCGTTCGCAGACGAAAGACAGGCTGCTATCAAGGCCGTTACAGATAAAGCGGCTGCTGAAGCTGGCGCAGGAGCTGGATCAAGAGGAGGACAGCAGCAATCCCGACCTCAAGGCGGGAACCAGAGACATCACAGCGGCAGCGGCCATGCTGGCCAGGAGAAGCGCGAGCGCGTGCACCCAAGTAGGAAAGCGTCGGACGGCCCTGCTGGAGCTCGCAGTCCGCCACCATCCGCAGCCGCACCCGCAGCCGGCGGCAAGGACGAGGAAGGGTTCGAGGCTGTTACCCGAGGAGGCAAGGGCGCTTCGCAGCAACAACAACAGGCGGGACCTAAGCGGGACGCATCCACTCGTCCGCAATTCTCCTTTGCGGCCGCTGCCAAAGCGGACGGTTTCGTCGAGGAGGCATCGGAGGACGACGCCAAAGACGCCAAGGACGTCAAAGACGTTACTAACGGCGTGGCCGAAGTCAAAGTTTAGTTGTATCATCGCAAATGAGAACGAGAGATAGGGTGTCAGGGCTTGTCCAAGGTGAAGAGGTCCAGAGGTCAAGACGCGCAGACAATTCGTAATCCCGCATGTCGATAATCTTGGTGATTGGTGATGGGTGATGAGTCCGGCAGATACCATTAATCGTATGATAGGAACGTCTAATGCACAGATCATGATTCGCATGTGTACTGGTCACATCTCGCCTTATTCCTATCTCGACTACTACTATAGCTACATTTCGTACTCTTCTCTCATATTTAGTCCATCCTCGACACTTGATCGATCCTCGAACATAGTCTAGGCTTTGGGCAGCTGGTCGATGGTCGTCGTGCCGGCGCCACCGGCACCGAACCACTTCTCAACGAAATCAAATCCGATTTGGTTGCTGTGAGCCATGCGCAAAAGTGAGAGTGAGATACCAGCAAGCATAGCGAGTAGACGTCAGTAGGTTTGAAAGGGATCGAGCGGTCAGTGGGAGGGAGACGATACGTCAGTCATGTAATTTGTACGATGACATTGAAAGGCCACTCACGCCTCCTCCTTCTGAGACTTCTCGGTGGCGTTCTCCAAGTCGCCTCGGATGGTGAACCCGTGGACAGCATCAGGGAAGCCTGCATCGCAGCGTCAGCAAGTGGGCAAACGAGATACAATCAGCTTCGCTCGTCTGCTTGCTACCTATGGCATCGCATTATTGGGATTTGGATGAAGAGGGCGACTCACGCTTGACGAGCAGCTTGCTGCCCAAGTTCCCTTGCAAGATGCCCTCGACCTCGTCGAGCTGTTCGTCAGACATGACGTCGTCCTCTGTACCCTTGAGTATAGCGACAGGGACAGTGGAGATGGGCTTGACGTCGTCTGGGACAGCGAACGAAGGGTGGTTGGCCACTGCCACGTCGACTCGCGCGGGGGAGTCTTCCTGGGCCAGGATGAGGGCTATGCGAGATCACAGACGACATGAGCAAATACGTTATACTGTTTGGAATGAGAAAGGAACATACCGTAGCGACCACCCCAGCAGAACCCAACCGCGGCGATCTTGTCGCTGCAAGCCAGTCGCTCAGCAAAAAGTACATCGTGGAGGTGGCGAGACAACTCACGTGGACGGGTCGGCTCTGACTGCCTTAACAAAGTCCTCTACGAGCGGCTTGGAGACTGAAGACAAAGTGAGAGACCATAAGCACGCAATTACGCTTATGGTCAATCTCGAACTAGCGAGATGGTGTGCATAGCAGATTGTTGGCAAAACTGAATCGTACTCACCAGCCTCGCGATGCTTTGCCAACCACGGGCCAAGCGCTACGCCCGCCTTTGCAGCCGAAGCAGCTTTGTCGAGGATGGAGGCTGACTGTTTCTCCGAGAGCCTTGGAGCGATATCCTACGAGGTGGATCGATGGTGTGAGGTTTTGTTGAACAATGAGACAGCGGATAATAGAACAGAATAAAGGAATCGAGAAGGAAGAGCAAGCAGTGTCAGCTGTAGATCCAATGCATGTCTTTCGATGATGTGCGCCTCGACTTACCTTGAGGTACGCAATGTCAACGGGATCACCCTGGAAGAAATCCGGCAAGAGGGCTTTCCAGCCTTTGCCCGCCCATTCATCTGCGACCTATTGATATGGGATTGAGGGAGTGCCGTAGCGTAGTCGTAACAACAGCGTTGCAGAATGGAAGAAGAGATACGGTCGAGTCAGCTCACATCTCCACCATCTCGTTCGTCATAACGCGCTGTGTGGGTATGACAGACGCAGACGTACCAGCTTGGAATTAACGAGGTCCACGCCGAAGATATCCGGAATGAGAACCACGACGTTCTGTTTCCCCCCAGCGCTTGTGGGAGGGTGCGAGTTGGACACGTAAGTCCGGAGTCCATGGAGGACTTCGAACTTTCCCAGTGGGTCGCCCTTATGGATATCTACGAGTGACGTGAGCGTGTCAGCTCGATATAGCTCATTGTCCGGGATCGCCAGGCCGCATAACAACGAGGAGGAAGGGATGAGAGATGAAAGACAACGACACTCACGGCCGGTGACGCAGCATGACGAGACGGTGGTTTGTTCTTTGCCTGACATCGTGATTCTTGATGACTGGATGTGAGTGTGATAGATAGGTTAGATGAGACGATAGTATTGTTGTATCGATACGAAGTAGTCCTAGTACAAGATCAAATGTCGATTACCCCGCACGATCAGCTCGTTTTTGACGTCATGCCGTATGCCCCTCCATATTCCATTCACCGGTGACATACCATTATCATCTACTGGAATCTGGACAGTACGAGTATACGAGTATATGCATCGTCCTTCAGTCATGTACAAGCAGTATAAAGATCTAGCTCGTATAACGCATAGCGCCGGTGACAGCGACAGCGACGGGTCACGCCCGACTTTATCCTCTGCATACAGTGATCATGCGTCGTCATGATTAGAACAGCTTCTTAACCATCCACAACGATAATACGAAAAGCAGCAACGCCCCATGCAGCTGCGACATAGCATGAGCACCGCTAGAGCTTGAGCTCGAACTCGTGCTTGCACCAGCGCTCGTAGTGGACGAAGACGTCGCGGTGGATGTCCCACTTCCACTTCCACTTCCACTCGAGCTAGAGCTAGAGCTAGAGTTGCTACTGCTCCCAGCGTCGCAGTTGCCGTAAGCGCACGAAGCGTTGGTCGTGTATGAGGGGTAGATTATGGGAGTGGTGTATGTGAAGTAGTCGAAATCTGCGGTGCATTGTTAGCACGATGTCCACACCACCGATAACATCCAAGCCTGTCTTATAGCAGACATTGGCCTCTATCCTCTTGGAACTGATTTGCTCTACCGCGAGCTCACAGCGGACTCACCGAAATACGTCTCATTGCCCGAACTAGGCCCCTCATTGACCAGCGTAAACGTATGTTGCCCAGCAGGTAAATTCCCAATGAAAGTCTTCAGCACGCCGAGCTTCTCACAGCTCTTTTCGTAGCCATCCGTAGGCACACCGCAGCCCGACCTGCCAGTATACGTGGCATAAGGGGTGCTCGAATCGTTCAAGTAGATACTATACGGTCCGTGGTCGTTGACTATATCGCCATACAGATAGATTGCTGAGCCGACAAAGTCAAACGAGAGCGAGTTGTTTGGGCCTTGCGTGTAGACCGAGGTGCCGCCGTGGAATGCGCCGTCCTCCGAGGTCCATGTGCCGTTGTAAGTGATGCCGGCCGTGTTGTCGATCGTCGCGTTGAGCACTCCTCCGCTATGACCGGCGTAGTGTAAGTGAGCGTCGGCGCAACGGTGCAATAATGAGACCAGTCGTTCGCAGGTGACTGTTTGGTTGACCTCGCAAGCAAATCATCCATGAGCGAACACAAGCACTCACCCAAAATCCACACCGAGAACGACCAAGTCAACGCCCAGCCCACTACCCTCATTAATCACAGAAAGCTCGTGCGGACCATACGTCAGCCCGTCATTGGAGTAGAGCAGCGCCCGGCCGTCGGTGACGTTTGACGTAGTGGCTGATGTCGATGAGCCGTCGAGGGACACAGTGTAGTTGGTCGACGATGGGCCTGCTGCGCCGTATATCCAGATGGAGCCGGCTAGGTGTGGTTTTGTCAGTGTTTAGTTTTCGTGCGGAAGCGCCAGTGGGTCATCATTGATGCGATGTCCACGAAGCAGATGGAGAGGAAGAGGAAGAGAAAGGAGAAGGAAGCTGGGCTCACAAGTGAAATTGAGCGAGAACGACGCCCCGACAGCCGTCGTATAATGTATCGTAGCTAGCAGAACTCTCGAGATCAGCCACGCGCATCGCAATAATCCAGCTCGTCATCTCGTCATCTCCCGAAATTCGGAATTTAGGAGACGGAGGACAGTGGTCAATGGTTAGAGTGGTAGAGGGGTAGACGGGTCAGACGGGCAGACCCACCCTCATGCCATGGCACGCCCGTAACGCTCTCGCTGGCGTTATACCAACTCGGATGAGTCGACGGATCGGGGGTGGACCAGAGCGCGTAATCCGAGTATTTGATTAGGGGGTCGAAGTCGTCTATCGTCACGTTGAGGGTTGTCATGGCGCCGACTTCTCTCCTTATTTCTTCTCCTGCTGGCTTCCTTCCCTGCTTCTTCTGAGGAAGTGGGTGGTCGTTGATAGCTCTTTCTTCTGTTGGGGTAGTCGGTAGTCTGCTCAGCGTCCAATGTCTGGGGTCGGTTACCCAAATGACAACGCTCACTATCTGATATCTAACGCGCAAAGGAGCTGTGGCGCTGCAGTGCCGATATCCCGCTAACCGGTCGATTGGGTGAACACACCTTGCTTCCAGTGCTCCCAGTGATATGCCAGAACAAGTGGGTGCTACCTAAGCTTATGAGCGAGATATAGAGCTAATCCTATATGTATCTACATTACTATATGATTGCACTGGACAGACAGCTTGCGGATGTGATGTTTACCAGCTTCTTGGCAGGGGCCAAACAGTCTATCTCGGTGCCTGGATCCGGCGTTGACAAGACGTCATCCGACTTGGACCTATACCTCCCATTATTCTCATGATAGTATACTTGTTATTGCTCTTCCAACGCAAGAGGTTGCAGAGCGCACAATACAGCGCTCTGCTCGTGAACCAATTGACGCAACGTAGCGCATCGATACATCGATACATGGCACATCTTTCTTCTTTGATATATTACGGTATTCTACTATACTTTCGTTTTCTTCGACAACCGCAATTTCCTTCTCTATCCCGCTTCTCACTTCTTGTGTTCTCTGCTCGTCACACATGTATCGTTTACTCGTCTGCAGGAGGACTGTCAGCTGGTGTTCACCATCTTGGGTGGAGTACACTCACCCTTGGAGTCGTATGAAGTGTCGATAGGACCCCTGTATAGGCGCAAGGATTTTGCATCAGTCAACGTGATTCTCCTGCTCGCTGATAACAGTGCAGCGAAGTGTCAGAATGGATAACTCACATCAAAAGCTTCACGAGCCAGAGATCAGGAGTCAGGTCGATACCCTTAGAGAATCGGACACCATCAGCATATGTCACTCTCTTCAATATGAGACTTTGCTGTCAACTCACGCTCTTACGCATCATCTCAGCTTGTTCTACCTCGAAGTTGGAGGTACAGTCGATCAGGCCTCCTACTACGGGATGGTTGTCCAGCTCTTCGAGGAATCGCTGTGCTTTCAGGTCGTTTCCAACTTGTGCGAATTCTACATTGCTCAATCAATCAGTCTGGCATCGAGTAAACGTAATTTAGCAGGAGAACGCACGGTAGGAGACTGCATCGGGGCCGTAGCGCGTTCGCTTGAGCTCTTGGTCTGTGCGAAGGATGACATTGATGATTTCGTCCTTGTTCTCGCCGGCTGGGGTACCGTCGGTGATAGCTATAGTGCCGTACACCAATTAGCTAGTGTCTTCACCTCGACTTGCTGGACCACAGCAGCGCGCCATGACAGACTACTCACCGATGATGAGGACGGGCTTCTGGAGACGGTTCTGCGTGGCCGGGCCAAGCACAAGGGGCTGGAGCACTTTCTGGTAAAGCGAGGTACCCAGAGGGGTGAGACCTATATCGCAAAACGCAACGTTTTAGCATATGCAACAGCCTGGATTCGCTGATACGGCAACGGACCTGAGAACTTGATCTTCTCGATGAGCTGCAAGGCTTCACGCTCGGTCTTGATACCATTGCCTTCAGAGCGGTCGTTCATGAAGCGGACCTGGATTCCATCGTCGTCGAACTTGGACGTCACGTAGGCGACTCGAGACATGATCCTGCGGTGGGATGATTAGCGCCGCCTATGCCTCGGCAAGAAGCTCCGTCACACACAATTTCAGGTCGTCGATGCGGTCACTGCGTAAGATGGTCAGCTAAATTTCGCGACAGCACCTTGGATGCGTTTATGTACTCACCCTCCCTCTTCGAAACGCATACTTCCGGCTGCATGATAGGGTCAGCGAGATTTGATAATTCGACGATAGTCTTCACTTACAGTCATCGCAGTACAGGATAACGTCGAACAGGGAGAGTTTGACCTGGCTTGATATCAGCATTTCCACATTACAACGCTATCTGTTTGATGCTGCCACTTACCAAATCAGCCGCGAGCTCGAGAGGCATCCTCCAGTCTTGGGAGATCTGCTGCAACACACCACTCTGGGCGACGCGCTGCGCAATGGGCTCGAGGGAACCGGGCGGATAGAAAGCCTGGATGCCTTGCTATATGATCCGAGACAGCAGAGAAAGGGGCAAGATGGGTCAGTAAGCCGATATTTGTTAGATGCGGTACGCTTGACTTACGTCCTGTACGCATTGCTGTAGCTGGGTGAGCAGGAACGAGGGGTTGGAACTGTTTCCGCCTCCGCCTCCGCCAGCGCTCGGTGCAGGGGTAGGCGCACCGTACTGCTGCTGACCCTGAGGAGCGCCGTACGATGGGGGCAGGCCGTAGGACTGTTGGCCGCCTTGTTGCTGTCCATACTGTCCTTGCTGCTGCCCGTATTGGCCTGGCTGTTGACCATATTGGCCTTGTTGGCCTTGTTGGTTCTGCTGACCATATTGACCTTGCTGCTGGCCGTACTGGCTCTGACCCTGAGGTTGCTGGCCATATTGGCCTTGCTGACCCTGTTGACCGTATTGACCTTGGGACTGCTGACCATACTGACCCTGCTGGCCGGACTGCTGGCCGTAGCTGGGAGGTGGGGGTGCACCAGCGGGAGCGCCATATTGGCTTGGTCTGATCGTATCACTTCATCAGCTCAACTGGCTCATGAATGTCGCTAACAGCGATGAGGCTCACTTGTTACCACCCGGCACAGGGGGAGCGCCAGCAGGCGCACCGTACTGCTGTTGCTGCTGAGGTTGTTGCTGCTGACCATACGGCTGAGCAGAAGGGAACGATTGCTGCTGCGACGGCGGCTGAGAAGGGGGAGCGCCGTACGAAGCTCCGCCTCCGCCCGCGCCTACACCGGCGTTGTTCTGCGTCGCAGCGAGTTTTGATGCGAGACCCATAATAGATAGATGATAAGTTGTTCTGTGGTGTGTGTGGTAGGGTGGCAAAAGGGCAAAGGGATTGATCGTCTTGTGTGATCACAACAATGGACAGTACAGTAGTATGCTTGTTTAATAGAGAGGAACGTTCCCAGCGGGTCGGTGCACAGCATTCCTTGGTACCAATTCATCCATGTCTTGGCACGGATCATTCCGAGTAAGAGGGTACACGTCATACCCACGTGAGATGAATTGCCACGTTATCAAGAGGGGTGATTTAGTTCCGCGGAATGGGAATGCTCAGCAGGTGCTCGAGACTGTCGTAGTTGTGAGAGTACCTTGGTTACTCGTTGTCCCTCAAAGGCCATCGTTTATAGATGCATGGTAGTTGATCATGAAGATGGAAGAAGGGGCTCGGCGTTGCTCTGAGAGCATCGCCGCGTATCATCGTTGGCACTGGTCAGTCGGCAATCACGTACAAGAAATGTAGATCGGCTGTCGTGCTGTATGCTATTGTAGCTATCACACCTGGCGGATGGGATAAAATGGTGTAAATATGCCCTGTTAATAACCCATCAAGTACACGCTGCTTTTGCATAATGTCCTGGCGCGCCTCTCCCTTCTTTCCATAAAGTATTACTGTACGACCCCCAATAAACATAGGAACATAGGGCAGGCAGGCAACCCTTATTTCACCGTTGTTTTCGTTCTTCACTCGTTTTACACTCCTCACCTTGCTGAGCTGCATCTTGACGTCTTGACGAACGACGAGAACGGACACGAGAACACGAGCAACGACACGGGACCCATTATAATCCATATACGCCACGACCTCCTGGCTCGTTGTCAGGCTGCTGCAGAAAAAGAGAATAGAGTGAAGAGTGAAAACAATCTGCAATCTGTTCAGCCTCGCCTGCTCGAGTCTTCAGTATAACTTTTCGTTTCGCATTGTATATCGAGATCGTCCAGCCCGGCCCCGCCATTCATTCAGTCGTTCAATCGATCAATCGCCTCCCTGTCTGTCTCATATCCACCGCGTCGGACAGCACACGCGTCTTGTCATTCGCGCGTAGCACGAAACAGAGGAAAACTCGTTAGAAACGAACACGAAAACGATACGACAAGATGAACCACCTCAACTCACATTCCTCCTCCCCTCCTCTCCCAAACCTCCATACCCTCTCCATATCCCCTACCCTCCAATCCCAATACCCGCCATCTGTACCATCATCAAACAACTACCGGTTCAACGGCGTCTTCGGCCCTCCCTCACAGCAGGTCCCACCGTCGCAGGAGTGGGGAAGTCCAACCAAACGCAATTCACGATCTGGCCTCCCAGCCGTAAGCATTTATCCTCACTGCTCTTGTTGTTGACTGGCGCGCCGCTGACTTCCTCGCAGAACTGGTACGATCCCAACGTCAATCCCAGCCCGGTTCTGCGCGAGTCTCCCAACCCTCATTCCCACTTTGACGCATTCAGACAGAGCGCCTCGTCTCCTCCTGCTCTGTCACCACCGTCGTCCACAACATCTGCACCAACAACGTCCTCTTCCAACCCTTATCACCCGTACGCACAACCAGGTTATCAACCCATCGACCACACTCCCTTCGGCGTCATGTCTGTCACTCCCTCTCCACCGCCCCATCCCTACGGGCTGAGCACCGCGTCGTCAGCGCCCAATATCTCTGGTTTCAACGCCGGCGGACTACCTCAGTATGGCTCGCAATCGCTCGCTAGCCTGAGCAGTCAGGGCAGGCCACAGCAGAATGGTTGGAGAACCGGCTATACCATGCCGAGCATCCCGAGCAGTCTCGATGACGATGTCATTCCTACCGCCATCGTCATCAAGAACATTCCCTTCGCCGTCACAAGGGAGACCTTGCTGAGTGTGATGGAATCATTGGGTGCACCTCTCCCATACGCATTCAACTACCACCACGACAGCGGCGTCTTTCGCGGATTGGCCTTTGCCAATTTCAGAGCACCAGAAGAGGCTGCAAGCGTTGTCGCAGCGCTGAACGGATATGATGTGCAAGGACGCAAATTACGGGTGGAATACAAAAAGGTGCTGCAGCCGGGAGAAAAGGATAAAATCGAGAGGGAGAAGGCGTTGAAGCGGATGAGGAGTATACAGTTTGACAAGTCTGAGCTCATGCCTCCGCCAATATCCACTATGCCCTTATCGCGAAACGTCAACAGCACGCCCAACGGTGCCGCATACTCGACTGTGTCCGATCAGAGCCCACCGCACTCGGCAGCATCGACCAATTCAGACACCCTGCCGGCAACGCTGGACATGAACGACCCTATGGTGCTGGACATCTATTCTCGAGTTTTGGTCTTCAAGGAGGACCGCATGCGGGATGAAGTAGCTTTTTCGCGCAACCTGTCGCCAACAGAACGCCGGATCGTTCATCTTGTCGCCCAAAAGCTCGGCCTTTCCAGCATAACTCGGGGCGAAAGTGACGCAAAATCCGTTGTGGTTCTTCGTGAAGCGCCATCTCGACCCACTTTGACTACTTCTTCGTCAGCCACTATCTCTTCGACTTATCTGTCGCCATATTCGTCCACTCCTCCAGATCTGTCCCCAAACCTGCGCATCAAGAAATCTATGCCTGACCTGCGCGGCTTCAACGGTCCTGTGGTAGCCCGAGATCCTTCACGCTCGCTCACTCCTCAGAGATCGTCAGGTAACCTTCGCGGCGATTTCATGGGATCACGAGACTTTGTTTCCATGGGTCATGCGCAAGGTCGACGAGCCAACGGCCATTCGATTGGTCCCGGTTCAGGCACGTTCAACCACCTGTTTGGCGCCCCTATAGGCGACATTCCACCCGTTCCCCCTCTTCCATCAGGTCTACACGCCAAGACCCCCTCGATCACAGCCAATGGCTCATCGCCTGATGGGTCAAATGGCGACTCGTTCTTTCCTTCTTCGCAATCCCAACCGCTGCGCAATCCTCGAGGGCCAGCTGGCGAGTCTCGCGGTTTTGGAGGCGCACTTCGCACCGGGGCGAGTCGTGGACCATTAGGTCTCGGTCGACGGGTTAGTGAGGAGGACGAGGAGGGCGAGGCGAGCAGTGTCGGTGGGCATTCAGCATCCGGTGTGTCCAACGGTGGCAGTGTCAGAGGCGGTGTAAGCGGTAGTATTGGCGAGACGTACCGCACCAGGGAGAGTCTGGACATCTGATCTGGGATACCGCGGATTTTTGGACTTCGGGAAACGACCCAACGTTTCATCATGTGCTTTGACGCCTCTCTGTCTTTGTTTTGGTCTTCATTTTGATCTGTCATCTTCACGACCCCTATCATACCCTTTTGACGCCGCACGCACGAGTCATGCCTAATGCCGTTTTAACGTGTTCATGCCTCACGCCTTATGCCTCATGCCTCATGTCCCATTATCATCATTTAGTATCAAGTATCTTTCGCAAGGTTAACACGGACTTGTGCCAATACGTCTACTTTCATGCCATCAATTACGCTTCATGTCTACGTCTCTACGTCTCTACGCTTATGATCAAGATTATGCAACATGGTCATTTTCCATGTCATTGTTCCGCACACGAATCGCATCAATGTTAAACATACACTACACTGTTGGGTATACAATATGACCGTAGCGCCGACTTTGTCTAGGCGATACTTTCAGCTTGGGCTATGGGCTATAGACATCATAGTTCTCGAGATGGTACAGGAACTGCGAACAACCGAGGAGAAAAGTGACGTTGATCTCGATCGTGCTGGCCGTTTTGACGTCCCACAACGTGACCCTGTGAAGGAACCAATTTGGTGAGCGTCGGGACTTGGCTACTGTACCCTATATGCGAAAGCGGAGCCGTTCATGTCCTACTGTTGCTGCGCTGTTTGCTTACGCAGCTGGCCCAGCTGACGCGCACAAGACGTGAACGACGGAAGAAGGGGACTTACGTGCTGTCACCAGAGAAATCGTATACTGTGTAAACCTGAGAGGGGTTGAGCAGCGTGCAATCCCCCGTAGTGAGGATCAACAATGGTGATTCATTGCCTTTGGCAGTGATGTCGTTCCCTAACAACGTTGCAAGCAAGTACGTAGCGCAGTCAGCATTAGGTGCGAAGTGAGAGACAAAGTTCCGTTAGCGGGATAAGCACAGTGGAAGCAAAGAGCCAGCCTGTCCCTTGACGTTCATACTGTGTGCGCGTAGACACGGAACGAGCGAGCGAGGAAAAAATAAGACAGAACGAAGATGACCCACACAACGTGTCAACGTCCGACAAATCTTCTCTGGCCGCCGTGAGTCCCGTGAGGAATGTCAGACCCCAATAAGCACCCCAGTTGTTGAAGTCGGCGTCCGTAGTGGTCAGAGCGCCAGAGGCGAGAGACTCATCTCCGACTTTACTGATAGCCTGGTCCAGCGCGCCGCCCCACCTGCGCGCGCGAACGCAGAGATCATCGTCAGCGAAAGTACTGTATACCGGGCACACCGACGTTGACGCAGACACCGACACCGACACCGACGCACAAACACAAATATAGCCACGACCAGAGATATGTACCAAAAATCGACAGGTCGATGGGTGACTCACCACGAGGTCCCAGTGTTATCGTTCCCGTCTCTGGCGCCGTCGCCGTACGCGACTTTAGTCGTGTGCTTCTTCAGGTCCCGATCGTACGTCACGACTTTGACTGTCGAGGCTGCGGAGAGAGAACCTTTGGATACGGTGATTTGGTCCGACATCCAGGCGGGATTGCACTTTGCGTACCCGCACGCCGCGGCAAGCTACAGTACGCCACACCCCTTGTCAGCTTACTTGTGCCCTCCGCCCGCTATTATTGTTGCTAAAGAAGGACATACAAACCAGTCGGCGCCAGTATAATCCTTGAGCTGCGAACAGAGCGGCTGGCCTTCATCGCCGAACAAAGGCCCACTACCCCCACTCCTCCTCTCGAGCGCGCCATCAGCACCGCCGACGGAGGGCGCGGCGCCGTTCTCAGAGGGAGCGGGCGCAGCTAAAGTCCAGAAGCAGAAATTTAGCCTGACTCCTCAGGCTCGCTGACAGGAATTCAAGGGTTACGCGACGCTTACCTAGAGAAGGAAGGAGGGTAGCGAACGTGGCGGCTGCGCCATGCATGATTAGACTGAAGGCTTTCATCTTGCTTCGGTCCCTCAGTGCTTGCTTGCTGATGGACTTTCAATGCTATACACAGGACTTGGCTCGAATCCAGTCCGAGTCACTATGATCAGGTACAGAAAGAGACTACGGACGAGGAACAGGCGAGTTGGCATCTTATATATACGCAGGGTATATCGGGCTCGGACGACCCCGTTCCTTGGCTGTGTCACTGTTGATCCACAGGTGGAAGCGCCCCTCCGTTGCTCCAAGGAAGGTCGTCGTCACCCTTGTGATCCGGTTCAAAGGATAGCCTGCGCTGCGACACCTCACCGATCCGTGTTGTGCGACATACAAGGGATCCGTTGCGCATTGCGGGTTTCGGAAAACGACCCAACGTTTCGAGATCTGCTTTGATGCCTCTCAGTCTTTGTTTTAGTCTCCATTTTGATCTGTTATCTTTACGACTATGACCCCTATCATATCCCTTTGACTCCACACGCACGCGCACGAGTCATGCCTGCGAGTAACGCCCGTTTCAACGTGCTATGCCTTATGCCTCATGTCCCAACATCAACAGCCAAGTATCTACTTTCATGTCATAACCACACTTACGCTTCATATATACGTCTCTAAGCTTATGGTTAAAATTATACTCAAGCAATATGACCATCGTCATCGCTTCTTCTGCCTTTTGTGACAGTGCCGAAGTACAGCTGGCAACGAGCGGACATGCTGTACACTGACCACTGTTCCTAATCGGCGAGCAAAGTGAATGAATTGTCACAGTGCAGTGTGCCACTGTGGCGGGGGAGTCACACAGTGACACGCAACGGTCGGAACGAAAGATGAAGGACGGCTAGAGTGTGAGTTTTTACAAGACTGGTGGCAACGACGCGTCGTTACAGTGCACAGCTTCGAGATGACATTCGAGTACGTACTTGAGTACGACGAGTACTGTATCATCAAGGTCAAGAGCTTGGGTGTTGGGTATGCGGTGAAATATATGCTGTACTCCTACTCATTCGACCGAGAACTAGGTGTAGCGATAGTACAAAGCTTTCCCGAGCCTTACTACACGGGCTTACGGCTTACGGGGTATAGACCTGGTAGCCATCGAGATGGTAGAGGTAGTCGGTGACGGTGAAGAGCATCGCTACGTCGATAGTGACCGTCTTGACCGTCAACACGTCCCAGAGGACGACCCTGCGAAACAAAGCGACGCGGCGGTCGTCAGTTCGACATTTACGTGTACATCTTGATTCCCAATTAGCGGTCGGCGAGCCGCAAGCTGCGAGCCGCGAAGCATCGGCTTGGAAGCCCCGCGGATATATTACGCGTTCAAGGCAGAGAAGGCGGCGACGGGGAACAAGGGGGACGACGAGAAATGGGAGACGAGACGGGGCAGAATGAAGACAGAACGGAAAGACGGCTCACGTGCTGGTATCGGCAAAGTCGTACACCGTGTACATTTGCGAAGCGACGAGGCCCGTGACCGAGCTGTCGCAGTCCGCCGAGGTACGGATGAGTACGGGCGATTTATTGGCGTTCAGCGCGATATCATTCCCTGTGCGCACGCAGTGGCAGATCAGCATCAGCATCAACATCGGTCGTCGTTGTATGCAGCCCCGTGCTCAGTCTCACTCTCTCCCTGCGACAGACGTGTGTAGGTCTGTTGAGGAGAGAGATGAAGAAGACGGCCAAGACTTACACAGCGTCCCGGCATCCGCTATCTCTTCCCTCCAAGCCGTGACGCCCGTGAGGATCTCCAGCCCGTATAACCCGCCCATCTCATTGAAGGTTGTGTTGTCAGTAATCAGAGTGCCCTTGTCGATCCATCCATTGTCGACTTTACTGATTGCTTGGTCCAGCGCGCCGCCCCACCTGCGTGGCAGCCCCAGGGTCAGTACCTAGCCAGCTTACTATCCTTTCGAATCCGTGTCTGACACTGGTCGACTGCCAGACACGGACACAGCATGAGACGCCGCTGGCGTATACTGTATGCTGTATACACAGTTTACAGTACACAGTATACAGCACTGTAGTAAAACACGAGACTCACCACGACGTGCCCACATCATCCGCCCCGTCCGTCACCGCATCACCATACGCGACTCCGGTAGTATGCTTCTTGAATTTCCCTTTCTTGTCATTCCACGTGTACGTTACCACATCGACTTTCGACGCCGCAGCGAGAGACCCCTTGGTGACCTTGAAGCTGTTCGCCATCCAGTCGGGATTGCACTTGGCAAGCCCGCATGCCGAAGCGAGCTGTGCCGGGGAGCATCGTCATTGTCAGTCAGCTCATGCTGCCCTCCACGCTCGACATTACGGTACATGGTACACGGTACAAGAAAGTGGGAAGGAGAAGCAGACGTACTATCCAGTCGGCACCTGTATAGTCACTGATTTGCGAACAGAGCGGTGCGCCCTCATCGCCAAACAAGGGCCCACTGCTCCCGCTCCTCTCAACGAGAGCGCCGGCCCCCGCAGAGGGCGCGGGCGCAGGCGCAGGTGCAGCTAAAATGGACGTGGACACCTTAGCTTCGTTCTCGTTCTGCACTCCTGCACGATGGATATAGCGAAGACCTTGGAGGTGGAGATGGAGATGGAGACGGAAGGGGAGTGGCGCTCACCTAGGATGAGGGGGAAAGTGGCAGCGAGCGCGGCGAGTGCTGCGCCACTGATCATTGCACTACTGTAACGGCTCTCATCTTGCTACTTCACTGCTTCGCTGCTTGATTGCGAATTCGATTATGATACTATGTTCAGTACAGTATATGCAGCTCAAATCCAGTTCTGAGCGCAGGATAAGCTAACACTGAAGAGACTACGGACCAAGGACAAGGAACAAGGAACAACGAGGACCGACGTCCTATATATACATATATGTCAAGTAGACAACCTCACTCTGTCGCTCCCTTGGTCCCATCCCCCATCGCATTGTTTCATTGCTGGCGTCGCATGTTATCGAGTCAGACGGGCCATCTCACAATGGATCCCTAACCCCTTTGAGGAACTGAGGTACAAGTCTCAAAGGACAGTGTCACCTGCGACAGGCATATGTCCCAGTCCTGCTCCATTCCTCCACTCCTTAATTCCTTAGATAGTAGAGTGCAGCTCGGTCATGATACCGCCAAGCCATATTGGAGACAGTGGCTTGAGCCGTAACGCGACGCACCACTAGTCCCTGCTGATATCATCAAGGGAGTGCAGCCGTCTCGGACCGCAAAGACATGGAGCAGAGCTACAGCGTTCACAGCAAAGGAGAGTAAGTTGTTCATCGTCTCAGACGCAGTTCTACAGGTGACAAGTGCATATACAAGTACTACTTCTTCGTTATTTACATCCATCAAACACTGATCAAGCCAACGTCCGGTCATCACCCTTACATAGCAGTAGTGCTATCGACCTGGCAGAACAATGCGTCAGCTTGGAGCTCAGATCAGCGACCACATGTGCGAACTTACTTCGATAGTGGGGACGATACTAGCGATGAACTTCAAGAACTGTGATTTGCGGTCAGCTTCGGCAAGACACCGCATCTTGAAACTGCACTCACAATAACAAGGTAGAAGTCTACCTGGACGCCTGATTCAGGAACCTCCTCGCCATCTTGCTTCACTTCTTTCGCAGCAGAACTACTGCTGTTGCTCGCACCACCGGTGACTTTCCTCACCATCCCGCCCAGACCCCACTTCTTCTTGCTACCGGTCTTACTGTTCTCCGTGACGATTTCTTGACCCGCTCCCTGACCACTTCCTTGGTTTTGAGCAGCTTCCATCCGGTCAATGAACTTCTTCATCACACTTGCATGCTTGCATGGGTGGACTGATGCAAGCTGTTGACCCGAGTGAGGGAAGACTTCCATCGTCATGGTCTTGAAAGCGTGATCGGCGGGGACGTCTTGGAAAACTTGAGCAGGAGTAAGGGGCGCTTTGCCCTACAGTAGCGAAAATGTCAGATAAAGGTTGTCTGATCATGGCCGAGAAGGATGCTCACCTCGTCATAGCCGAAGAGCCAGAATCGCGGGGTTTGATAATGCTTATCGTAGCTGATATAACAGTCGTATGTCCGGACTTGGAGCAGATTCTGTGCCGCCGTCGAATTGATTGCCGCCCTGATCTGCCATCAGCCCTAGCCCATGCGTCGCTTAGCGATGATCACTCACTCGCTGGGATGAACGATCTTGACCGCTGCGTCATCTTCCGCCTCTTCTAAGCCCGCAGCCTCATCATCCATGTCAGGTATATCGTCCATATCAGGGATCTCTTCCACCTCTAAAGGCTCTTCCTGATTGAGGTTCAATGCGGCAAAATCCGCCGTTGGCGGCTTTGATGCGGACGTGGGCGGTGAGTCGGAGATGTCTGGGATCTCGTCCATAGTAGTTGGGTGCGCTTGAGCCGCTGTATGTGCGTGACTTTAGCTCAATATCCGCTATAGGAAAGACATGTTGCGACTTACGCCGGCCGATATGCGTTGTCACCCATTCATCATCATTGCCTGGTCTCGGTTTACCGTCGGGTCCAAGTGCTTCCTCCGCCTACATGACGTGTATAAGACACTGCTCGAGATAAGTGTGGAAAGGTAGGGACATACCTCATCCATGAAACTCATCAGTTTCTCGGCATCCTCATCGGCGTCGGTATAGTTGACAGCAGTCGCTCGACGCAGGCAGGGCACTGAGAAACGGCAGAAGCGTTATAATCATTCTGATCACTGGCGTTCTGCACGGGGTGACATGCACCGCTCACCATTGCGAGTGATGAGATACTGCTGGTCTGCCGGAAGAAAGTCGCGAGTCCGAGATGAATCTCCCCCGGCCCTAAACGAAAGTCAGGTTGAGCGAAGTTGACGCAGAAGATCGATCTAGCATGACGCAGTAGGTACTCACCATTGCCAGACAGGGAACTTGAAAGTTAGGAAATCACCAGCAGCGACGAACTCCTCTATAGTGAATCAAGCGTCTAGCTTTAGCTAGCGGTCCGAGCGTAAGGAAGGACGCTGCGCAACAGCGTGCTTCCCCCGAGCTATCGGAGAGGTTCGAGAGACGTGCGAAGACGTACCAGGTGTGATTCGACCGTGCTCCTTGAATTTGCTCTCCTTGAGCACCTGTGCGATGTATCAGCACTATGCAATATGGAGGTGAGAGGGTGCAAGAGGTAGGGCGACGTTGGGTGGCAACGACTTACGGGAGAGAGGTAATCCCTCACTGCCCAATATTGGCTCTGTAGAACACTCGTCAGCAATCTTCCACTGTAGAGTTGGGCCAAGCTGACCTGGATAGCTAGGAGTGAGCTGTTCATGCTATCTAGTCCGACTAGTACGATATGAGGATCGACAGAAGAGAGGGGAAGGAGGAGAATCGATCAATTAGATCCTCATTATTGGTGTTATCACCGCATCAACACGCGTTATACCGATACAGTACCAGCATCATAGTGATTGGTGCCCCGCAATACCAATGTTACTCGTAATGAGCTTTTGATCCCGTGGGCTGCAATCGGCAAACTCGCCGCATGCTGATGCTGATAGCGATAGTCGACAGACAAGATTTGTGTATGAGTTACTGTATGTTCCAAAGCTATTTCATTCCGTCCTTCGTATATCCCTCGACCGCTGTTCGCTTTGTGCATAGACCTAGACTTCTGCCTGCTATCTCGGGAACCAGAAACAACTCTTCATCGGACATTCAGCCAAACACCATTTTATCCCACACTTATAGTATAATTCACAGTACAGCCTCCTACTTCCATTCAGTAGCTCAGTCACAAGACCAACGACAACAACAACAACAGCGACTCAAAGTCCAGCTGCTCAGATCATATCATCACACATCAACATATCGAGTATCCTAAAACATTCTCACTTGCATCCCGATAAGCACCATCCATTATCCAATATAAATTCTGAAGCATGACGGAAGAAGAGCTGCCCCCGTCCAAGTTGGGCACCAAGGAGCATTGGGATATGGTGTACGAGTATGTGTCTTCCTCGCTGCACTCAAATTCTGCCTCATAGCTTATATGTGGCATGCAGGAGAGAGAACAGAGTGTTCGATGTGAGTATCGCCATAGTGGCATTCTATTCATGCTGACCCGTACGCAGGACGTCGGCGACGAAGGCGAAGTCTGGTAAGTTGCCGACTCCCTATTGGTAATGCTTTACTCATGTTGTATTACAGGTTTGGCGAATCAAGCGTCAGCAAGATGCGCAAGTGGGCGCAGAAGCATCTTCCTGCGTCTCCAGAACCGCTACGAGTGCTCGAATGCGGCTCCGGAAACGGCACATTACTCTTATCATTCCTCACCTCTCCGGCATCAGCGGAACCACAACCATTCCATCTGACCGGCATCGATTATTCCGAGGGAGCCGTCTCTCTAGGCCGAAGCATCGAGAAATCGCGGAGAGAAGCCATCGAGGAAGAGCTGGACGAGGATGAGGAACTACTGAATCCGTGCGAGGTGGAATGGAGGGTTGCGGATTTACTGCGACACGATTTCGGGGGAGAGTCATGGGACTTGGTCATGGACAAAGGGACTTATGACGCACTGTGCCTCTCCAATGAGGTGGTAGAGGAGGATCAGGATAGGAGATTACCGAGTCACGTCTATCCTGAGAGAACAGCCAGACTCGTCAAGCCCGGCGGGTACTTTTTGATCACCAGCTGTAATTTCACCGAGGAGGAGATCAAGCGCAAGTACACAAAGGATGGGCTGGGTGAGTCTTCTCATTCCCACATGACCGCATCAGGACAATTGACTGACGGTCTGCCTGTAACAGGTTTAGTCTATCAGTGAGTCTGTGCACAACGTGACATCGGGATACACACTCTTATGTCATTCTTGCAACACGCTGACTTGCTTGCCATTACTTGTGTCGTCAGCTCGAGCGTTCCTCACCCGTCCTTCGCATTCGGCGGCAAAACAGGCACGACAGTCTGCACTGTCGCCTTTCGCAAGATTGCAACAGATCATTCGATCACCGTGACCTCAAAGGTGGATACGAAAGGGCATGTAAGCGATGCCAGCGCAAGTGCAAATGGGCAGGGCGAAAAGGCAAATGGCTCTGGGGACGGGGCGAAGGATTTATACCTGTGCATTGACGTGAGTGGACAAGGTCCCTCCTCATGACAGCCATGATGACATGCATAAAAATGTAACCGTATCTAATATGTCGACTTCGATGATAGGGTGGCGGAACCAAAACGGACGTCGCCATCGCGTCCGCCAAAGAGGATATCATCGCTAGAGTAGTAGGACGGACTGGGAACATGGCCGAGGTACGTTATTGCTGTTCTACGAGTCTGATCGCAAGCTGAACATTTGACCAGGTCGGCTTACGGTCGTCTTATGACACGTGAGTGCCTTGTCGTGGAACCTTGCGTTTACTGATGATCGTACGCAGAATCACCAATACTGTCCTTGAGGCCATTGCTCTAATTCCCGACCAATATCTGGCATCTCGGCGACTCAGTCTTGTGAACGGCGATGTTGCTACAAAATGCCCCGTTCGTTTTGCCGATATCTGGGTTGGAGTAAGTCGTCAACACCGCGTCTCTTGCAACCTCGCCTGTATGAGTCGAGCGGAGCTAACCAATGTGGCTATATAACAGTTATCCGGCTGTGATACTCCGCTGGACCAGGAACGAATGAGCGCGCTTCTGTCGCCTTTCTTGTGAGTGACTCCCCCTGTTCCATCTATGGTATCAGTGTATTGATAGATCAAGCAGCTCTAAATCCCATATACCGATATTGAACGACTCGCATCTCCTGGGCGGAGCTTTGCTCACCCACAACTGCCCTTGGGGGATAGCCGTGATAGCTGGAACCGGATCGGTGGTGGTGGCTCTTGAAGTCACGAAGAATGGCGAGGTGATTCAGACCGGTCGAAGAGGTGGGATGGGATATCTCCTGGGTGATGAGGGATCCGGTAAGTTCCGTTCCGTCTTCGCCATTCATGTGATTGTTGAAGCTGAAAAGGATGGTTGATGCAGCGTACGACCTTGGCAAGTGGGCAATCAGACATGCTATAGACGACTACGATTCTGGCGTCGAGGTCGAGGGCGGACTAGCAGCGCGCATCCGCGATCACTTCGGCGTCAACGAAACGAGTGAGATCATGGCGCGAGTGGTGAGCTTTTTCCCCATCTGATCTGACGCTTGAGTTACTGAACGACATTGGCGGTCTTTCAGTACGATTTCAATCCCTCCCTTCCCCTGTCGGACGCGATCAATGAGCGGAAATTGCGCATCTCCTCTCTATCCCGACTAGTCCTCGATACGTATATGCTGTCTCCCCGCGATCCACTATCTGAACGTGCGGTGCGCGACTCGACGCGCGGTCTCGCTCTTTCCGTGTCTTCCCTCGTGAAACAAACGACGAAATCATCAATAACACCAGGCTCAGGGCCCACAAAAGTGTTGAGTCAAGGGGCACTGATGATGGGCGGAGGCGTGATTCGTCAGCCTGCGTACAAGGAGGTATTCCTCGACGAACTTGCGCTGCTTGGAGTCAGGTTCGGTGCGGAAGTAGTGGTGGAGGACGTCGCGGGACAAGGGGTGTTGGGGTTGGTTAATAAGAATCGGGTATGACATTGGAATTGATCAGGAGTCAAGGACAGGGACAATGTGTGCGTTCATATCTTCATCTTCTAGCTGGACAATTCTTTTGTGTATGTGGACGATCAAGGGGTTCCTACTAGAGCTATAGTGTGTACTAGTTTTACATCTACAGCGTGACGAGCAAAAGCACTATTATGAGCTATGCAAGGATGCAAGGATGCATCAGTGAGATACACGACACTGTTTATTTGGTTCCATGATAATACGTGACATGACCGCCACACTTCGGTAATAGCGGGAATGTCGACTACTCCCATTGGAATCAGCCATCAGCCATCACCCCGTCATGGACATCAGGGTGTACGTAAAATGGAAAAGGGGGGTCTGTGCTCGCGCCTGTTTTTCCAACTTGCTCTAGCGAGGTAAACAAACAGATGGGTTGTATCGACTTTCACTGTACATCTCTTTGCCATAACATAACACCGCTTTCATTCTTCTTCTACTAATCACTTCGACAACGGCCTTCAGACACTGGCCAACTCCGACACGACGCATACGGTCCAACAACGGCGATAACACACCGACTACGCCGCCGCCGCCGCCGACACCGACACCGATGGACTCTGCACGTTGAGTGATAAATAAGGCTTGTTTGTTTCTTGCCACTACGTAGATTGATCGTATGTCACCCTCTCCTCTCTTTCTCTATGACCACATACATATCCATCTGGCGACTGACTGACATGCTGACATCTGTTGCATGATTGCTCAGACCGCTCACGATGTCTGCCCCCTCGCCGTCCGCGCACGCCTCCTCACCTTCTGCTCGACTACGCCTCCATCATCCGCCTACCACAGCGTCCAACGCCGCTCGGAACTCGATCATCTCATCTTCGGCAAAAGGATGGTCCCCACTCCAAATTAACAAGCGCGACTCGCTCACTTCGCCTATGAAGTCACCGCTCTCACCTAATCCTGATGGCAGTACCTCACCCTCGAAGCTTGGTGCAAGCGGTGGACTGGGCGACGCTTTGTCTCCTCGCAGATCAAGCAATTCCTTCAAACACGTCACCAAGAACAGTCTCGTCTCCAACTCTCCCTTCAAGAGCCCTACTACCACCCAAGGAGCTCAAGCGGCCGGTCTCACCCTCGACTCCACCACCGACCAGATCGTCCATGAACGTCGATCCGCAACGAGGTCACTGGGCGAGACTCCCCCTTCTGCGAGAGGCGCCTCGGCGACTTCTAAGGCTGCCATTGGATTGGGCATTACCGCTGTCAAGCCTCGTGTCACTAGTCGATCGGCTAGCGGAAGCAAGTCTGCCGTCTCTGGACAACGTCGCGTTTCCAACGAACGAGGCAAAGTCGCTTTCCCTGCCACTTCGACAGAGCGCAAAACATCCAACGGTTCAACCGAGAGGAAAGTTTCGGGAAGTAAGGAGAACGAGTCGCCTGATGTCAGATGGGGCAAGCGAGCGCCTAGGAGTAGTATGGGTTTGAAGGGATTGGCTCAAGGCAATTTGGTCAGCAGATCGCCATTCAAGGGAACACCTTCAGGCAGCGGTCTCTCGGCTACAGCTAGCACGCGCGACAACGAAAGTCCCACAGCTGCGGGACCAAGCCCCAAGACCATCCCAGTCGAGCGAGACGATGTCTTCTCTTCCCCTTCACCACGACGCGTGTCAGGTGGCAAGCAAGGTCAGCGTCGTCCTTCGCCCAGCCAAGCTCTTGGCGCTAGGACCAGCCACTCGCCGACTCCTTCACCTCCCCGAGCCCAACCGCTCTCGGTACCTGCAGTCTCGGCCGGTCCGTCTCCCCTCAGTAAATCCCTTTCAATCACCATTCCGGACCTGACGCCGACTCCTACTCCCCAAAAATCGTCGATGACCCCATCTCGTCGACTTCGAGGACCACGCGAATTGGCAGCAGGCTGCGAGAGCCCTACGCGGAAGACGGTCACTTTCCAGAGTGTACCTGATGTCAAGGAGTTCGAGGCCCTCAGCGCGGAGCCTTCTGCCGATGGTAGCTTTGAGGTCAACGATGTAGATGAATGGGTCGACGATCGTATGATCAGAGACGACAGTCTTGAAGACCTCCTCGCGGAGAGGATGGACGAGGCGTTGGTGATCAGTCGAAGGCAGAATCAGGCCTCACCTTTGATGAGTGAAGAAAATGCCTCTTCTACTCCCCTTGATTCGACGACCGACGCCTTTCTCAACACACTGGTGGAAGAAGGTCTCTTCTCACCGCCATCGATGGACACTCCGGCATTCGAAGATCAAGCAGATTTCGAGCTTCCTCTTGAGCCTCTTGACGGTGAAGGGGACAGACCATTCCTCTCCACCCCAAGTCTCGGTGACTCGGTCCACGTTACGCCTATCCTCGCCAGCGATGTTTTCGGCCAAAATGACTCGGCCGGAATACCATATGGCCGTACCCACCATGCTGAGAGAGCAGCACTCGCTCATTCCCTGCCTCCGCTTGCCGACGTCTCGCCTATCGAACAGCCAGACTTCCCACACAATGTCGAGCACAGCATGCTCATGAACGGTAATGTCGCCCAACCAGCTATTACGTCGCCCTACCAAAAAGGGCAATACGACTACAACGATCCTTGGGCCTCGACCACCACCGGTTCTGCTGCCCCGGCATCCGCTCATGTAGCGCATCAGTCTGGGCCCATGCCAGACCCATTTATCACTATCCAAACCGCCACGAAAACTCTGCTCCCATCAACACGCGATGAGAAGCGGGATGAAGGCGGCGTACCTCTCGGCCGAACAGGTCATGCGGAACGTATTCAGACGGCAAGAATGCTAGCGACTCAATCTCTCGGTCTCGGAATGCCGGGCATGCCTCGCAGTCCCGCAATCAATAAAGGTCTCACTAAAGCTTCAAGCTATGATGAGTATTACGGTAACGACGAAGAGGAACCACAGATGAGCGAAGAGGAGGAAGCAATGCTCTTCGATGCTAGTATGGAGATGCAGGATGAAGCGCCCCTCATGTCGAGGATAGCCAGCGACGAATCGACCACACCTAGGAGATTGCCCAAGCCCCCTGCGCCGGCACCGGCAGCTCTGGGTGTTCCCAGTCCAGTCACTAGCCCTAGTAAGGCCAATGACAACAACGCGATGCTCACGGAAAAGCGAGTAAGTGCAGCTGAGTCGCGATCCCAGATTTACAAAGCTGATATCAAAACACCTCAGTCGAGCAAGTTCGAGCTTCCTGGCTTCTCTCTGCCTTCAATAGGCTTCACGTCGCCTTTCTTCAATTCTAATGCCGAGACTCTTCAACAGCCACCTTCCATTGATGATCACCTCGACGCTTTCACACAAGATCAGCCCTCAATTGACGGGCACAGTGTCAGCTCGGCTGAGGCGGATCGTCCTCTCACTCCGCCACCTTTCATGAGGGATCCCGTGGAGAGCAACGAGGAGAGCCCTCACCGATTGCCTGACTTTAACTTTGGCGGCATGTCACTTCGAAACGAGCAGGATTCGATAGTTGCAGCTACCAAGGAGTCCAGCCCGGTCCTACTCGCCCCGGAGATCAAAGCTCCAGCATCAGACGCTGAAGCGAGGACACCTCTCAAGCGGGACGAAAGCGACAGCAAGTTGACCCAGTCTACATCTGCTCATTCCATTCGGTCCGACTTTGGCGCTTCATCTGTTGCCACCGCCAATGGCATAGTGCAGGATTCCACCACGACAAAGGTTCGCCAGCGTATCTCCCGCGAGATGATTCGCGAGACTATCCAGCAGCGAATCGCGGAAGGTAGTCTGAGTCGAAGGCCTGCAGCAGCATTGGACGATTTGGACCTCACTCCTCCCGAACTCTCCGCATCCACTATGGCGCGCCAGTCAAAGGTCGATCTGGAGAGGGAGAAGGACCTGCCACCTCCACCTATCGAGTCGCCGGCAAAGGTACAACCTTCTGATCGTGATTCGGCCCCTCGTATGGGCCGAGCTCACACGACCGACACCTCTCCAACAGCTACTCGACCTCAGCTTCGGCCCAGGAGTCAGACTCAATCTGCCCACGAGGTCTTGAAGCAGAACGAACGAGATGGAATCATTGACGAACCTCGATCTGCATTGGACAGGCTGGCTATGGCTATGCCTGAAGATGTGGGCAGGAACAGGGATGTCAGTGGAAGTATAGCTGCGGAACTACCAGCTCTGCCTGTTACGGCTTTTGCGCCCATCAGTATCCTCCGTAATTCAAACGCCACCTCTAGCGCCAGCACATCCACACAGGGCAGTGGCGACACTTTGCTGCCTCCCGCCAACGTTGGACCGTCCGTCAATCGCTCTCGATCTCCTTCACCGACTGGCGGTATGCGGGAAAGAGAACAAGCCATCAACGCTCGAAGAAAGGAGAAGGAGAGGCAGGCAAGTGGTATCAGCACGGGATCAAGGAGGAGTAGAAGAAGTTTGAGCACCGGTGATGTTGGCGATGAGGCACAAGCTGTTAGTGTTCCTCGTCAGCGTGATATGGGTAATACTGATGTCTGCCTTTTCTTCTCCATAGGCGAAGTCGTTCAGACATTCTGCCCTGGGTAATTCTAGGCTGACACTGGGTATCGACGACGATGAGCGGTCTATCCTCGAGGCATTCAGGGAAGAGACTAATAACATTGGCTCGAACGTAAGTCTCTTTTCCTCGGCTTCAACAGGTATTGTCTCTTAACTAATATCTGGTCGTTATGATGTCTGCAGCGGGGTTACAAAGTCCGCGAGCGTCGAGTTGTCCGAGCCTCTTACGACGACAAGGTCGGACACAGCAAACGCGGGGGCGACATCGATTCTGGAAAAGCCTGGAAGTCCCTCCGAAGACCGTCTGATCTGCACGAACACGCTGCTGAGATCAGGGCGATGAAAGCTAGAGAAGCAGAGTCTGGTAAAACGTCAGGAAACATCTTCGTCAAGGGTGAGCTAGAGTGTCAACTCGCATCTATTGAAATCATAGCTGATGGGTTCTTTCACAGTCCTAGGTATCGAGAACCTTCAATTGCCGGTTCCTGATCAGCAGACATTCTTCTGTATCACTCTCGATAACAGTATCGACTATATCCGTACCCCTTACAGCGTGTTGTCAGATGGAGCAAAGGTCAACCAGGAATTTTCTTTGTAAGTATTTCATTCCCTCCCTCATCATGAATCTATATCTGACGGTGATGCAGAGTCGAGCATCCCAACTTCGAGTTTTCTCTCAGCTTGGATATCCGACGGGACCCGCACATCCTCAAGCTATTACATGAGAAATCCAATCCCGCCATTCAACGCCCTATGACTCCCGCCTCGCCTCACAAGCCGGGCCACGGCTTCCGCTCCCTCTTCGCCTCTCCTCGTAAACCGAAACCAGGCCGTGACGCTCGTTCTACCACCCCTCTACCGTCAGCCACAGGCTCAAGTTCAGCGAAAGACAGTATAATCCAGTACCTCGCTTCGCCTGGCGAATCGACGATCGCAAAGACCCACGTGGCCTTTAAGCCTATTGCGCGGAACTGCGAGGCGCGAGTGCTTGAGATCAGGTATCCTATGTTCGCGATGTTCAAGGGCGATGCTGGTGCCGCTGCTTCCTCGGCAGCGAGCGCGACGAGCGGTTCTCAACCACGAAAGCAGATCGCCAAGATCACTTTGCAGGTCTTCCGTCTGCCGCCTATACCGGGTCTCAAGCCTGAAGAACTGCCTCAGTGCATCGACGAGTGCCTACGAGGCATGAGGCATCATGCTTGGCACGAGCACGAGTATCACGAGGGCGTATTGACTCAGGAAGGGGGTGATTGTACCGTGAGTCGAGCCTAATACCATGTGGCTCTATACTGACGACATTCATTATACTTGTTTCACTCGCGCAGCACCCCAAACGACGGCTATTCAAGCTGATCGGCGGCAACCTCGTCGCCATCAACGAAGTGACCAAGAAGGAAGTGACCAAGATCGACCTGCGCAAAGCGGAATCTGTCATCGACCTCAACGCAGCTACGGACCCGGGCACGCCCAAATCCAGGATGACGATGCGTCCGCGAAACTCCGATGAGGGGCTGAGCGTGCGGCCGCGAAGCTTCGCGCTGGAATTCAACGACGAGGAGCGGATTACCTTTAGCGCTGATAGCGATGCGGCAAAGGAGGCTTGGTGAGTCGTGCTCTCCCCTGTGCCCAGTCTATTATTCTGTCATCACACTTCGTTTTACATGTAGATGTGATAAAAGCTAGAGCGTATGCTGATACTTCGTGTCAATAGGATCTTAACTCTCAATGACCTCATAGGCAAGATCCCCTCCAACCCGCTCTGGGCAGAACTGCTAGTAGCGAGACAGAGGGAACGACAAGCACGTCGTACGGTCTCAAGTTCAAGTTTGGCCAAGGAGGCCAAAAGACATGCGTCGGGAATCAGCGTCGTCGGAGAAGGGAAGAGCAGGCCGCTGTCTATGCCTATGGGCGGGATGAAGACGCGCTAGACTGGCGGGTCTGGGTAGTGAGACTGGACCGACGATGAAGACCTGAAACGCGATACCCGATCTTAGATATCTGGTGATTTGGTGATTGATACCTTGTATATAAACTTTCTTCCTCTTCCTCTTCCTCTTCGCCGAGCTCAATGCCGGAATGGACAATAAATCACGAGTACGCTCGGACGATATCGACAACGACGATTATCTCTCTTTTCTCTTTGGTGTTTCATACATGCTTTTTACACTTTGTTTTCGATCCTTACTCAATGGTTGTGTATAGTTGTTTCTGTTCGAACATCTTTCGTATCATAGTATCTTAGTATCACAGTCTCGTATGCGATATGGTCTGCTTGCTCGAATTGATGTCGAACACTGCTGCTGGTGTGGATTGTGCTCTGCATTGTGGGGAAAGTCTAGTGGACGAGTGAAGGAGGGAAAGAATGAAAGAGTGAAAGAGTGGGAAGACGGAGTGGACTAATCGGCGAGGTGAATTAGCCGGGTGTTCGTCTTTTGTTCATGCCATCACCGCCACCGTTAGTGGACAGCGACCGTGGACACACAAAGGAGGTTGATGATGAATGATGCATCACCATCATCATCATCATCATCGTCTTAACGTGTATCGGTATCGGTCACAGCGCACTGAATCGCCCGCCTTGATCGATAGAAAACACTCGAGTATCGGGTAATGCTACTTTCCTTGGTACTGTGGTCTCAGCTCATCCCCCATTTGATCTCATTCCACTATCAATATCAAAATCAATATCAAAAGCAAGGGATGATGGACCAAGTGGACGAACGGGACCAGGGGGTGTTCGTACAGCGAATCGACACGGCAACTGCATGTGCCAATAGCTCTTGCTCTGTGCGAGTAGAATTGGGGGAGCTGGAGGGGACGGCGGGGTGGAAAGCGCTATCGTTCCTACGGCGCAAGTGAGTCTCAACCTCCCTTTCACACTCCTTGCGAATCACTCCTTCACCTTGATCACCGTCGAACTCGCACGTTTGTACGCTCGCCAAAGAACGCTGAAGGCAAGCACAGACCAACGTGGGTCGAACCGCTCTTACTCCCCACGCTCGCCTTTCATCCTACGCTGCCCTCGCATTTGATCATGCTCAAATCGCCCGATTGGCAGCGTACGCTCATCCTCTATCCAATCTGCAAGTTTGGGTCTGTATGCCATCTTCGAGTGGACGACGGAGTGATCTCTGCGAACTACCAACGTATCCTCTCTGACCATACATCGCTTGAAGACGACAAGCAAGCAGAAGAACCAGAAGAAGAAGAAGAAGAAGTCGCGTGGGTCATAGGCGTGCTAGCTCGTTCTCGAGTCGAAGAGCGGAGAGCGGTCCAGCGCGCCGTGCGGATCGCCACAGAGCTTGTGGGCGGTCATGCGCAGACTGGATCAAGCGGCGATCTGAGCTTGTGGGACGGTCTTGGCGTTTGCACGTGGGAGAGCTTTCTGCAGCCTGGTGAGTCCGCACAGCTCTCATACATGCGTTGAAACAATCACGTCAATTGACTCGGCGCTTTGATACTCTGCCGCTGCGAGTGCAGACGGTACGCGCTCTCGACCGACCTTGGAGCTATTAATCTCGCTCATACCCTCATACCCAATCAAAACCTTTCTCATCGATGACGGATGGCAAGATGTCGTCCACACTCCTTCCTGTCTCTCGCCAACGTCGTCAGCTACCACAAGCTGTTCGAAGCGGGTCCGACCACGACTGACCTCTTTCTCTGCTTACAGAGGTCTAGGGGCGGATATGAGTGACGTAGTGACAGCTTTGAAAAGCAGGGGAGTGGAGAAAGTAGGCTTGTGGGTGACGCTACAAGGGTATTGGTTCGGCATTGAGCCCTCTAGCGAACTGTGTGAGAGGTATCATTGCGAACCCCATGATGTGGGCAAGTTCGATAGTCAGACTGGAGCAGCGAAAGGGACAGGGGAGAAGATGTGGTTGCCCTCTGCTCGTATGGCTGAGTGGTTCTGGCGCGATTGGTTTGCAGTGATGAAAAGCTGGGGTATCGACTTTGTCAAGGTGCGTCCTGCGTTGCAGCACTGTTGCCCACAGCTTTGACTGGCTTCTAAAGCACGAGTACTGATACTATGTACCCACCCACCCTACTGTACAGGTGGACAATCAGGCTTCCTACGATAAGACCATATCTGCCCACTCGTCGCACACGCAACAAGCGCTGTGGTCAAGCATGCTGCGAGCGGTCGTCGAAACTTGGGGCAGCTTGGAGCACGTCATCATGTGCATGAGCCACAGTGAGACCATGCTTAATGGACCGGGTGGCTTGGACTTTGCTCGTCCGCACGGGTTACTTGTGTTCCGGTGAGTCCTGTCTGTTCGTCCTCATCATCGTCATTGTCACACGAAGACTGACAGCCACAAATGTTGTATCCCACCAGCAACTCGGACGACTTTGCGCTACAATACCCCCAAACACACGTTGATCACATCAACAACAACCTCTACATGTCTATTCTCACTTCGCAACTCTCCTTCGTACCAGACTACGACATGTTCGCTACCGGTCCTTCATCTCACTTACCGACTTACCACGCTCTCCTACGTTTTATGACCCCTGGACCGATACTGATATCCGACACACCGGACATCACGTCTGACATCGCTCTCCTGTCCCGTCTTACGGCGACTCGGAAAGACGGTTCAGTAGGCGTAGTGCGAGCTGACGAAGCCGCACAAGTGGTCGCTCGACGTTGGTTCTGGGGCAACCTGCGAGAAGCGTCGGACGGGCCGGCGTTGGTAGCTGGGAGTGCGTACAAGGCTGCCGGCGGAGCGATAATTGGGGTGTGGAATATCCATGACCCATCTTCTGGTCCCGATACGGGGACAGCAAGGGACGAAATCACCTATGAGGACGTGGCGGACGTGCTAGACCTCGAGGCAGGCGAGGCGGGAGACTACGTCCTTTATCCGCTCGGCCTAGACGGGATCTCGAGAGAGGCGGTGATAGTCAGTAACGAGAGTCAAGGAGGGCTGAGAGTAGATTTGGCGAAGCACTCTTGCGAGGGCGTGGCAATCGGCAAATTGCATCTGCTTCCCAACGGTAAGAGTAGAAAAGAGATCGGGGCAGATAGGGGAGAGACCAAACTGGCAGTGCTGGGATTACTGGACAAGTTCGCGCCTCTGGCCGGGATCGGTGGAATCGAAATTGAGATTGGTGAGTGAAGCCTTTTACCTGATATGCCGAGTAGTCAACGAAGTATGGATCCCTGACTGATGAGCAGCACCAGATCGACTATCTCTTACAAGCAGATTCGCTTCGGACCGACTATCCATTTTGATTATGAGCGACACGAAGCCTCAGATTGAGGTCGTAGTAGACGGGCATTCGGCACCAGTCGACATCACCGAGATAGGAATCCATTCGTCTTCGCCTTCGTCATCGATCTTGAATACAGAGCAGAAGGCGTGGTTGGTCGCGACGACTATAACCACGAAGAAGGAGATCGGAGATGGAGCGAAAGGGAAAGAGGTCTGGAACGTAGATTGCGTATTCCGCTCCGGGCGAGCAAGCCGGTAGTCCTCACATTAGGATTACTGTATGGCCGCATTTCCAATGGAATCGCATTGTGATGGCGATACTCCTATACAGTCATTACTTCCCGCTATCTTCCACTCCTCACTTCCAGCCTACTCACGTCCGTGTCGCTGACTGTCCGCTGACAAGTTGAAGCTACGCCTGTATTCCTGCCCTCCTTTCTTCGCGTGGCTGTGATGAGAGATCAGAACGATTGCCTTCGGCCTTCGCACTCAATGTGCTTCTTTCTGGAAGACGAGCGGCTCGGCTCTAGACACTTGGCAGTCGATGTGGACTCTCTCACATAGTGCCACCTCCAGTCGTGCACTGCTGATGAGCCTGGGTGTATTTTGCGTCTCCTTTGTGGAAAGACCCGAATAGCTCCAAACGGTGCAATACCGTCCTCGTAACCAACAAAGGACGATTCGACTCTGATGTTCACCGGGTGTCAAGACAGCAGAGCACTCAAGGTCACTAACAGTTGAGTCTTGTGTAACTTGTGTGACATGAGATCATTTATATCGTATGTCCGCGAGAAGACCTCGCTTACCGAGTAGTGCTCGCCATAATCAGCTATACTCAGGTGCAGGTCTAGTACAAAAGGGCAGACGGCCTTCGCGGTCGTTTATAACAATAAGAGGAAATGGCCAACTCAGCTTGAGTGGGGACACAAGACGCCTAGCATCTCAACACATAGCTTCGCGTTGCTCTTTTCAACTACGGCGTACCAAGCGAGAGCGAGCAGAGTCGAAGTGCGTTGAACGTTCGAACAATGGATGTGTCCACGGATGTAAGGTGTGCAGCCAGCCGCTGTACAGCGCGTTGACATCCCTCCTCCAGATGGTATAAGAGACACTGCGACGCTTGCCCACTACATTTCCATCCTCTCCATCATCCTCATCCTCACGATCTACCCTACACGTATCGCCAAGAGTCGTTCTCCCCTGCACACGAGACCTTTCCGTACTTGGAAACCAGAATGTCATCCCGTCGCGGCTCTCATCCGCAACCACCTCCCAAGACTAGGACCGTGTATACTATCGAGACGACCCGCGAGCGCGATCACAAGTCGTCAAGCTCAAGTACATCACGACAGACTACTGTGCCAAGCTCTTCTTCTTCACGTCCTCCCGTCGGAGGAGGCGACCGACATCGAAAAGTCTCATTCTCCAGGGACGAAGCGCCCGCGCCGACTACATCCGGTAGGCACTCGAGCCAGCGAGGCTCGGCCCCTGTTTCGGTCGAGTATGGCTACGGCGCCACTTCCTGGCCGACGTCCTCACGGCCTCCTGAGGTACAGCCCCTTGTCTCGATCCTCAAGAGCTCTCCGCCCAGGGGCGCTGCTTCCGTGCCATCGTCCCAGACCCTTGTGGCGACGCACAGACCGCCGCTTAGCTCTGCCGCTCGGCCATCGAGCGGTAGTGTCCACACCGTCCGTTCCAGTGCGAGTCAAGCCTCGGCGTCGGAAACCGCCATTTACGCCGCAATGACCGGGTGCAGGGTCATCACGTGGCGAAGACGGTTCTTCCCCAATGCCACCAAGGAGGACTTGGTATCCACTAGTCCCTATGTCATTTGCGTCACTGGAAGAGACGGACGAAGGGACTGGAAAAACATCTGTACCTGTTTCGTGAGTGTCTTTGTACACGACTGCTGTCGCTCGTCGCTCGTCATGTGGCCGTGTAGTCATTGGCAATAAAGTGATGGTGAGCATGACGATGGGCTGATCACAAACGATGCAGAAAGACACCACTTGCAGAGACAAGTGCGTGTCGGGTTTCCAAGGGATCGACCTGGACACGCTACCTATGGGGACTATCGCCGCAACAGACGAGAATACTCATGCTATATGTCGATTACCCCCTGACCACTGGCTAGCAAAAGACAAACATATCGATCAGTCTCATATGTCGCTTGAACAGCTAAAAGAGTTCAATGCAGACGCGCAAAGGGACAGTGGCGCCCAGTACGCCAAGTGGACCAAGAGCAAATTGGGTCAAATGCAAGCCGCCTTGATGAGTCAAGGGAGTGTCTATCGCTCGCGTCTCGCAGAGACGCTCAAGGTGCAAAGCGAGCTGCATACCGAAACCACCAAGTTGGCGACAGGGCTGGATACAGTGGAAAATTCGCTCAGTGCCTCTAAATCTACAGCTGCTGGTAAGAGCAATGGCAGCGCCGATCGCGCCAAGCGCGGTGATGCAGGTAGGGCGATATCGGCGCTCAACGCCGCGATAGACGAGTTGAATTCCATGCGCGAGGGGCGGAAGTCTGTGAAAGAGGCATTCACAAAGGTGAAGACGGGCCAGGAGGGCTTGTTTGATCTGTCATGCGGTTCGAGCAGGCCAAGCACGGACAAGGAGTCAGTGAACCGTTGGGACGCGATGTCGGCCAAATTCAAGCAGCTCTCCGACACGACCACAGGAGTTGAAATGAGCTTTCTGGTGGACTTGGGTCGGGCAGAAGACGCCCTGAAGGATCCCGATCTTTCCACAATCGTGCAAACGCGCGGAAACGAGAGCCACGCCACCAGAGCGGCGCTGGACCGCTCCATGGCGTTGGGTGGCGACGCCCTGATACAGTTGGACGCGCAGAAAAAGCATACAAACGAAGACATCAGGCATCTGCAAGAGGAAATCGAGCTGAACGCGAGTCACAGAGAATACTTCGATGACCTAGCGCGCGAAAGCGATTCCAAGCTCAAACGGGAGCCCGAGTCGCACCCGGCCGAGGCAATCCGCACTGGGTCGTCATCTGTTCGCAGTCGCGATAGCAGGCCTGCAAAGAGGTAGGATGCGGCGGAGTGGCGTAGCGGAGTGACAAGCGCTGTGCAGGGTTTGCTGATGGCATATGACGCGATTTTGAGCGTGTCATGAGAACGAGCATTTTCATTTATTCTTTCTCAGTCGCGAAGTTTTGGGGTCAAATGAAGACGTGTTACATGCATTCTGATTTACGTGCGTTGGTGTATACAGTATGCGAGATTGATACATGTCATGTGAATATCCAAACTGTGCAAATGCCAAGATGAGAACTACCGATACAAAGAATCTTTCCCGTGCCGCCGTGTACAGCCATATCCTTCTCACCAGTTATAGGTGCCCTCCGATCTAATTATGTTCTATCAGTCTAAAATCTCTTCAAATCTGCCCTATGATGCACGCTCCGTTCGATCGCTATCAATGCTCTCCAAGATAGGTCTCTCGGCGACCGTCTCCAGCGGCGGTGTCTCCATCGGCGCTGAGCTCTGAGGAGCCAATTCCTCTTCCTCTTCCTCTGCTTTCCCTGACGAGCTCTTTGCCCATGGATCAGAGAATGTGGGTGCGGAGACATCGACTTTGGCGTTGGTGCGAGTGGGCTTCACGCTAAACGCGCTTCCACTGGGAGTAGGCAGTTCCTCGTCGTCATCTTCGTTGGATTCTTCGCTCGAGCTCAGCGCCGAATGCAATGAGCTGGACTGCCTTGCTCGGCGTTCGGTGAATCGGGATATCGGCGAGGACGGAGTGGAAGAATTGGTTGTGGATGAAGATGTTGATCCATCTGAGGTGAGCGAGTTGTGTCGGCTGGATGACGGTGATCGGGGGAGGTAGTAGTTTGGTGTAGGCCGAGAAATGCTTGTCCTGCCTGGTAATCCTCCAACGGCAGAGAATGATTGTCGCGGTGGTATAGGTCCTCGCGAAGGGGAGAAATGGATTGGCTGAGCAAAGGGTAATGACGGTCGGCGATCTGCTCGGTATGGATTGGCGTCAAAGTCGCCCGTCGACGTCATGGGCGTATGCACACTTCTTGTCGATAATCGACGACCGTAATCTTCTCCTTCCATTATCGTCCTTCCTGATCCACTGGACACTCCGCTCTCCGACGCCATACTCTGCCTCCTGTACAGTGACGCAGTTGTCGTCGCGTGCGATCCAGCCGAGTAACTGGCTCGGGGTTGTTTCAGTTGCTCACTTGTAGGTAATCCGAATAGCTGTGCAGCGGGAACCGAACCGCGGCGAGCGAGAAGGCTTGGAGGGATTGGAGCAGGCAGAGGTTTCTGATGGAACAGGATGGAAGATCTTCGCGAGCTTGGACCAGGGGTAGAGGGGATAGAGGCGAGAGGAGCAGGAATAGCGTTTTCTGTGGTGACTGAATGAAGGATGGATGGCCGTCTGCCTGCTATTGGGAGGGTGTTGATGGCGGAACAAGTGGAGCTGCGGCGTGTGGACGGGGGAGATGGGACGACTGGATGAGGGGCAGGGGCGAGGTGCGCGACGATCGATCCTCGTCTGTGCGATTCGCCGAGAAGGAGGGGTAGTGCCTTTTTGGGGCTGGCGAATGGCTTGTGGTTCTTCGACGATTCGGCCGTGGCGGGGTATTCGAATGGTCCTGATTCTGCTGTGGGTGTTCCCAAGAATGCTTTCGAAGAGCAAGTGCCGAAGGAAAACCCTTCTGTGGGCATCGTGTCGTCGTCGGGGGAGACCGTATCTGTGCGAGGAGGCGGATCGTAGGAGCCAAACGAGAAGGCTGAGAAAGACGATAATGGGGGAACGCCAAGAGCGTCGAGGCCCAGTTGGATCGGCTTGTTGATGGCCGCCGCGAAAGACTCCAACGCCCCTTGTCCTTGTCCGTCGTCTACCATATCGTCCGACAGGACCATCTCGTTCACGGATTTGTCCAGTTCCTCTGACGGTGTCAATAGCGCGCCAGAGACATTCGAGGACGAGGTGATGGAGCTAGGCGATTCGAGTGGGGGCGAAAACGCAGGAAGTGGGTATGGGGAAGTGGACATTGCGTCGAGCGAGCAGAGCGGACACAGAGCGCAGCGCTATGCAAACGTGGTCGATATTGGTATGACACGAGGCGAAAGTCGTCTATTGTATGTCGTAATTTGTCTCCCGCCCAGTGAGAGTGCGTGTCTCGGATGCGGGCGTCACCACTCGACCGACTGGCGCTGAATCGAGGCGGGCGATTCAGATGACTGAGACGCGTGAGGAAGATGAGCTGAACTCGGTGATAGCGATAGATAGATAATGGCGAGAATGAAATTTGCTTGATCAACGTAGGTGATTTGCAGACGTAGATGTACGAGTATGAGTAATATGTGTATGACGATGGAGAGGTGGAAATATCATGTAAGCAGACCAACGCTAAAGATGGGGCTGAGCTGTGCGGCGTGGCACTGTGGTTGTGGTGACGAAAAAAGTGACTACTCGAGTATGAGTAACTGCTGCGACTTCTTCCTGGGGAGACAGGGACTTGCGCGCCGTGTGAGGTGTGGTGTTGATGTAATTACGGGAGACGGACTACGTTGGATGCCGTGAATCACCCAGACATCGCATGACTTTACACTTGAACTGGACGCGGCGCCGAAGAAAGGGGAATCTTTTATTGTTGCATGGACGTACGTTATCTTGCCACTGGCCATCGGCCGACTGCGGTAGAAGAGGGCAGAAGAAGAAGGGGTGAGCTGTGAGGTGTGGAGGAGTCGCCGAAGCGGTGAAATCTGCCCTGGGCCTTTGTCGCGCTGTTCCGCCGGGCAAAATTGAACAGTAGTTGGCGCGCCCAGAGACGGAAAGACAGTCAGTTGCGCCATCTCCCATAATCGCCTGGCTGCGACCCTTATTTAGGGGTTGGGTGAGTAAGACCGGTCCTGCCCCGTGGGCCAGATTTTGCCTGTGGCCTCCACCAAGTCGTAAACTCTAGACTCTGTCAAAGCGAACAAGATTCTCCAGGGGACGGGGGATAGCTGGTCTGAAAGGCACACAGACTAGATCTGGGCTGGAATCTGTCGTGGCACCCACCCTTCTAGGACGAAGGGACATGGGCAACGAAGGGATGAGTTATGCAAATTGGCAAAATGGACTGGATCCAGAATCTGTCCTGTTCCTGAGCATGATGCAAGGTGGCAATTGCAATTATGCAATTGCAGCAGGGCACCCCCAACGTATAAAGAACACACGTGATTTAGGAAAGGCTTGGTGATCAGTCTGTATGGAGCGCGCCTATCACGACGGCGCCTACCTCGAGTCACGGACACCACAGGCGCACGAGCTCACGTGTTACTTGACCGGTTGATTGTACTGATAAACGGTTGACTGTACTGGTATTGATTTTGTTGATATCCGCGTGTGACAACGAGAACATTGATATTAGCACATTCTCTGCTCTCTACCTCCCTGTCCCTTCCTCTCTCCTCAGACTGTCATGACGAGAGGGTTTCCCAAGATACACGTCCACATCGCTTAGACCATCGTCATTCACACAGCTAGATCCCTGTCACTCATCTTGTCCTCTTGATAGTCTGCGTGCATCATGCCTCTTCCTCGACTGGGAGCAGCGGACTCGTGAGCATTCCTCCCGACCTTCACATATTCATCTTCATGTATTCTCTTGCTCTCAAGGCTGACATATACATACACAGGTTCAACTCATCCGGCGCGACCATTGTTCCTGATAAACGACGGTCCCTCACACACCCCGTTCCCGCTCAAGCAAGCAGGAGTCTGCTGAATCAGGATAGTCTAGAACGCGAGCTCAACTCTGCTCTCGGAGTCAATGCAGGTGACGAAGGGATGATAGGGCTGCTACATGACCAGCATCAAGCGACCAATGGTCTCGGCGGATGGAGCTTTGTAAGCAGAGGCTAACAATCAACGTCCCGTATCTGGCTGACGACAAATCCTAGATGCACGACTACATGCCTGTGACTACGGATCAGCAACAAGTTGCCTCCTCCTCCTCCTCCTCTCACCATTCTGGATCTGCCCCACTCACAATGCATCCAGCAAATACTGCGGACTTCCTTGAGCAGTTGCGAGCAGAGCGGTCAAATGAACCAATACTCCCTCCCGCAGCAGAGTATCGCCCCACCAGCGCTCATTCCAACTACTCTCATTCCTCCCATGACGCATCCGAATACTACAGCACAACCGATATGGACACGGACGATGATATGTCCGCTTCAGCGCAACATCAAAACCCAGGATTAGCAATGAACACTGGACTAGGCGACCTCGGAATGGGCGGGATGGCGCTTACCGCTCCTTCAGGCCATGGTGCAGTCATGGACTGGGCAGCATTTGATCGGGCTACTGCTGGGCAGGCTGGTCCATCCGTCATCTCTCCTGCTAGCCTCGGTGGACCAGCCGTCTCACCCAGCGAATTCGACAGCGATCCCTCGCCATCAGCAATGTCTATTGGTCACACTTCTGCAGGCCACGGACGGCGACGAGGAGGAAGGGTGGCTTCTGTTGTAGATGATTCGGAGCAGGCCCGTGCTGCTCGTCTCGAGCGTGAGTAACAATATCTCGCCGTCTCAAAAAATCTCTGGCTGACTTGTACTTTCCATCAACTTCGACTTCAAAATATTATAGACCGCCGTGACATCAATCGTCGCTCAGCTCAAAAACACCGTCAAGCGCGAAAACAAGAGAAAGAGGTACTACACCACATGATGGCAGAACGGGATGCAAAGATCCGCCAGCTAGAGCAGGAGTTAGCAGTCGAGAAAGCTCGTGTGCAGACGCTCAAAGGTTTCCTCAATAGCGGAATGTTTGCGGGCAAAGATGGGCATTGAGGCTTCACGACAAGTGAGTTGCCCATTTTTCTGGACTACCTCGAGCATGTCATCATTGGCCAAGCTGACTATTCACAGGCCGTTTCTTGTGTATAAACCCTTCAGCCTTTCGACAAAACTGTGCATAACCTCTGCGACACCGCTCGACGTGTCGCCGGTCGCTTATCGCTTTCGCTTGACTATTAAGCGCCGTGCCCTACATCTCCCCGCACAATACTAGGACGGCGACACTTGTGCTGGCATTGTGAACGCTTCCCGTCGCTTGCGACGTTGGCGAAAGATATCGATGTTCGACAAACAACCAAAAATAAAACGACCGCTTGACGAATTGCCTATCGACGTTGATGATAACGAACTGGTTCTGGTGTGCTCTCTGGTTTTTTGGGACGAGTATTATGTTAGACTCCCAGAGAATAGTCATCTTGGAAACGTTTGCAATCTACTTGGTGACGATGGCGAGGGAGTGCATGCATCGATTATACAACTTGAATAGTCAGAATGCTACGATTTGACTGAATCGGGTGACAAGATGAGATCGTCCCAAAGTATTTAGATATACGCTGATGGCCTGGGCACGCTAATTGTAGACAGGGAGAAAACGTTGGTTGAGACATGATGACGTTTGATGTACTGCTTCACTTCTTGCATCTTATTACTTGCTTCTTACAATACTACAACCACTTCTCGTGATGTTCTACGCTTTACTGGGATCCACCCTTCTGGCCCTCAACGTGAGGGTCGGGGCCGTCGGAACCGCCGAAACCGTGGTCAGAGCGAGTACTGCAAAGGTCGGATATCAGCGGGTGCAATGTGGTATGAGGAACAGTGAAGCTCACCGCTTGTCCTCGGAACCGTCCTGCTTGACACCACCGTTCTCCGAGGGCTTGTACTTCTCGCCGCCGGAACCGCCGGAGGCGGCACCACCCTTCTGACCCTCGACGTGGGGGTCGGGTCCGTCAGAGCCGCCGAAGCCGTGCTCGGAGGAGACACGCTTGTCGGGGGTACCGTCCTGCTTGAGGCCGTCGTGCTGTGGAGGGAAAGTGGGTGTTTGTTAGCGTGTGCGGGCAAGTATCGCGGCGGGGCCATGAGAAAATGAGACAGGGTGGGATGGTGATCAAAGAGTTTTGGTGGGAGGTGGAGTGCGGTGACGAGAGAGGAAGCGAGTTGCAGGTAGCGATATGAGGTGAGATGGGTGTGATGGTGTGAGACAGGATGGATGATGTGCACGAAGACTAACCTCGCTGGGCTTGTAGGTAGACATCTTGGTTGTTGGTTGTGGGTTTGGTTGAGTGAGTGTGAAGTGAAGTTGTGAGTTGATGATGAACGAGAGAACAAGGGGGATCCAAGGGGGTTTATATACCTTGAAACTCGAGCTCATCCGTCTCGTCGAGCGTCGTATCGTGTCGTCATGCCTCGTGCTCTGTCGTCATGCATGGAGGGGGTTGAGTCAACTTGACGTAGGCTTAACGCAATGTCTCGTCCGATGGCTCCAAGGTAAACATCGATTCAGTGCATGTATGATGTATGATGTAGCGTGTGTGTCCTGCATTCTACCGAAATCGAGATCTCGATCAAGCAGCTTGGGAATCGTGCGCTTACAAGTTACTAGTACGTGATAACGTGAGTGTGGCTGTGGAGTCTCCGGGAAAAGTAATGTTCTCTCTTTCCTGGAATGCTGGAATGCTGGAGTAGCCTGTCCGACGCGCTGAAATAGCGTCACCGTACTACTGTGCCGGAATCAGCCCTTATGCTATCCCTATCCCGAATCCCTGATACTGATATCACCAACCATTCCTCAAAGATCGATAAGAACTGGATCGATCGATCGGGCTACACTTGCTGGCTCACCGCTCACCGCTCACGTCGTATTGCGTGCTACCGTCGCTGTAGCATGCACCACACACAAGATATGTTGCGCAGAGCCCAGAGCCGAGCTTGTAGTCCATGTGGCCCTTGTATGACAGCCGACTCTGCGGACCATCGGTCCATCGGATCTAACCCGATTTCGTCACTTACGTTCGTTCATACCCACCACCCACATCCGATTCCCAACGACGACGCCTCGACTCACTACCTGGCTGCATGGCAAGTCCCTGCATTGTGGTGTACCTAGCAAGCCTCTGATGATGATTTCGACGGTGACGGTAAGAGCGATGATTGACGATGACGGAATAGGCGATCGTCATGATGCAATTCGTCGTCAGCGAGATCGCCATTGGCTATGCTATCATTAATTCGTCGACTTGTTGACATCGTTTGCATCGTAAACAGCACAGACATCGTAAACAACAGCGTAATCATCGATATGGCTGTTTACCCCGTTCTCACTGATTACAGCGTTCATCCCGCCTACAACGGTTGTTTACGTCGTTTACGTCGTGAGATAAGTCAGAGCACGCCTCGATCTCGTCACCGGCACCGATAAACAGTGATGCTTCCCGGTCATCCGATCCGTACAATGCCTCATTGCGTTACGTCGTGGATTATCTACCGCAAAGAGCTTAGGTCTGATTTCCGACCGCCATACCATTGGATCGTGCTCATCAGTGAACGTTTTCGAGTACCCGTTCGCCGGAAATGAAACACCACGACAGGTTCATAGACCGTTAGTGCCATTTTCGTACTTTAGACGTCAGATGATCAGATGATTAGGTAGTCGGACGTGCCGAGTCCGGATGATGACCGGTTCTTCTTCGCGGTTGTGCGGTTGTACGGGTCTGCTCGTGCCTCATAAATCGCCAGAGTGCATTGCCCAGCGCGGCGAACAAAGCTGAGAGGTCATAGGTCCACACGACTCGTACTATAAGGCATGCCTGAAAGAGGGTAAGAAGGCTCCCTCCACGTGGCAGGCGACAAGAGGACAGTAGGACGCATCGCAGCGCAGATTCGCTTACCAGTATGATGCGCCTATCGTCGATCTCCGCAAGAGCTTGGGTACCTCTATGATCGCATGCCTGTGCTAAGCTCATGAGCAAGTGGTAGTAGGCTCGCCTTGCAGGCCGTCATTCCGCTGCGAATTACGTGAGCTTGACATCACTTTACGAGGTTGATGACCGGACTTCGTAGAGTCAAAACGCGCGCGCGCCAGGTCCTCGTAGTTAGCATGACTGTCACGTGGTAAGCGCTTGCATTGTAGGCGATCAGCTTCTTGTGCGCATGGTGAGATGAGCTGTTGCAGCGCCAGCAACTCTCGGTTCGTGCTGCAGTATCAGTACCAAGTCGGCTTGTTGTAAGAGCTCGGATTGTCGTAGAGAGCACTGCATACTGGAATTGTAGCATCGTGACATCTGGCGGTAAAGGCGATTTGAATTGGTTGGTGATTATCATACCAGCGCGTGTAGTCGTATCAATTTTGGCGTACTCCCGTACTCGTGAGACGTGTCCATTCGTTCAGTCCGATTTTGTGCTCTCTTGCGGATTGCGGTCGCCATCCGACTCGTGCCGCGGAGACAGTGATTCTAGTTACGGTTCTAAATCGAAATTTCGACAGTCGAGCCCCTGTGCTCTAGTGCTCTCGCTCTCGCTGTAGCGCCGCCCACCAGCGGATTGTGCTTCTCTCTCGCGCACTAGTTGACACCCGCTTGAGAGCGTGGAAGCCACTAATGGCGGAGGCGATTCGCGTACGCTCATGTGTCTGGACAACGAAGAGCATCCGTCCAGCGGAATGAGAACAATGACAAAATCGTAGTCTTACACATGCAGCGGAGCAGCTTTCGCCCGCGACCATCGGGGAGCATCAAGGCGTGAAGGCGTGACAGCGTGAAGCTTGATACTCTCTCGCGAAGCTGGTGTGGGGCGCAATGCGCGCTGAGGAAGCTTGGAGTCTTACCGCGCTCCCGACGGTTATGACGGGTCCGGCGGGTCCGGCGCAGACGGCCGGACGCAGAGATAAGGACTGGGTATAAGTCTAGTCCATTCCGACCCCAATTCTCCTCGCTCTTCTCCGACAGTGCACTGTACAGCGAGCCTCTCCCAGAGCTCCGCTTGCACATGGACGCGCAGTCTCTTTAGGTCGATCCCATCGCCAAGTACTAGACAGATCGATCATGTCGAACAAGAAGATCTCTTCGCCGGGAGGAGAAGTGGGAGTGGAAGTGCACGAGAAGAACCTACAGCAATTCACTGCGACCGTGCTCCCAGTAGCAGAGAACCAGGAAGCCCACCATGTGGTGCTGCACGACGTGGACGAGGCCGCGGTGTTCGTCGCTGGTTTCACGGGCGAGATCACCGCGGAGATGTCTCAGTGAGTTAGGCGAAAGATCGACTTGCATCTCTTGCCACTGGTGTGAGCGGCGCGGCCCACGACTTCTCCTCCATCACCCTCTTCTTCTGTTCATGACGATGTAGCCCTTAGCGCACCGCTGATATCCGAACGCACTATTCTAGGATGACGCTATACGTTGTCCAGTTCCCCGATAAGACGACCCTCGGCTCGTCTGCCATCCTCGGCATTAAGACAGACAACCACCTCACGTCCGCAGAGTACAACTGGCTCGGAACGATCTTCTACTTGTCCTACCTCATCTTCGAGTGACCGCAGTCCCTCGCTCTGCAAAGGTTTCCACCCGAGAATTGGATGTCGTGCAATATCCTCATCTGGGCGACGGTGCTCTGCTGACATGCCGCCTGCAAGAATTTCACCGGGTTGTTCATCTGCCGTTCCCTCTCCGGAGTGTGCGAGAGGTTGATCACCGCTGGGTTCCTCATTGTCACCAGCATGTTCTACACCCACTCCGAGGCGACGCAGCGTGTCGGCTACGTGCGTGTTGTCGGCTTCACAAGATTCCGATAAGCAGAAAAGCAATTGAAGCTGATGTGGCGCTCTGTATAACGTGTACTGTACTCGTGCAACCTATAGTCGTTCCTGATGAACGGCACCGCACAGATATCCAACGGACTCGTATCATTCGGCGTCTATCACGTGGACAGCAATATCATCGCAAACTGGCGGCTGTACATAAAAATTGCAAGCCCGAATATTCTGATATTTGAGGTTGTGTTGTAGAGCAACTGTTGTCAGAATGGGTAAGTAAAGTAGACAGATCAACCGACGAAGAATGAACGATGAGACGACGATGCAACGATACAATGAGCAATGTTATCTGACATACTACTCTTAATCGTCCTCCTCCAATACCATGTCCTCACTACCATCAGACCCAGCGGGAGTTCTAGACCTAGACCTAGACCTTCCTCTTACGGGACTATCTCTCAGCACAGGACTCTTACTCCTCTCGCGCTCGGGCTGATCACGCTCTTTGGCCCTAGTGAACTTCTCGCCCTGCCCATCCGATCGATCATGTCTCCACATGTCCATGTCCCTGTCCAGGCGATCTCTTCTCGCGCCCTCGTCGTTCCCGTTGCCTCCGCCACCGGCAGCTCGTTCTCGCCCGTCTTTCCTGTTATCGCGGTCTGGGCCACGGTTACTCCTGTTTGTTTCGCGGTCGCGTTCGCGGTCCTGGCGAGGTGGGCCTCTGGAGCGGATGTCTGGTCCGCGCGAATCAAAGTTGCGCGGCATGGACTTATGTGTCGATTCTGGATCGAGGTATCGCATTGCGCCGCGGCCTAAACGCAAGCAAGCCGACAATCATCAATACTGTCAGTGTGTCGTTGTAGACCGTGACGATGACTCACCCTTGTACACGACACCACCAGCGTCCTTGATACGCTGCCTCTCATCCTCCAACTGCCTCTTCATCTCGGCGAGTTTCTCCAGGCGTTGCACTTCCAACCTCTCCTTTTCCTCTCTTTCAAGCCTCGCATCGAGTTCTTCCTCCGTCTCCTCGCGCGGGGGCTTACGCCTATCTTTATCTTTACCTTTCTCCTTCTCCTTCCTTTCGCGTTTCCTCTCTTTCCTCCTCCGCTTTTCCCGAGTGTACGAATCGTCAGACTCAGCTCCGGATTCTGAACCGCTACGTCTCGATTTTGATTTCCTCTTCGGCGAGGCAGATCGGTCAGATATGGATCGAGAAGGCGACACGGAAGCCTTCGCTTTTGTCTGCGGTGCGGGTGCTCGACGTAATTCCAGTTCGCCGCAGTGCGCGATCGTTACTGGGGATAAAGGCCGGTCCTTGTCGTCCGTATTCAGAAGTCCGATGTGTTCGATATGTTCTAGACCATGGATCACTCGGCCGAATACTCTGCGAGCGTGTGTGAGCGTGTACGGGACGAAGTGGGGAGAAAGAAAGTGCAAAAAGGGAAAGATGTCAGCAATGAACTTGACGTCGCTCGAGATACCCAGCACCACTGGATAGAGGGAGGATGGGTGGTACTCACACATGCTTGCCCGTGAGATGTTGCGCTGGTGCAAGGGTGACGAACCACTGTGAGCCATTTGTGTCGGGGCCGCGATTCGCCATGACCAGGAGGCTGCGGGGGAGGTGTCTTGTGGTCAGCCCGAGTCATTCCTCTCCATCTCTACCGGCCATGCTACCGCGCCCACTCTATCCTTATACAATACCAATCAGGTACCATAAAGTGAAAATGAGACGCAGACTCACCCTTTACTATCCACCTCCGTCCCCTTCCCCTCCAACCGCTCATCCGCAAAAGTTCCACCATAGATACTCTCCCCTCCAGCCCCGGTACGCTTGGTGAAATCCCCACCTTGGATCATAAACCCTTCGATTATCCTGTGCACTATTGAGCCTTTGTAGTGCATTGGTACGGAGGAGGAGCGGGATAGGCCCTTTTCGCCTGTGCATAGTGCTCTGAAGCTGTTCGTCGAGTTGACTATGTCAGCTCGGCTGTTGCGCGTTGAGCAGGAGCGAGGTCACGGTGGACCCGGACTCACTTCTCCGCTGTCTTTGGTACCCTACATCATAGAGCATTATCAGCATCCACCCGTCCGGTACTACGAGGAAGCACGAGTCAATAGCACTACACTCACACATCGTTGAACAGCTCAAACTGCGCCAGACACAGGGCACAGGACGAGCAATAGATCAGCAGCTAGACTGATGTCAGATACAACGTAAAGGGAGAGCACGCACCACGACCCGCCCCAATGGTTTGTCTCCGACGGTAAAGTCGAAGAATACACGAGGGTTCGGCGCCATCGTGATCGTGCTAGTACTCGAACGTAAGTTGCTGCGACGTGCTTGAATGAAAGGTGTACAGAGTAGAGTGTTGAAGTACGAGTACTCGAGTAATCGCGTAGAAGATTCAGGTTTGACTGTTTTTCATGTTGAGTATTTCGGCGCCTTGAAATCAACTACCTCCACCCTGCATTGTCCACTTTTATCTATGTATACATCTTCATGTCCAGCATGTCCAGCATGTCCAGCATGTCCAGCATGATCCCACTACCCCATACTCGGGGTGCATCACAGACACATCCGTATCCCGGCCAACACCGTCTCCTTGTCTTCAGGCGAGTCGGTGAACAGGAAGAACTCCTGTACGGCGAAAGGTTCGTTCAGCTTAACGCATGAGAAATGAGACATTCAGCTGTACTCACCTCTTCTCCTTTTGGCCCGTCCGAGATCACCTTGAAGGAGTCTTTCACTTGGGAATCCTCGTAATTCTCAGATATCGTAGATGAAGATCCAAAGTAGACTGTCTGAATAGGCTTTGCGTCCTATACTCGCCGTTTCTTAGCTCATAATCACAGGTGTCAATCCAGTATCATTACTCACCCCCTCTGCCTTGAACAGCTGCATCTCCGTTGATAACAGGTGGAAGTACCTTCTCCGCCAGGTCATCGACTTGAACGTTTGGGCAGTGACCCACTGCGACAGGAACACATCAGCATGGTTTTATTCGCTCACGATGACAGAGACACGATAACTCACTCCTCTCAGCATGACACCGCCGTTCCGCTTCCCTTTTTCCAGTTGATCTCGAGTATCTTGCCGCTTCTTCGCTTCCGCGTTGATTCTTGCCCGCTCTCTCTCTTCTTCTTCCCTTCTCATTCTCGCTGCCTCTTCACGCCTCAATCGCTCTTCCTCCAACATCCGCATGCGTTCCTCTTCCTCAACTCGTGCTCGCTCCTCTTCCTCGGCGACCAGTCTCCTCTCTTCTTCCTCTCGTTGCCGAGCCTCTCCCTCCAAGCGCAATCTCTCCTGTCTAGCCTCTTCTTCCAAGCGCAACCTCTCCTGTCTAGCCTCTTCTTCCAAACGCAACTTCGCCTGATTCTCAGCCTCTATTCGAGCTCTCTCCTCCGCTTCCAGGCTCATCCGCTCTGCCTCTTCTCTCTTCGCTTGCGCCTCAACCTCTTGCTTGGCCCTCTGCTCTGCTTCCGCTTCCGCACGTATCTGTTCGAGCTCACGCCGTTGAGCTACTATCCGCTCTTCTTCGGCTTTTTGCGCTGCGGCTCGCTCTTCCACTGCACGTCGCTCGGCTTCGAGCCTTCCCTTCTCCGCTAAAAGTCGCTCATTCTCCAGCCTACGGTCGTTCTCCAGTACACGCTCAGTTTCCAGCCTGCGCTCTTCGGCAAGTCTGCGTTCATCCTCCTGTTGACGGTCGTCTTCTATCCGGAGTCCATCTATCGGTGGCGCCGCCTCCACTGCATCTTCCGTTGCCGCCGAACCGCCATTCTGACGGATTTGAGGGGTGACCTGTAAAAACTCGCTGAATGTTGCAGTATGAACCTCCTGATTGGCATCCACGGGCGACTTTATCGCCACGTTACTTTGAGGTGACAGAGCCTCTTCATTGTCCGACTCGTCATAAGCGAGCCTCACGCTCTGATCATCATCGTCGTCCTCATCCACACCATCTCGCCTAGCGCGTTCTTCTTGGTCCCGCCTAAACCGCTCCTGAATAGCTGTTTCATTCGAGAGGCTCTTCTGTCTAGCGTCGAACAGTGCTTGTCGAGCAGACGGCGAAGGGGACAAGGCGGAAGATTGGGATGGGGGATTAGGTTTTGACGGCTGATGCTCTTCGTGTCCTAGTGTAGCGC